>VXBQ01002770.1:113695-244132 GCA_013400175.1 Phainopepla nitens
TTTTTTTTTGGTAATTGGAATCCTAATTTTCATGAATGCTTTGGTTTAAGAAACATTGGATTTCTCTGAGTAGCAGTCTTAGTGAAAAAAACACTGGAAAACCTTAGATTAATGGAAGGAATAATTTGCCAAACTAACTGTATGTTCATTAGCTGGAGATCTGATTTAATTAAATAACCAGTTTTTTCCAGTTTACATCGCTAATCATTTTAAGATTTCTTTTAGTCAAGAGCAATTCAGGTATCCTTAAACGTTAGTTATATACTAAATGCACTAGGGGTGTTTCAGCATGTCACATGACTGTGTTTAGCCCTAGGGACAGAAAGAGCCCTCCATTGCAACTTTATCTTTGTCCTTGTTTGGCAATTATTCAGGTAAGATGGCAAGATGTAGCTGATCTTTTCCAGATGTATCGCTCTTTTTTCCTCTTAGCCAGCTGTGCAGGTCCGCATGTTGAGCTGAAGCCTCACTTCACCTCCCCTCCCCTCCGCTGCCCTTAAAAAGTAAACAGGTGGAAAATGAGTTGGGGAGTCTCATTCCTGTTGAGACCCAGCTGTTCTGTTGAGGTGAGGAGATGTGTTCTTCCTTTTTGCCTTCCTGATGGAAGTCAGATGTATAGTCCTGACTGTTCTGTAGGTATGAAAATACTGGAAGTTCACAAATTGGATATGCCTTGATGTGAGCAGTTGGGCAGTACTGGGAGAAAAGAGCTTTATGAGTGAAATAATACCATTCTTAGGAGGCATAGCCAACACAGTTTTCTTCCATGTACCTATATATCCCTGTACAGGAACTCATGGTACCGAAGAGCAAATTTCCTTGCAAACATATTCTAAGCCAATCTGTCATTCCTGTTTTCTGATCAATGGAGAAATTATTTTAGCTGCTATTTTTATAAAGAAATAATACCTCTTCTGTATAGCCTGAGTATTAAAAATGCGAGAGAGCACTGATTACCTTCAGAAACCCTGACTGCTCTGACTGTATGGTGGCCATTATATTTATTTCATCTTGGTGAGCCTCAAAGCTGTGTATTTGCTTAGTGTTTCACTGATTTTAAGACAAAAATTAATTTCTCTTGTTTTTTGGCTACATGGCTTGCTATAAAGTTAAAATATAGTGCGTTTCTCACAGTTGGATTTATTTTTGTTCTCTATCCAAGTTGGATAATGGGGATGAGCAAGCAGCCCAGATAAGACGTGAACTAGATGGACGACTGCAACTGGCAGAACAAATGGCAAGAGTAAGTGATTGCTTTCTTGTACAAAAAACATGTCTTCATATGAGATTGGGTGGGATGATCCATAATGTGTGTTTCCTGTTTCTGATTCTAAAATTAAGCAGAAGATGGTTTGAAAACAGTCTGGCAGGTGCATTTCTTTCTGCTCTGAAGAATATCTGACAACTGGGGTAGGGAGAAAGCAAAACCTGTTTTGGAAAGTCATATCTTACGTGATCTGACATTTTCTTCAACAGCAAGTCCAATTTTCCTCATTTTTCTACACTGGATGGAAAAAGCATCTTAGCAAGAGGAAAGGTCTTTTAACAGCACAGTAATAGACTGTTTTATTTGTCTTCTGTGTGGGCATATTATTATTTGAATGATTCTCACACGTTATAATACAGTTTGAAAAACACTACTAAGAGTTTGGGGTTCCTTGCTAGACAAGCCAGTGGTTTAGTCTCTAATTATAAATTAATTACTTGTTTTTATTTTTAGGATTTTTTTAATATGTAACTTACTGGCCCTGTCAGGCTGTGATGAGGCTGCTGCAGGAATTTTTGGTCACAGTCAACTTGCTTAATCTTCGTTATTGAAACAAAATCAACTGTTAAGGTTTAAATATAAAACATTTTATGATAGGCCTTTTAACACATAATGATAAAAATTGTGTGGTTTAGGAGCACGGTGCCTGTCTTTTCAGACAATATATTGGGATTGGTGTTTGTTTCTCATTTATATGTAAAACATATATTTTAAAATAATTACATTTTTGTTTAATCTTGAATGACACTCTCCTGAGCATCCAGTATTCAGTATTTGGAGAAACTGTGTGTAAAATTGTCTATGTATGAGTTCATATATGCCCTATGTGTGTACATATACATGTTTCTTCTTTGTGTTTTTTGTTACAAACACAATATTTAAATACAGTTGTCTAACTTCTACAGAGGAAAAGAATTTATTTTTAAGTTATCTCTAATGTATCAGAGAGAGATTATTATTTAAAATAAGCCAGTGCATAATAAGTAAACACTGCTTTCAAAATATCTTCAAATATTTTTATACTCATATTTACTCATTATTAAAAATAACAGGAAACAATGATAGGAATTTCTTGTCATGGTTGTAGTTTATTAGGTTTATATTAGAAACATGAATGTTATTGACTTATTTTTGGTAGCATGGGAAATAGATGGAGTAACAAAACTAATACTGGTCAGGTCATTTTAAAAATGTCAGTTTGCAGAATGTTGAAGATAACATTAAAGGTGTATAATTAATTACTATGCTTAAAACACCTGTAAGTAGAAATACCAAATGTATGGTTCTTCAGCTTGGCTTTATGGTTAAATGATTCAGGGAGATGTGCAAAGTTCCATTTTTTACTTTATTTCTTCTTTCCAAAATTACCTGTACTGTATTTATGGGTCAGGATTAACCTTTCCATTACTGTTTTGGAGGCATAAAAATAGACAGAGACTGAAATTATAACTTATGGTTTTTATTTATTGTTTCTTAACTGAAAGCAAGTCAGTAAATTAACATGATCTGTAATGTGGGAACTTTTTTTCTGCCCTAACTTTTAAAATATATTTTCCAAGGAAAGAAAATTCCCAAAATTTGTAACAAGGGAAATGGAGAATATGTACATAGAAGAGTTGCGGTCTTCGGTGAATTTACTGATGGCAAATTTGGAAAGTCTGCCAGTGTCTAAAGGTGGACCAGAATTCAAACTGCAGAAGTTAAAGCGATCACAGAATTCTGCGTTCCTGGACATAGGAGATGAAAATGAAGTTCAGCTGTCAAAGTCTGATGTGGTTCTCTCCTTCACATTAGAGGTAATCACAAATTTCACAAGAGAATTTGCTGATGGTTTAAATTGCTAGAATATCTGCCTTGATACTCTTTTGTTATTAGTCCTTTCTTGGTAATTTTAAAATATTATGTTAAAGAAGTAAATTACATGTTGTATCTTTGATAATTAGGATTTAGAATAAAGCTGTATGATGCATTTTCATCTTGCTGCGGTAGTTGCATTTGGACCCACACACGAGTGTGGGAAGTTGAATCTCCCACACAAATGTAACTTTAAATGAATTCCAGTTTATTATATAGCTAAGTGTAACTTTAAATGTTATAATAAAACACTGTTATTATCAGGAATGCAGTCAAAGAATTTTACAAACAAATAGAATTTTCTCACTGGAAGCATTTAGAGAAAACACAGTGATTTTTCTTTGCATAGCAGAGATCATAGCAGTGATCATAGCAGTGATCATAGCAGTTTTTTTTAAATTTCTGCATTTTCCTCAAGAGTCTATCTTGTGTTTTCTGAGATTATGCAGGAAGTCTGGCCTGTAGGGATGCAGCCCTAATCTATATAGATCTCAACTTACTTCAAGAGGAAGCCACAAATACATTTGGTTATTTAAACAATTCTGATGACAGAATGGAATCATACAATGGTTTGGTTTGGAAGGGACCTTAAAGATCATCTAGTTCCAGCCCCCCTGCCATGGCCACCTTCCTCTAGACATGATTGATTAAAGCCCCCTCCAGCCTGGCCTCATAACTCAGGTCCAATCCTGCAAATGTGCATACCAAGAAATGCTTATCTTGCTTTCAATAATAGCAGAATCAAAACATTACCAAGTGTGCATTGTGTGTTTGTTGGTCAGAAGGTGCCACACTTGTGCTTATGTGGTTGAAGTGGCTTTAGTTTGTTTAAGACAGCAAGTCATGTTACACAATAAATATTTCAATTGTTAAAGAGATCAAAAGAAACAAAAATTGTTTATCTTTAAATATTTTTTTTCTCAAGTGAAATGAGCATCTGTTTTTTAGTGTGTTGAAAAGTGAGATAATTTTTTCCATGTCATCATTAAAGATACAGAATAAAAAATATCAAAAATGGACAATGAAGAAGTTTCAGTTCTTTGTGTTAAAGAGAAATTACTTATCCCACTATATGCAATTTTAATATTGCTAACTAATAATGTAAAAGCCCAACAATCATCTTTCAAAGAGTAGTAAGATCCATCATTCTATATGTCAAAAAATTTTAGTTCATCAAGCATGTAAAACTGCAGTACAGTCGTTAGTGTTGAAGTATATGAGAAGATGAAGTATTTATAACTCCTGTGCTGAATCCTGAGCCTCCAGCACGTGTGCCATTTCTGCCTCAAGGGGAATACCAAGCCTGGAATGGTCCAAAAACAGCATCTACAAGAGTAGTTCTGAATAATCTAAAAAATAGCAAAAAAAGTTTGGCAATCGTATTTATGGTCTTCAAGAAAGTGTGTTTGATTTTAGATGTAAGAGGAAGAAAAGCCTTCTCTGTCCCTCTAGAGAGAACTATTATGTACTAGAAATGAGGTGATATTTAGTTTGAAACAATCATGAAATGAAAAATGATAGGAGACATAATTTCTGGTAAATTTATAGCAGCTTTGCTTTGTTTGTAGCCCCTCCACTCTTCCACCAGAAATGTAGACTGTTAGGTCTGGTGAACTATGGTTTTTTTTTTAGCTTTCTCCCCATCAGCAATAAAGTGATTTGCTGCAAGATAACCCATGCAAGGCAAAGAATTAAAGTATTACTCTACATGTGATAGTTTTTAGTAGGGCAGATTTTCATTTTAGGAATAATAGTAACCACATAAGTTGACTCTCTTGCCAAACAGTGTGTGCATATTTTGCTCTTGGGAAGAAAAATCTAAGATATAAGGGCAAAAGGAAACAGCTGAATTGATATTAATGAAGACTGAAATATGGAAGATGTGATCTTTTTCTGTGCAAGTGGCCAAATAAGAAATACTGATTGCATTTCCAAGAAGCAGAGTACATCCTTTTTTGAAAATGTGGGGTTGAATGTGCACAATTCCACATGTCTTGAATAGCACATAATAAATAATAACACATAGGTATATCTTGTCCGTATCTTGGGTAGGGACTCAGTTGTAGGGTAACCAGCAGAATCCCCGTTGAGGGCTGCTGAATTAGCACATGAATGAATAAGAAATTTACATCATGTAGGACAGAGTGGAAGAACCCCAGAATTTCTAGATGGAGGTAAAGTGGCCAGGGTTCTTGCTGCCACTGTCCATTGTAATATTAATTAGCTAGTAATACTAACTGTATTAATATAGTGTTCTAGTGGGAGTGGACCTTACTGACTAAGGTCAGAGACATTTTTGAGCATCACTGCAAGCAACAGCCACTGTTTTTACCAGCTGAATATTTCCTTAAATATCCTGTTTGTAGAAATTTTGAAAAAAAATAAAAAAAATCCCCCATAGTGGTAGGAGAAGACTTATTTATAGTCTTCAGCTGTTAGACAGTTTCAAAAATAGACAAGCATTTAGGAGGCTGTTTATCAGCTAATGAGCTAATACATTCACTAGTGACAGTTTCCTTTGGAAGGGATGAAATGCAACTTTTTTCCAGTGCTGGATTCCAGAATTGGTGCCAAAGAAAAATGCACTGTGCAATTAAGTTGGAAACTCAGGAAAAGTATTAACTTAAAAATGAGTAAACATGAAGTCAGTATTCAGCAAGGACATATATTTGGTATGTGGAAAGACCATATAGGCAGTATTACCTAGAAGGATCTTTACTGCTGTCTAACTACTTGAATTCCTGAACAATAGATGGAAAAGTGGAATGACTTGATCATTCTCTCTGAATTGCTGTTATTATTTATAGACCATAGTAGGCAGTATTGATAATTTATGGGTAATATTAAAATGGTCTAATGATCAATGACTGTGGTCTCACTTTAATGTTTACAAACAAGCCATTTTACAGGACATATAACTATTACTAACATTCTGTGAGTTTTAAAGTGCAAGGGGTTTTATAGCTGGGGATGGTCTGCATTAATTTATTTGAATTGGAACAAAGTAGCACATGTGCAAAGAAGTTTAATAGCAACATATTTTAGTAGGTGCTTGCTGATCTAAGAAACCAATTGCCTCTAATGAGACCAAAAGTAGTCATTACTTCTGGCACCTTTAAAACGAAGTAAACAAATGTTGGTTTACAAGTAAGGTTCAGCTGAGGACAACCTCTCTGGATAGATTGCACTTTGCCCAGTTTCTTTGCATGGGCCCAAATGGAACTGGCAAGAAAAGCAACTTTTCCAAAGAGAGCAAGGGAACCTGACTGTCTTCTCAAGTCTTCTGAATTAGAAACATCTGAAATGCAAAAATTCCAATAAGTTCACACTGTAACAAGATTATAAAAGGCAGAGAGCATTTAAAGTAGAGCTGCATTTGGTTTTTCTGAGCTCGTATAGAGTAGTCTAGAGGAGGTGAAAATCTATAGGATCTGCCAAGCTCATAATTTCCCTGGTGAGGAAAACTTGCAGGGCACAGCTGGTAGCGGTGGCTTTTTCTGTTTCTCTTCTCCATCTTCCCTATATGCATACTGAACCTGACTGGAAGTACTGCACTGGGAGAAGGAAAGGATGTGCATAGTGGAGAAAAAAATGACAGGAGCTGATACCAGTGCTATGACCTGCCTTTTGCTCAGCAGAGCACCAAATCTCTCCTGAGGTTCAAGGGTTGCAACGTCCAGAGACACAGCACCATAATTTATTTTTCTAGATATGATCAATGTACTTCCTTGTTTACCATCAGACTTAGTAACCTGCTTGTTCTTTAAATATTCACTTAGATGACTGAAAAAAAGATACAGTTTCTTGTGTACAAAGATTTAGAATTATATTCAGACATTGTCTCAAATCGTACTATTGGCATTTAAATTGGGACTGGAGTGAGTTTTTGGTCACTGTCCAAGTAGAAACAAAGCAAAAATTTCAATTCCTTCTAGATATTGTTGAAAGTGGAAAAAGAAGAGGAAATCAAAACTCTGTCTTAAGATTTGAGTGAGTGGACTTTGGGATTTTGGGCATTTTTCCTTTTTTTTTGTTTGTTTGGTTTTTTTTAAATCTTCACAGAGCTTAGTACTGCAGTAATTGTGCCGTGTAATTTTTTCCTTAAGCATAAACTATTTGCTTTCTTTTCCTCAGATTGTTATAATGGAGGTACAAGGTTTAAAATCAGTTGCTCCCAATCGGATTGTCTACTGCACCATGGAAGTGGAAGGGGGCGAAAAGCTTCAGACAGACCAAGCAGAAGCTTCCAGGCCACAGTAAGCCACTCTGCTCTTGCTGCATCAGTATCTCTTTTCTGTCATGGGACAACTTGTCTGATTTTCTTTACAATTTTTACAATTAGCTTAGTGCTAAGTTATGTGAATTTTTTCCTGAGTAGTTACTTCAAATTCTTAAGAAGTAACTTCTAAATAATACTTATTTAGAATGACGTACGTACAAAGTGTGGATGCTATCCAAATGAAAGCCATTGAATGTACAGGTGAGGAAAAGAACTAGAGACTGCATCCTCCAAAAATACAAACCTCTTGATAGATGTTAGCCTGAGGTGATTTTATGTATTCTAGGTTAATGTGCAGGTGGCCTTGTGGAGTGTAACTTGTACAATTGGAGGGAAATCAATACTCAGTAATCAGTCTTGACAAAGCTTGCTCACCTGCTGAGCCTATTTCATTTTAAATTATAGGATCCACTCCTTTCAATTAATTTTTGATAGAGGCAGTCAGCAAACTGACTTGGAGGGGGATAACATCATGCCATCTGTAGTTGAACCAGTTAGTGTAGCAGAGTAAGAAATTAAATTGGTTGATTTGTTTGACCTACACACTGTCTTCAGACACTTTTCACTCTGTTAAAATGTCATTTGGAATCTTTTGTAGATAACTTTCCAGACAGTATATTGGGGTTTTACTGGCACCATAGTGTGCCATGTGAAAAACAATTTAAACATTGCAGTTGTTACAATATCTGATAAAACATCTTCTGTGGAATTGGGATGGTAGTTTCTATTCCATTTGAACCACAAAACCAGAATTTTTTAAGGCAAAATTAGAAGCACAATTTTATCTGTCTCTTCTCTGGTTGGCAGTAGAAGGATATCTAATTTGGTGGACTTTCTTCTAGCTGTGGCAACTTCCTTTGGCAAATAAGCCAGCAGCATATTCAGACAGCTTTGCAGAACATTAAGTATGTGGGACAAGATGTAAAATTCATTTGTCACAGTCCCTGGCTGTGTTCCTTCTACAGGGTATTGGAGTGCTTATTCTTATCATTTCCATGTACTCTGCGAGGGCCTTCTAAAAGGAACGATGATAAAAAAGACACACAGACGTACACATTGAAGCAAGGTCGTAAGTGGGTATTCAACATCACCTGCTTATTTTTTGACCTTTTCTGGTGGTTCAGGGTCCCGTGAGACCCACTAGGCTTTTTCATGGGGGGCACATCTCCAAACTGTCCTTTGTCTTACAGTTGCTCTCATATTGTTCCCTGCAACACGTGCCTACAGCCTTTGCCTGCTGACACAGCCAGGGTTCTTGTTGCTTCCGGTGGTCTATTGCTCTTTTACCTCACCCTTGAACTTGTTCAGGTCTGTTTTAAACACTTGGTTAACCTCTGATGTCCTTGGTATGAGTCTTTAAATGACCTAGAATACACAAGTTCTTGAATTTTGGACATGTTTATCTTCCTTTCAGAAAACAGTCTGTGGATGTTAAGGGTTTTGTTTTCTCTCGCTATTTCCAGATACGGTGCACAAAACATGATAGGGACGGATCACAATCAGTTCATGACTTGCAGGTTAAGGTAAAGGTTGTAAAATCAATCACAAATATAAAGGTGCATCTATAGGTGTAACTAAAAATTACCAGATTAATTGATTTTCCTACTTCTAAAAGTGGAAGCTTTTTTAAAAGGAAATTCCAGAAAAGATGGAGTCAATACAAAAACAACTGAAGTGTTTCTATGGAGAGGTGTAATGTTAGAACCTGCTCCAAGCTTGTAAAGTGATTCAGTGAACTTCAGGCTGAAAAGGTATGAGTTGATTAAATATGGAAGAAAGACAGATTATGGGCTATTCCATCTAAGTGATGTTGTACAAACCGAAGTCATATGGATTTGTTTGGAAAAAATGATGGGTCTTTAGAAGAGGAATTTTTGAGAAATGCCCTGAACTGTAGTCTGGAAGCACAGGAATAGGAGTTACTGGTGCTGTTGACCTGCTGTCCTGCAAAAGGGTATAACTTAAAGGAGTAAGGATTCTAGAGCTCAGAAAAGTATCTAGTTCTTGTGCCCTTTGAGTTGTGCTCTTTTCCATTTCTGGCAAGAGTGATTAGGAGACATTGGCATGCAGTATGATTATGAGTATTTAGAGACATAGCTTTTGAGCACAGATAGAGACCTCATTTGAGGCAATGAGGGAGGTTATTAAATTAGACAAGCATGAAATTAGCAAATTAGGAGCAAACAGTAAGAAGATGGAGGAAGCTGCCTATGGAAAGGGACATGCTTTTTTCCATAGTTTAGTTTTTCTGTTAGAGCCAAATCAGGTTTTCTTGGCAGTAGCAATATTGCTTTTATTGATTGGTCATGGAGGCAACTAAGAGGGCTTAGCAGAGTTTAATCAGAAATTACGCTGGTGGAAGAGTGCTGGTGGGCAAGCACAGCCAGACCATCTCTTCCCTGCCACAGAAAAAAAAGCTGTCAGATGCCTGAGGCTACTGCCTGCCTTCTTTGCCTGGTGCTGGAGCTGGCTTCTTACTGATACAATTTTTGGTAGTCTTTCTGATATGAAGGAAATGTATCTGTGAGGCTGGAGGAGATCATAACTTCAGATTTTATGTAGGATATGCAGCTAGAAAAGGGTACCAAAGCTCTCATACTAAGCATAGAACTACACAGTGATGAAAAGTGAATGATTACCACCAGCCTGCTGTGGGAGACTGCTGGCAGGAGCTCCAAATCATGTGCTTGTCACACACATTTTTCTGTAGTCAGTTTATAATTTTGAACTGGTAGCTACATTTGTGGGGAAAAAAAAACAGTATAAAGAATTATTTACGCCTGTTTTTTTTCATCTGTGAAACATCAGTTTATGCAGTGCAATGCTACTACTCAGTCAGAAAATTCAAAAGCTTTGACAGTGAAAAGGAGAAAATAAGATACTGAGATGAATGTTTCAAAATGCCACTGCAAGCCGGTGTGGTCTTAGAGGAGAGATTAATGGAAACATGAGTCAAGTGCACACTTAATTCACAATTTATCCACTATTCCAAAATGCTGACTATTTTCTCAAGTATTTTTATACATGTGTATAGGTATTCCTCTAAATCTCTGAGTGTCACCTTTAAGAGTAATACAAAAACTAGAAACAATATTTGTTCTTAAAGGGAAGATGCCTGATTAAAGTCCCCCTGGAAGGAGAGCATAGTTTTCATCAGTAATAAATATTTTCTGGTTTGTTAATGCATTTAACCCTTGCTTTCCCTCTCTTTGGATAATAACTTTGTGAGTTTATATTTAAGTGCTTCATTTTCTTCCTTAGCAAGCCAGATGAATCTCAATATCTTACTGAGAAACTAATGGTCATTCTAAAATGCAAATGCTTTAGAATAATATGGTTTTACTGAGCTTATATCTAGGACAGTTTTACAAGCAGATCAGTTACACAGCTTCAGATGCAAACCCTATAAAATTTTTATAACTGTCTGTGAAATATTTCTTCATTCCTTCCAACCGTTTCCTGCCTTTTAGCCTTGTAAAAAATCCCTCCAACATAGCCTGTGACCTTTTCTAGCAGAGATCAGTAAGCAGAGCCCTCAGAGGGCCCTTTAAGTTGTGTGAAGCTTTGCATAACTTTGTTGCTGTGATGCCACAGGGAGTCATCTGCAGAAATCCAGTGCTAATTTCATTTTTCAAACGTTTCCGAAGTGGCCTTGTTTTCAGTCTTGTGGAGTCTGGTATCCACATTTGTTTCTTATCCTTGGTTTTTATTCATTCTGAATATTAAATAATGTGATTTCTTGAAAGTGCCATGTTTTCGGCATGTGCAATCATGCCAAAAAATAAGAACTGGGAACATACTATCATTTAGTACTACACATGACATTTTCTTGTCACATATTTATACAATAGGAAAGGATCTTATCTTGATGATGAGAAAACTTTAATAGAGACAAGATATTCTTCATGTGAACAGGACAAATAAGGTGATCATATTTTACTGCCAGTGATTGTAGAATCTTACTAAAAGGCCTGTTATATATTAGAAGTACGTGAAGAATGCATGATTAAATCTGACTAGAGGAGGCAGGGAACCTTGGTCAGTACTGCACAAATAAAGGAAATGCTGCTGACCTTATTTTTATGCTGTAGTCTACCATCATTATTTCCATAAAGTATTTGAAGTATGAGAACTTGTGCATACATTAGCTAAAGATTGCAAAGAAAAACTTCCATAGAGCAGTTTAAAAAAAAGGACAAAAAAGGCCCAATTTCTAAAATTTCAAACTTTCTTAAATGACCTGTTTGTCAATTAAAAAAATAGTACTTTTTAAATACAGTGTTTTTAGGATGTGGCCTGAGACAATGTTTCTGAAGGGAAAAAGGATAAATAACACTTATAATATTTGACAATCGTGTTCCAAACATCAGAAAGTTTTCTCTCTTCCTCTTTGTCGTAGTCCCTGCAACTGTATAATTGTTTATTTTTGATTAAGGGAAACAAGGGGACAATAACACTTAAAGCTGTCACCTAACTTGTGATTGACAACACAGATATACAGTGTGTAAGGAAAGAGAAAGCACACCTACTCCTCTTTTCCCACATGCTACTGCTCTCTGTCTGATACATCTACATAAATGAAGTTTGTTTCATTCAATAGTGCTTTAATTATACTGTTAGTTTTCTGCAGTCATTCCTCATATTGGTTTCATGTGTAAGAATTCATGTTCTTGCTTTTGCACAAGAGAAAAGATAGAATGAAAAAGTTGTACTTGCCTCATATTGCTTTGACTCTTAAATAGAAAATGAGAGAATATGGATAGGAAGAAAGGTGGGACAGAAACACAAGTTTTGCCAGATCAGAGAGGCAGTAATTGAACTCTTCTCTTGCTGGCAAGCTGACTAACTCTCCTTACAGTATGAATGTTTTTTCTGTTCTTTGTCTGGCTGCCTTTTTTATTGAAATGAGTGTATTTGCACATGGGATTTTTTACATGGGACTAATAAGACTGCATTTTCATAGTCCCTGATCTAACTGTGCTTAGCTTGCTGTTCATATGCTTCCTATTGTATCTTCTGAGGATAAATTCTCTTTAGGATTTAGCTTCTTGATCAGGGTTTTTTACTTTCATCTGTTCTTTCGACTGTTTATTACCTCTGAAATATTTTTACTTGCAGCTAGGGCTGCAAAATCCAGTGTTGATCTCACAGATCAACTACAAAGTAGTTCATCCTACTTTTGGCATACAGAGTTATTAAGTCATAAATGGATTTTAGGCAACATTTACAAAAGCGAGGTTATATGTTGAGAGCCTCTGTGTATTTTAGTAAGATCGTTTCACAGGCTAAAGTTTGAGAGACATTATTGGTGATTAAGAGATGGAGACATTCCAAGTTGTGATCAGAAGCCAATTTATTGAGTATTTACAGTTTACAGAGATTTTTATAGAATTTTACTTGTAGGGCACTTATATAGGATTCTATTTCTGGTACCAATTTTCTATTGGATACACATGACAACTCATCACCTGCTAACATTATCTCATCACAAAGTTTCCCAACATGTGTCTTGGTCACGTCTTGCCCAGGGGGCACTTATCCTGTGTCTGTCTCTCCCAAGACTTCTGTTCGATCAGGCCTAAGATACCAGGACCAGGGCGCTGTATCAATTCCATTGTGCTCTCTGTCTTATTTCCCATAAGACATAATTATGCTGATGTGTACAATGCCACAAAATTGGTGAAGATGAGCATGATCCTTAATAGTATTTTGGAATTTTAAGGGGACAAGTAGGGATCATGACAGGAAACAAATTGTGTCAACTTTCATAAACTAGACTTGACTGAGTTGTGTGATGATTGTTATAATTTTCCTCTAGTTGTGTGATGATTGTTATCATTTTCTCTAAGATTCACCTTTCTATCTCTAACTGATAAATTCTGTCATTGTGCTCATCTTGTCATATGTCAGTATGTGTTTCTTTTTGGAGAAATTCACAAAATAGGGTGGAAGAAACAATCTTTCAAAAAATTGGGTGCTTTGATTAAATACCAAATGTGTTTGTTTTCTAGCTGTTAAGAGGGGAAAAAAAGGAAATTAACAGTAGGATATTATCTGATGTTTCCTTGGTTCTGCAAAGGAAATGATGGAGAAGAAAAAGAATACACATTTATCTCAGTGTGTCTTCTGGAATAATGATGGAAGAGTTTCACAAAAGAAATAGGGATTCAGCTGAAAATACACTTGATAGTTTTATTCACTTGGTGCCTTGGTTCTATGATCTGTCATTGATTACTATTTTATATTGTAGAAGAAATTTTTCATCTCTCTTATTGCTGAGAAATATGAATTATATACAGACACTTAATATTAAAAGACATTTGAACTCCACTGGATAATAACCTGAGTGACCTAATTTTAGCTGTTCTTGCTCTGCACAGGGTTTAAACTAGGTGACCTCCAGAGGTACCTTTCAGCCTAAATTTAGTGGTGATTCTATGATTAACTCCCAAAATATTCTAAGTCTATCTGTCTAAGGGTCTTGTGAAAACCACTACTGTTAGAAGGGAATATTCAGTTTTCAGATAAAGAAGTGTAGCATGGAAGAAATTGGGATGAAAGGAGATAATTAAGGTTGGTTGTATTCCCTGCTCTATTTGGATAGTTAACAATAAACATAATCCATATGTCACCAAGGCATACATTAAGATATATTATGTATATACCTTATACAGTACATATAGCATATAGAGAGAGTATTAACCCTCCAAATCTACAGGCACCACTGGAAAGAATAGCTGTGTATCTGTCCTATTTTAAAATGTAATATTATGTTACATGTCTCTTGCAAGACTGATACCAGTTACGGTGTGCTTTGGAAATCTTTGGGTTTGAAGATGCACATCCCACCCATACCTTTTATTTTAACAATCAGAGCTTAGAGGAAGACTGTTTACACACTGCTTAATGCACAAGTTCCATTCTCATTCCCATCTGATCCACAAGTGCAACTAATATCGTGCAGACAGATATAAGCTTTCTATAACATCATGCTAAAGCATAGGCAGATGTGTGATCCACTTAAAACTAGAAGGCCTTTGGCCATGAATAACATGGTGAAGCCAAAGCTAATTAAATCTTGCTTATAATCAAAATTGTTTTGGTCTAATTCTAATATATCTACCTGGTCTCTGGCTGGGTCACACTGAAGGCAAAGGCAGCCTGTAAAGTGTCATCTAGAGGAATGTGGTCTGTCAAAGAAAAAGGTGGGGTTGAAAAGGACTACCTCAAATTTTACCTCCCATCTCCTCCTGGAATACTTCAGAAGAGTGAGTTTGAAATTTTTGTTTTAGAGTGGTCTGCAACTGTCTTATCTTGGAAAAGTTTAATTATTTTTTGTGGGCAATAGTTGAGAGGAAAACAATTCCTTTGGATTCTTCTTAAATTTTAATATGACCTAAATGTCCGATTTTACATTTTAAAAATATTCTATTCTTGTATCTTGATTTGAAGAGATCTTTCAAAAATTTGCTTATATGTCTAGTAAGCAGTATGACATAGGTACATTCAAATTAATTGCTAAACATTTTACTAGATGTAGTGTTTGAATTGGAACACATTTTACAGCCTAATTTAGTTTAAGGTTGTTGTTTTGGGAAAGAAATCTTGAGAAAAAGGTGTTGAAAAAAAGAAGTTTCTGCTTTTGGATCCTGTTCAGGCTAAGAATACTTTATACATCTCAAATGCTCATGACATTCAGAAGACTTTTTTTCACCCCACTATGGGCAAACTCTTCTTTGCTGTCACTGTTAGTATGTGCATTGATCCTCAGAGGTGTTGAGAGGTCCAGTACTTTTAGAATACAGAACAGTCCACTGAACAGATAAAGAAAATATATTTATAGATCCTGAAATTTCTTAATAACTATACATCATTTAAGGTGTGATTCTACAGGTCAATGCACCTATTTTAAAGCAATTCTGGTGAATTGAGAGTAGGAGGACAGCAAAAACAAAGGCAAGGTAGTGTGGACAGGTGATAAGAGCAGTGCAAGTCAGAAAGAGCAGTAAAAGAGGTTTCAGAATAAAACACACCAGTTGGTCTTGTGCCAACTGGAATACTGACATTTTCTGATTTGATTCCTGGCTCTTTCCTGATAGACTCTTCAGGCTCAGGTGGGTCATCCTAGTTTGTGATTTGTTTTCCCACATCTTTAGACTGACATGACAGCATCTACCTGCTGCATCAAAGTACTGTGAGTTTATCAATGTTTATACAACATTTTGAAGGTTTAAAGTGTCACAGTAATATGAAGTAAATAGGAGTTGCAACTTCTAACAGTGTTGTTATGGATTCATAATTATCTCTTTCAAGGAAAAAGTGAAATAAATATGCATATGGAAATTTCAAGAGCATAAATCACCATGTCTTGCCCTTGTGCCCATCACCAGTCTCTAGGTGGATTTGAACCTTGGTGGGAAAGAGGCAGTAATGCCTCTTGTGAATTGTTCACTTAATGGGTACCAGTGGTTGCCAGCACCTGGCAGTGTGCCAGTCTAGATACATACCCATAAAAATTTTCACCCTGGCTCATCTTAGTTGCCTGTATTGAAAGTGAGATAGGAAAGACTAATAATTTATTCGTACTGTTTTATGTTTGTAATGACAATACTTGTCATAATAGCATCCTGTACTGTTAGAGTGCACTTTCTTCTTTTCAGTGTAGGAAGCCTAAATGAGCGTTTTTACTTAGTTGCTTATTATGCAGTGATCCCCTCTTCTGGTTTGCCTTTCTGGTTTCTATTATATACTTTTTTCTTTGAAAGAAAAACTAGTCACAGTTTTGTTGTGATTTTTTTACAAGTGATTTTTTTCATATATTAATATTTTTATGCATAAAAATAAATACATGATTGTGCGTAGATCATTATTAGCTCTCAGATAAACAGTAATTTTGAGCTCAGTTAATTCCTTTATTCAAAACTTGTTATTTTACCACAAGCAAATCCTTAAAAAAAAAATCTTCATATTAACAGATTATTCTTTTTTCCTTTCTTATTAGTCTAGTTGTATAAAGGAGCTTTACAATATAGCATATCTATCAAAACACTGTATCCTTGCTGTTGCTGAAATAACAATTTGATGCTTTCTTTTCCTTAAGAAAAAAGTTTCAAGAAGGAATTCCCAGTGCTTTGTAGCAGTCACCTTAAAACCCCTTAATTTTGTGGCTGGATCCACAGAAAAAGAAAAAAATTACCCTAGCATCTAAATTTTTTTGAGTGACTACACTAGATAGTGACTCAACAATGCATTCAGAAATAAAATGATGGGCTGCTTAGTGTGTGCAGCTGCTGATGCTCGACACAAATTTTCTGGAATGGAAGTGCTGAAGAGATGGTTTGTTAATCTGCATTTCAGACCATTAGTGTGCCAGGTCAAAAGTTCCCATATAGATAGAAAAAAATGATAAATGGTAAAAGAGAGCAGTGTAGACTCCCCTTAGGTGGAATCAAAGGGGACCTTTAAAAGTAATTGTGTGACTTTCCATGCTTATACCAAGACTTACCTTTTTGCTGTACTTTCCCTTCCTCCTGTCATTCACCTCTGTAGAACAATTTATTTTTCTCCTATCTACATTTTGTAGCGTTAGGAATACTTTGATGGGAACCTCAGGGTTAAAACCATTACCATAGTCATGCTCCTTCAATAGCTGACAGCCCATAAGATAGTAGCTAAATAGAGAAAGTATTTATGCAAAGTATCAGTGTTTCTTCGATAGGGATTGCAAAACAATGAATCTGTAGTTCTCCTCAAGATTTGTGCTTAAAATTCTGAAATCACCATAATGCAGAGGGAAAAACAGAGTCACAGAAGATTAGATGAGGTCAGTAATGAAAGGCCAAGACACATGGCTACGTCATGGTTCAGTTTGTCTGAGCGTGGGGCTTATCTGTGCTTCTGCTCTGAAAGGATGTTATGATTTGTTTAGAGCTTTCTTTATGCCTTGCTTTTCAGCTGCAGTTTAATGTGCTTGCTCTGGGTGAGGAAATTATGCTGCTTGTTCTTCCATTAAAATAAATGAGTGATTTTAAAATTGAGAAATAAAAAAATATTTTCCAGGTAAAACATTTACAATGTAAATCCTGTTATAAGCATTATAGAAAGATATAAGCATACCAGCTCTTTCCAAACATTAATTCCAGACCTCACTGATGTACTGGAGAATGCATACATAAGTAAATAAATATGTATATATATAAATAGTGCTAGTAATTTGCATATAAGGAATAATCTTTACCCTATTAAATCCTTAGTGCTGCTCAATAAGCTTCTGTTGCATGTGCAGTACCTTTCAATATCCTTTTTCAAAGGGAGAAGCTGCAATTTTCATATTATTTTGTATAGTGATCATAAGAAAAAGTAAACATGCTTTTGGACTTTATGAGACAGCTGTTAGAGTTAAATCTGTGATTTTCAGTGTAGCATCCTGGTGTCAATCATTAACAAATGGATGAGTATTTTTGTGCTCAGAAGAGAAAATGAAATGCTTATGATATTTTTCCAAGTATCAGCAGGGAAGAACTAGTAGCAATTAGCACCAACTAATACTCTCTTTAGGAGTCTCAGTAAAAACACCAAAATCAGATAAGTATGGATTTAACTATATTTTTATTTGGGTGAGTGGAACCTCCTTGTCAAATTGTGGATTTATTACCAGATTGCTGTGGGGTGCCTTGCACTGCTGATAGAGCGCCTGGCTCACAGTCTCACATTTTCTCTCTCTGTATCTGTGCAGTTGGACATAGTAATATGCAACACTTCATAAATTCCACACTCACACAATCCTTCAGTAACAACAGAAGGTTTGTCAGACCTGGATTTGAAGTGTTTTACTGTATTAGTGTACTTGGATGTGTCAGGAGGTGCTGAGCCTCTTCTGTCCTTTAGTTTCCTGGCATTTCATCTCACAGCTTGCACTGTGACTATGGTTTCTAACCTTAGGGTTAACTGTTATTATACAGTTAAAGCTTGTTTCTAAACAGAGTAGAAACAGTAGAGTTGGTATAGGTTCTTGACATAGTTGAAACACAAAGATATTGCAGAGACTTCCACATACTATTTCTAGTCCAGCTCCAAGATGTGCAAAGATGAAGTGCTGGTAAATCTCTTACTTCTGTAGAGCAGTAAGATGCCTAACAAACTGGCTTGGGTGGGTCTTCCTGCACATTCCAGCTCTGTCCACATCCCTGTTAGGATAGCAAGTGAGAAAACTCCTCCAGAATGCCTCTAAAGGTAATTTAATTAATAGTTAAGAAATACGTTGAGGTTATGCAGAAGACTTAAACCCAGAATCAAACCCAGAAAGATGCAAAAGATGGCACCAAGGAGAACAATACACTCTGGTACTGGTTTCAAAAATGAGATTTCCATATTGCTGAGGACAAAAAATGGTGTAAAAATTCTATAGAGTTGGTGTTTTATCAGAAATAAAGTATTACGATAAATAGGGCTAAAATAAAATTTCTAGATCTTTGCTAAGTAAATAAATTTTATTACATTCACTCCCATGATCTCATTAAAAAAAAAAAAGTGAGACCATGAGTTAAATAGAAAACCTGAGAGAGAAATTTGCTGCTGTTTCCAGTGTATGAAATGTGTTCCAAACTGAAGTAGAAAAATAAATTTGCTTAGAGGGGTTTCTGTGACACAGTGATAAATCTTTAGCTGAAATAAACATTCACCTTCTTGCTGGCAGTAGGTACTTTTGCAGTGAAGGGAAATAAACTTTGGCAATATATTTTGTCTCTAATTACTATATCAGCCCACATACTTCTGACAGCAGCAAAGAAATATGCTGAAAAAACTGTGGCTTATGGTTAAAGATGAACAAACATCAAATCACTGCAGTTTCTATAGTAAAGAGAATGATTAGGTAAAAGCAGAAAATTTATTTAAACAAAGGAAAATTATGTGGTGAAATGAGAGCCTGAAGAGACAGAATTAGGGGTTTTTTTTAGACTTAAAGTTGGTAGTTTTAGAGGTATCCAGTATTCTACATGGGCTGCAGCTAACAGTGCTGTGAGTTCACTGTAGCAGTTAGTGTTGAAATTATTGTTACTTTCAATAGTTTATCTAGCAAGATTTAAACAAACAAACAAACAACCATACTATAATGATAGTTATTTAATATAAATATTGCATGAGATACATACTTGTTTTGTCTAAAATTTTGCATTTGCCATCTGGACAGTTTCAGCACCAAAACTGTTCACGTTAACAAAATGATTGCACCAATATTCAAAAATCAATGGCTCCTCCAAAGGTGTGGAGGTGGTTTATTTTTTGTTTGCATTGCTTGCATACATTTGCTAGTTAAAACATATGCTATTACAATCATGAAGCACTGCATTTTTCTTTGTAGGTAAGATTTACTAAATATACACTGTTTGTAAATAACAATTTCATAAGATAGATGAAATAATTTGCTTGTTCTTTCTTCTTATCCTTTCTTCCATCCTTCCTTCCAGAGCTCCATAGCAGAGCAAGCTTTAAGTAAATTATCTGCAATATACTTTGACTCAAACAAGATCCAAATGGCACAAAGTAATTGCTTCTCTTTTCAAAGAAAGCCAGGTTTCAACCTACAGGTTCACCTGTATGAAAAGTAAAAGTCATCTGTAAGATTTATTTTCATGCAGAAAATATTTCCGTTATTGATGTTGAAAGTTAAAATATAAAGAAAAGCAGCTTTTCTTTATCCGGCATTCAGATTCTGGAGACCATGTTGTTAGTTCCTATTTAAAACAGAAAGTATTTCAATTAAACAATTTAAAAGTTTTTGTCTTATGAATGATGTGAACAATCTTTTGTATGGTGGTTCACTTTGATATCTGTTGCTCAGAAAAAAAATCATTTCTGGGAAGTACTGTATTTTCTTCAGGAAAAATATCAGGCTACAAACTCAAACTGTGAAGAAAAACATTGATTTGTCTGACTTACACGTAGCAGCTTAGCTTTTGAATTTAAAGGAGATGTTCTGCTAAAATATTTGCTCCAAAGAGATTAAGCAAATGCAAGAACCAGAAATATTAATGATTTAGTAGGGGTCAAAAATTGCATTTGACAGACAACAAATGTGTTTTGGGAGAAAATAATTAATTTTTTGAGAAATGAAGTGGGTGTAATTACACTAGCACATAAAATCTATAAGTTGAAATACGAAATCACTGTAATGGTGACCAAGATTTTCATCATGATAATTACTATTCAGGTATTGATTTCATGAATCATTAGGTATTCTCCTAACCTATTTTCACCATTAAACTCACCAGCTCTTTGAAGAGATATATAGATCTAGAATAAATATCCAAAAGTATGAAAAAAAATTGATAGAATTTTACAATGGAAATAACAAGTGGTTCAGTAAAATCTTATTTTTTGGCTAGGAAGACTATATGTACAATCCTGGCATTATAGGTAAGATTGACGCAATTTAATTACGCAGTTCTTTGTCGCAGCTGATGATAGGACACTACCTTATTCAAAGTTATTGTTTGTATGCACATTGTAATAGATTTTAAATTGATCTGTATGCTGAAGATATATCATTTTTTATGCTCTCGGATATAGGAGCTGAAAGTGTGATATCCATTTAAATGGAATTTGGTTAAAATGAAGTATTATTCATAAACAGAAAGAACAAACAAATTTTTGATTTGTTGGCTGGAGTCTGACCAGGTGTCATAAAAGAAATAGCCAGGGGAGAAAATAAAGGTGAAATATGACAGATCTTGAGCACCTATATAATTTCAGAACAGTAAAGAATATGTCAAAATAGACTAGCTTATGTACCCCTGCATGCTTTACTCAGTCTTTCCTTTATTTTGGGTCATTCTCAATAAATGCTGGGTTCTTGGTCTCATGTTATATTAATGGCACAATCTTTACAGATCAGAATTTTATTTCTAACAGAAATGAAGTTTATTAGGAGGTGTTGGCAGTGCAAACTACAGCCAAAAAGGCCATTCTTATTGCTACACCTCATCTCATACTGACAAAACAAAAAAAAATGCAGATTGCAAATTGTTACTAGCATGAACATTCATAGAGGTTAGGATACAAGCTGGAGTTTGGATTAGGCTGTCATTTCTGACTTCAGCTTCAGTTGTTGCCTGATGTATTAATAGTATGCTTAATAACATAATAATGTGCTTTTAAATGTACAGCGTGTAGATGAACTTGATCTATCTAGATAAAGTCAGTTTACCTGGAGTATTGGGTCTCTTATATTCTTTCTTGGAAGGAGCAAACTAAAATGAACATGATAACACTATTTTGGCTGCTGATTTCAAATGGTATGGATTGATACCTCGGCAAAAACATGAAGCTTCAAACAAACAGGATTTGTGTTCTAGTAATACACAAGGAATGAAAAGATGGGCTACGTGTGCTTTGCCATTATAGTGGCAGCTGATAGGAACATCAGATGCCCACAAGTAAGTGTGATAGTAAAGGATACAATCTTGTATTTGCCTTTTCTAACAGAACATGATTTCTCATGAAGAATGATATTTAGATCTAGTCAGTAGAGTCTGTGATCATCTGCTCTTGAAGATAAGTCAGTTCCAAAGAAATGTCCCTGAGAGACTGTGGGAGTCAGCTGAGGTCCTAATCATCCAGGAGCATGCAGATCAGTGCATGGAATATTTCTACCACGAACATTAAGCTTTAGGAATTGATTAAGACCATTCATTTTCAGCCAGGATTTTCACTTACTGCTGCAGATGGAACAAGGGAGGGGAGAAAGATGTCAGTCAAGGCTAGTGATCAGATTCAATGTTAAAGATGATTTCTAGGACTACATAAGTGCAACAACGATGACCCCATGTTACTCCAATTCTCATCAGTTTCTCACTATACCTCTAAATTGGAGAAGGAGCAAATTCCCTCAGGCTGCCTGGGCAAGGCTCATGTGTGCCCAATCCCTGCCTGCTGTGTCCTGCAGAGATGGACCCTGAGTCTCAAAAGAAAGCTGCACCACTTTCCATGAAGTTCTTTGAACCTCCTGCTAGGGTGCTCAAAGTCTAGCAAATGCTGAAGCACACACCTGCTGCTCAGCTTGCAGCAGCTGAGTTGCTGCTGGTGATATTCTCTTCATTGAATGGGCTGGGTCTCTTCCCTTCAGTCAGCATGACCTCTTCTTTCTCTTCTCTTTTGTATGAATTGATGCTGGCACTAGACCTTTGTAGAGAGGGTTTGGGTTTGTTATGTTATTTTAGTGGGAATCTCTCTTGGGTTTTTTGTGTGGTCCTGTGCAATATGGCATGCACAGTTTAATGCCTCTGGAAGCTCAGGGACAAACAAACCTGACAGCTGAGAGAGAGGGTGCAGCTATCAAAGTGCTTAGATTGTGTTTCCAAGTTCAAAGCAGCATTATTCCTGAATATTGGGATCTGGAGGCTAAACTGAAGATACAATTATCTCATCTTTTATAAAGATGATTTCTCCTAGGAAATTTCATTTCTTTATTGTGACAAAACCTACCCCTGGCACCACCACTGGGAAAAGCAGTAGTGCTGGGCATTGTCTCATTCTGCAGCTGCAACATCTATCATCAGATCATAAACAGGTTTTCTCCCATTCAGGAAGGTAATTTGCCAGAGTTACTATTTCAATTACCACTTTGCTGAGGCTAAAGCTATGCACACCTCAGACAGAGTAGGCATCTATCTAACCTAGACAGAGCAAAGAAGACAGAATTTAGTACAAGATTTGGTTAATTTGTGGTAAACCTCACTTTTGGAGTTAGACATGTTCAGCTACTATAGGACTGGTTCATACAGAACGGCTGCTTCCTTAAAGCTTTTTGGTTTTGACTGCATATTACTTTCTAGACTTGGTCTTGATGTGTGTGACTCATACTACTTGTAACATTTTCTTCTGCCTAATAGAGCCTTTTGCTGAAAAATTACTACTCTATATTCATGTTGCAATACTGGAGAGATTGTGTATTCTTGAATGTAAATTAAAATTATTGCTTTTTCTAAATGACTGCCTAAGATTTTGGCTTGAGTAATACATTCTTTTATAGAGCATACTCTTAAGGTCATCTCTTTATTTTATTAGTTTCTGATAATTCTAATATCTCACACAGTGGACAAAAGCAGGAGAAACTGGCGCTGTGCTTAGTTTTTCAATTTGTTTGTACCTAGTAGCATAATCACAACTCGTATAATTAGTGCAATGAGCTCCATGTGGTTGTCCAGGAATGGAATAGATCATTGAAGGAAGTTGCAACCTAATTTGTATAAGTTTCCTTTTTTGTACCGCTGGCACACAGGGAGGAGGGGGAGAACCCTGGCAAACCAAGTGTCTTAAAAATAAGAGATTAACAACTAGAAGTCAGTCTGCCTAATTAAGGTTCTCTAAAAGCATAGAGCCTTGTGGTAGTAATTATTTTGCAAAGCTATAGTCACTCTGATAATTTTTTTTTCCTATTATTTGCATTTGTGTTTACATTTTTCCTACATTCTCATACTAAGTTGTAAAATATATATAGTATAAAATATAATATTTTCTCTGCATGAGTCTCCTAATTTATTCATGCCTTGTTTGCCTGAAGTCAATTGAGACATGATTCTTTGCTAAATTAATTTGACTTGTATGCAGAAGATAGTGAATATATTTCATAGAAAATAGATCTCTCTTTATTTGCCTTCTTGCTTGGTTCTTTTTTCTCTATGAAGATATAATTTCTGTTCTTTGAGTTTTGCTATTAAAAATTTTTGGATTGACATTTTATGACAAAAGTCATACAGAAAGGCCATTTTTTTCTATGTAAATATTTGATCTTGAATGTTCAAAAATGTACATTCCTTTTCTTTCCCACCCTCCTCCTCCTAAAGCTTGGAATTTAAGTTCTAAGAGTCCATTGATAAATATTCTGCAGAAAAGATAATAGTCCTATCACTCTCAGGCCTGTCCAGAGCCCCAAGTTAAATTTTGTTGTTTTGTTTATTGCAGATGGGGAACCCAAGGGGATTTCACCACTACTCACCCTCGGCCTGTTGTCAAAGTAAAACTCTTTACAGAAAGCACCGGGGTGCTGGCACTTGAAGATAAAGAACTGGGAAGAGTGAGTATTATGTGCAGAGAAGAGAAATATGTGAGAAACGATGGGTAGAAGTGTGAATATTGATAAAACGTGCCATAAAGTGGTAAAAGGCCTTCAGTATCAGCCTGCTCTGCTGTGGCTCTACCAAACAGTGCTTTTCTTAGATAAGGGTGACTTTTACCAGTGTTCAAAACATGCTAGGTTGACTTCAATTGCCTTTCAGAAACTTACATCAGGCATCCATGGTGTTTTTCTTTATCTTGTTTAAGACATTAATTTCTACATGACATATCACTGCTTTTAACTATTCAAATTAGAAATGAAAGGGAGAGAGGTAAGACTTGGTGTGTAATAAATGTAGCAAACAGTGGGGGAAAGGAAAGGGAGGACTTAAGTGGTAGAAGGATGGAGCAGAATGGGAGAGGAGTGAGGGATAATATGTGAGAGTACAATAACAGCTTATTCTTGTACTCCATGAGCTTTTCCTCCATTTTCCTGTTTTCCCTATCTTGACAGGATAATCTGAAATTGGCTCAGTTAGTGAGAGGATGGTGCTAATAAAACTAAGGTCATGGGTTCGATCGCCATATGGGCCATCCACTTAATAGATGGACTCAGTGATCCTTCTGGGTCCCTTCCAACTCAGGCTATTCTGCATATTCTGTAAATTTATCCTTCTTAGGCAAAAAATCAAGAGCTAGAGAGTGCAATATATCATAGAAAGAAGAGGGTAGGGTGAATGAGGCAGAGAGGGTCTGCAAATCTGCCCCTCTTCTCCTGTTGAAACCTTCCCCTCTGACATGTAGCACATGGAAGATAGCTCACATTTTAATGCTCAGTTCTACAATCAGAGTCCTGGCTGTTTCTCATTCAAGCAAGCACGATTTGTTGGAAAGAGCAGTGCTCTTCTGTACTTTGTGTCCTCTGAGCACAGGTGGTTACGCAAAGACACATTCTCCCATACATTGTGTCAGTTGTTAATGTCAGGACTGTATCTTCAGGATTACTTTTTCTTGCCTCATCTCATACCCTTCTAAGGGCCTTCCAAGGTCACTTGGTCAAGGTGTAGGAGGGATCTGCGTGGGGAAGGTTCCCATGGGAGTAACACCCTGGCAAGAGCCAGGCAGGCAGTGTAACTGGTACAAAGGAGCCACGGGTGTGTAACTGAGCAACCACAGTCATCAATGTCTGGATTCAGAACAATAAAAGAAACACTAAAAGGAACTGCATGGTGTTACTAAATGTAGAGAAGTTTCATCTCTGTGCCTACTTGCTCAGTCCTCTCAAGAAAGCAAAAGAGAAGTCAAGTGCCAAGGTGAAGGACAATGGAGGAGGGACTATGTGGCCATAGTGAACAGTAGCCAGCATACTCGTTGCCAAGGGGTCAGAGAAGAAAAGAAGCATCATCAATATAAAGAGGCTAAGTATCACAGGTTTTAGCAGGATCCTCTGTGTCTGCAACCTCAAACAGCCAAAATTCAGGTACCAGCCTTGGTCTGCTTTCTTACGCTGCAGCTGTTTGAGTTTCTAGGACAAGAAGTTTAAAATATTTCAAATTTAATTTAAAGAATAAATACTTTTCAAATGTAAAGCATTGAATATAGCTTTTGCCTTACTTGTGTCCTGTGGCCCCAGATGATTGGTTTGTGGGTTTTTTACTCTCTCCTCTCCCTGCACACTCCTGACTGCCTGCTGGCACATCTGTGTTTGTCAGCTGGTCAAACCAGTTTAAAGTGTCTTGGTTGGGAGGGGTGAGGGGAAAGAGAAAAAAAATAGGTAATTGAGATGAGATAGTGACCTCAGTGCCCTGTTGTTGTAGTCTGACCCAGCTTTCTCAGAGAAAAAGCAATATCCATAAAAGATGAGGCAGGGAGGAGCAATCTTCTGTTTCTGGTTATTACTCTCCTAGTATTCTTTGGGAGACAGTCTGCTTGCTTTTATCAGATTCTCTGAGATTTGACAGTTTGTACCAGAACAAACCTATTAAAATTATTTCTTTTTGTTGTTTTTTTTTTCCATTGTGAAAAAGGATAAAGGCCATCACCTTCTCTCCCCCTTGCATTAAAGCTTGTGCTGAGATTGGAATAGCAAATAGGAGTACTCAAAAGATGCCGGGATACTGCTTTTCTATTTCATAATATGCTCCGGATTTACCAAAAATGTCCACATCCTTGCCAAAGTATACCTTTTGAGAAAGATAAGTCAGTAAATGATAAACCTCCCACAATGAACCTATGTACTGCACATGGTCCTTAGCAATGAAAGATAACATAAAAGGGACATGTTGGCTGTGCAGTAGCCTATTTGGGTGTCTGTCCTTCTGCACCTCCCAGGTCTGGTAAAACCTCTGGTTGCTGACTGACAACTTCCAGCTCATAAGGTTAGATCCTTAATTCAGGAGAAAAAGGAATCTTCCAACTTATTTCTCTGGTTTAATCAGGGTATTTGTGAGTCATGGTTGCTAGCTTCAGGGGAGATTGGGAAAAGATTTGACAGAATTTTTACAAAATAATTTGCAGTACTATGTATTCTTGAAGTACACATTTTAGCTTTCAAAGCCTTCTTTTGTTGGTGATGTCTTTGTTTTCAGGTCTGAGGGATTTAAATTCGAGTAGCATTTGAAAAGGTGTGGGATCCCACTGGATAAACTTAATTTTTATGAAGTTTGGCAACTTTATGTCTGGTCATTACAATGCAGTGACTTGCAGGAGTATATCTGATCCAGCTAGATTTCTTACCCTTGGAAAAGGTCTGAAGATACTTCCTGCTGGTATTTTTCCTGTACTTAAAAATTCAACTCAAACCTTCCCCTTCTGAGGTAGACTTACTGTGGACATTGATTCTCATCTGTCAAGTACTTTCTTAAAAGTGTGTGTCTTGACCTGATACCACTTTTCTACATTACTGAAGCTTGCCTTTCCAATACCTTGCAGTTATTCTGAAGGGTTTTTTCTGTTTAATCTATAATTAGAAACAGAAGGCAGCATCAAGTTACATGATTTGAATTTTGAACTTCTATCACATTCCAGAAGGTTTCTTCTGCCACCAAGGGGTCAGTTTTTCAGGAAAAGAGATCTAAAGTATGAAATATGGAGCCAGTAAAGGTTTCCCCAGTACTGTAGGTATTTCCATTGAACCCGTCAGTGCATGGTGATTTCTCTAACTTATGAACTTAAGATGTAGACCCTGTGTTCAGCAGGCCCCTCATTTCCAGAGAAGACACCGCTTATTTCCAGAAGTAACTGCCTCACTGGGGAGCAGAAAGGATGCAGGCCTGTGCTTTCAGTAGAGAGGACAGATCATACTTACAGCTTTATGTACTCCGTGTTTGAAAGCTCAGGCTGGGGAAGCCACCAAGGTCAGCACCAAGTGATAGGAGGGCTGATGTCTGTACTTAACATCTTTTCCCTTCACAGCATTGAAGATGTGGTTAACTGAAAGGAAGTAATATTTGCTATGTCACTTGTCCTCCAAAAATACCAAAAATCCAGTTTTAAATCCCAATAGAAGATTCTGCTTGCTGCAAGATATTCTTCTGGCTTCCTGCTGACCACTTTCAAAGAAAAATAAATCTTTATCTTTATTCTCTGTTCTACACAAACTGAAGAACAGTTGTACAAATTCAGTTTTTCACTGAAATTAAAAACAGAGATGTGTGCTGCACAAAAGGGGAAAGGATGTTATTTGGATATGGGTTCTGGAGAACATGAGTTTTTGGAGTGGTCTGTGTCTGTGTTTGTGCAGACTCCTACATACCCCTGTATAGAATTGAGCCCCTGACTTCTAGAAGGTGAAGCAGGCTGCATCTTTGAAGCTAAACTTATTCTAATGAGCGAGTGCTAAGAAATTAGTTTAGTCAAATACCTTTGAAATTTGTGGTACAGATTTTATTTGATCTTACAGATTTTATTTTATTTTATTTTATTTTATTTTATTTTATTTTATTTTATTTTATTTTATTTTATTTTATTTTATTTTATTTGACTGATAGTGATCTGGCCATTTGAATAATTTTTGTATGTGTATACAGAAGGCAGAGTTGATGTTTGCATTTGTATGTGCAACAGCTCAGAAAGTGTGAAGGAGCCTTCAGAGTTTGGTGTAACTACTGAAAAATCAGCCTGGGGGTTTCTGAAACGCAGGGATCTGACACCACTTTTGCTTGTTCAGTACTTTGTGCATAAAGATGTTCAAACCTAGTAATTCAAAGTGACAGTCCTTGTGCGTGCTTAGCACTCATGTGGATACAATCTGAGAGCAGCAGGTGGTGGTTGATTGCTGATACTTTTTGAATATAAGAATATTTCAGCCTTGTTGCTCTGTCTATTCAATTAAAAGAGAACTATGTCTCACAGCCTGCTTGTCACAGTCAGCTGCAACCAGCAATAATTAGCTGTGCAGCTATGTTTTGTTTTTTCTTTTTTTTTCCTTTAGTGCTGTTACACTGTGTTTGATTTAAAATTATAAAATAGTAGTACTGGCTAGGTACCTATACTCACAGGATTGATGGGTTTCTGAATGTCGGCTGCACTGAGCATGTTGTTTATCTTCTGTGCCGCATTCAAAGAGCTGCTGAGCAGAGACAGTCATTCTGTGACTGTTAATTTAAAGCCTGGTATCCTGGGGATTGTGTTCCTCCATCGCCCTTTGAAATTACTGAGGTTTCTCAGGCCTGAGTTCTTCTGTCTTCGGTTTTTAAGTTTGGAAAATTATACAAGATTGCTTCCACTCCCGCTTTGTCTCTTGCCCCCCATGCAGTCTGCCTGTCAGCACTCTGTGATGTCAGAGTGTTATTGCTTCCATTCTAACAGGGGGGCTCTCAGTACCTTCTTCAAGAGTGCCTCTCATTGTAAATGCTTGAGATACTTCACATTCAGGCCTTGTCTTTTTTAAATGTGGGGGAGAGGCTCTTTGGGAAGGACTCAAAAACTACTTATCAATTGCTAAGACCTGCTAGGGTAAGCGTTCAGCCAGCACCTTCAACAGAGGTTGATTGTATAAATTGTGACGTCTTCCCAGGTATTTTTCATCATCAGTATTCTAGATAGCTCTCTCACCTGTGCTTAGTCAGTGTCTCTGTTGTTTTTTGTTTCTTTTTAACCACCTGTAATCCAAAGTCTTGTCTCAGTGTTTCGGCTGAAATGCAATCATAGCCAAAAAGCAAGAGATCACTCAATAGGTGAGATGATAGACCTTGCATAGAAAATTCATGAGCTCCCTTAGTGATCAAGCTCTTGTTAACCCATTCCTCAGGGGTTTCCAAGGTCAGAACTTTTCTAAGGGAATTACTCTCAAGAGAGACATCTCCTTTTCCCCTTTCTGCCTCCAATTTTGAGCCTCCTCTTGAGCCTCTTTTTCTTCATCCTCCTGGCAGCAGGATGTCATGACTTAATGCTCAGGGAAAGTGAGTGCAGCGCTGTTCTTGGCAGGCTTCTGCTAGGGTATTCGATGGAACCTCTTGTCACACTGACAGCAGCTTCTGGCTTTCTGACATTATCCAGTCTTTGGGCAAGGGGCAGACATAACACAGAACAGCTCCAAACTTTCAAGTTAGGGCAGAAGGTATCTTAAGAAGAGTCAGTAGACATTTCTATCAATACCAGGTGTCACATAAGTGAGGCTGGGGCCAGAGTTACACAAACAACATAACATTAAAGGGTTTCTCTAGTCATCTATTTCATATCTCAAACCAGCTTCAGTAATTTTTGTTCTACAACTATTTTCAAATCAGTGAAACAGCATATTTAACTAGGAGATTTTCCTGTGATATTTGTTCAGAGGATGACCAGCAGCATAAATTTGCATATGCCAAATAAAAACGGGTACTTGCTTCATAAGTTAAATTTTGCCTATCCTTTCTGCTTGCACTGGCATCTTTTCAAATTGCTGCATTTTAAAACATGAAAGAAAATCATTATATTGTATTAATTAGTCCTGTTGCATGATGAAAGCTTCAACAAATGCATTTGACGGATTGTGTGATTTTGTGTCAGGCACTGGCTGTTTTTCACAGCTTTAAATAATCACAAATTGAGTTAGAAATGTCTCTGGTAGAGTACAGGAGTTAGAGAGATTGGTTTCTCTAGTTCAGTGTGGATTTTGTTGAATGACTAGGAGTTTGTTCTTTATTCTGAAAGGACCTCACAAAGCTGCTTAAGATCACATGATGTATATTCAGTTCTCAACTCTTTGTAACTTAGCCAGACCTTAAGATATGAGGTTAAAATTTTTCATCCTGTATACTGAATAAGATAAAAAGGAAATGTGCTTTTGGTCAGCAGCAAAATAAACAGCATTTGTAGCACCATTTGTATTCTGAAAGACCACATCAGGAATGAGAACTTATGTCTCAGAAAATTTTCTAGCTTTCCTGTCAGAGACTGTAGAGTTTGATGAAAGGATAGGAAGCTGGATGCCCAGAAGCAGGAGCAACTCCCTGGGGTATCAGGGCACAAGGCAGGACTGGGAGAGACCAGGGCAGCCCCATGCATCGGGAGCCTCTGGGGATGGGGCTAGGCTGAGGTTTGGTTTGCTTCCTGAAGATGACCCAGGCTGCATTACGAAGAGGAGACTGTGGATAGGCTGCATCTTTCTTGTTTTTTACAGTTGTGTGATATGGTCTGTACTGAAGGTGAGATAACAATTTTCTGTACTAGCATGCAAAACATCACCTGCCTCTTCAGCTAGGGCATTAAGATGCAGATCTTCTTCACTTTCATCTCTTTTGCTTGTGACAGTGAGCCAAAACTCAGCATAGTCAGCTCAGAATTACCATGATTACCAAGGTCTGATGCCCAGAGTCTGAGATCTCAAAATCTGTCTTAGATCATCCCAACCTGAAAAATCTATCTCATATCAAATACTTGGGTCAGAAGTGTGGGAAGTCCATGGCTTGGGTTCAGCTCTTGAATGTCATGGGGTTTGGTGGAAGTAGGAGACTGGGGAGCATCCAGAACATAAGGACACAAGTTGGCTGAAACTCAGCCACAGGTGTCAGGTGGGGGAAAATGTACAGAGTATCTTGACTCTTGATTTTTTTCAAGGTGCTTACAACTTGCTAGTCTGTTTGCCTCTTGCTTTCATTAGGCCCTTTTGAAGGCTGCATATTCTTTTGTCAAAAGGAAACTGCAGCCAGGAATGGTTAGCTTGAGAGCTTCATCTCAACATGGGAGTACCAGTAGGAGATACTGCTGCACAGCGCTTTTGACTCTGAACCTTTTGCTCAGTTATCTTCTCTGAGAAAGCAAGAATGCCCCCAGTTTGGTTTGTTCAACCTTTTAGAGTAATTTGGACAATGCACCAAAAATAGAATTAATAGTTGGTTGTCTGGATTGACTGTTTGGCTCAGGTGTACTTAAATTAACTCCTTCTGCTATGATCCAACTGGGGACCTAAATAAATAGTGGAATCACAAAAATGGTGGTTAGTTTATGATAGTTGTCAAATGATATTAGCTTCAATGTCTTTCTACCTGTCATCTTCTAAGCCCAAGAGAAACATTTTCAGTCATTCACAACTAAAAAACAGCATTTTGAGAGCATCACTTTGCACAAATGCCTACAAGTGTTCCTCTATAATATTTAAGGTCTTTGTGTTTATTTTACATCCAGATGAGAGGCATAAAGTGAACTTGACACTTTTTCAGTTACAATGTGGTTTGAGGAAATGTACTGCTAGATATAACTGGAACACGTGGTCAAGTATTTTTTAATGATTATGAGATGATTTAATTTACTGAATTATCTCAACCCGCGCTGTTCTGATACTATTAATTTGCCTTAAATGAGTTGAAGCAATACACTGCACAGCAGCTATGTTTGCTGTGTAGCTTTCTAGTCATTAATAGTTCATTATACTTTTTAATGTAGATTACCTGTTAGTATAATTGTGGTAAACACTTTCCTATACTAAAAGCTCATAATTCGCTGTGCTCATGCTGAATAAAACTACCATGGTGATATCCACAGGTATCTGAACAATAAAATAAATCAAAATAAAATAAAATAAAACTTCAGAAATGTATGATGCAGTACAGAAATATAGGATGCAGTAGGAATTCTATGAATTTTATAAAAGTTTTAGGCACAGTGAAGGTATCCTCTAGATGACTGTTATATCTGCCAGAGAAGACATTTGAGTTGATACCATTTCATTTTTTTAAAGTAGATTATGAAACACCCAGAAGATTTAAATCCTTAAGCAGTGCTGAAAGGAAACCTGAGAAAGAGTAATCTCAGGATGTTTTTCCATGGGGCAATGACCTCACATTGCAGTGTTCTGTAGTGGAGAGAATGCTTTTAATAGAAATTTCAGCAGTTTTTTACTTCTCTTATCAAGAAGAAGTTGCCAAGTGTTTTGGTTTCAGTGATTTTTTGGGAGCTTGCAGCTTGTGCCTCTTGATGCTGTGGTACACAGTAGCTATCATTGCCCTTAAGGGCAGTATTAGTATGAAGGTTATTGTGGGGATAATTAATGCTTGTCAAATGCTTTGTGTGTAACAAAAACTTTGATTACAAAGTTCTTTCAAGCTCTCATTGTTTAAAGCTGGAAGGCATGACAAGTGTAATACAAACCGAGCACAGTGCATACTTAAACAGTTTGACAGATATTTATTCTTTGTGAGAGCTTTGAAATTGAAGCTCCGTAATACTCCTTTTAAAATTCAGAAAGGAATTGTCAGTACCACAGATATAAATTAATTATACTCTTGTCTGCTTTTTTTTTTCATCACCATTCTAAAAACTCAGGAAGTTGACAGGAGTAAGATGTCACTTGAGATCCATGAGCTGTAATAAGCTGTTACAGGACAACAGGAATGGCAGACTGTAGAAAAGGAAAAATTCTTAGCATCACTACAGTCCTATGTGAATGCCTAGTGATTAAAAACAAGGAATGTATAATAATACTGTTTATATAATCTTGCAGTTAAAGAGATAAATAAACTAAAAAGAATTTTCCCTTTGATATATCAGAATGCAAAGGTTGCGTTTATGCTCATAATGTTTTTAAATGTTATTTAAGGAGTGCCTTTTACTCAGAATGAAAACCAGAAAGAAGAAATAAGAAGTAAGCTCTGTTATAAATAGTGGTTTCTGTGCATTTGCAAAAAGAAAAAAGTAACCACCTGGTATGCTAAAATCAGAATATATTGATTCTTCTGCTATCACTTTAAAAGGTACTGAATGTGCTTAATAGATTTGACAGGTTAATTCATCCACTGGTTTTACAAAGGTTGCATATTTGATTAGGAGTGACGCATCATATTTCTCTACTTGACTGGAGCTCCTGATATTAACAGGATGCAGGAATGTGCTCCTGAAAAATACTGAGATGAGAAGCTGAAGACCCTCTAATCATCTCTCAGAGGATTAGATCTGAATGACACTGTTATAATATTTTTGGGTTAATAACATGTGTTAGGTTTATACTTGCTTGGACAATTTTGTTCAAATCCTTAATTTAACCGTCATAATAACACAGAGGACAGCGTATTGTGCTGTAGATATATGACACAAGTACTATGTGTAAGAAAAGTTAACGTAATGATTAATTTTATTTTTCAATAAATGGAAGATGTGAAGAATGATGCATTTTAGAATGTTGTTACTTTTGAAATTATAAGTAATTCGTGGTAATTGTAATTCAGAACTCACTGAATGTTATAAAAGTATTCCAAGTAGTATGTTTAGAATACTTCAGGGTCTAAATTCTAATACTTTAGAATACTTCAGAGTCTAGATTTAAAAGTGGTGCTTTTATTAAGAATGAAAGGAAATTGTGTTTCAGCAGCATTTAATTGCTGAGCATGTCACTTTGGGTAAGGATTTGATAAAGTAGTAATTTTTAGTTGTGCTGGATGTAAACGGATACATTTTTTGGATGTTAAATAGATATTTAACAGCTTGTGACTAACACTAATCTAAAATTAGCTGTTAATAAAAATTTCAAGAAATTTATATAAATGTTGTAAAAATTAAATATTTAAAATTCAATGGTTTGGAGTCTTTATGTCTATTACTGTAGATTAAACAATAGGTTTGTGTCATATCACATATAAATTGGACATAATATCTTACATTTATTATATTCCATTTGCAGCAAAGGTGCTTTGGCATTAATCTAAAATTTCTGTGGTTTCTTACTAAAGTTGATTTTTATTAATGCTATTGATCAAAAATTGGAGACAGTAACAGGACATATACTTTGGTTATCTTCTCTCAAGCAGTGCCACTACTGAGGGCTGATCCATTACATAACACTACAGCAAATTGCTTCAAAAGGGTGTTTCCAGCAGAGCACTGAATAATGTAAATGTTTAGATTTCTATTTAATTGTGAATGATCCTTTTGAAATGCCAAATCTTCCAAAAAAAAAAAAAATTGTTAATTCAGAATGTATTAGCAGGAGGAAGGTTTATTAACTTATAATACAAAAGTTCCCATTTGTAAGAGAAGGAAGGAGTTAATTTTTGAAATTGGTCTGTTACAATGACGTTGAGTCAGCTGGTTTATTAGATTTAGGAAATCTTTTATAGTCATCTTTCATATTGGAGGAGATGCAACAAGAATCTTCACTGCTTAGATGTTTCCATTAAAGACTACAAGCATTTTTTTTTAATCAACTTGCTGAAGTTTTTCTTTTCATGACTTGCAGGTTGTGTTATATCCAACGTCCAATAGCCCAAAGTCTCCTGATCTGCATAAAATGATAGTTCCCAAAAACAGCCAGGACAGTGACCTGAAAATTAAACTGGCGGTGAGAATGGATAAACCACCTCACATGAAACACTGTGGGTAAGTGTCCATTTCCTGGCTGTCTCTATTTTATTCTTTTGTCTCACTGTGCCTGTATTTTAACAAACTGTATCTAAAATCATAAAGTTTGTAAAACATTATAAATGTCTAAAACATGTCCGATAATACGGTATTGTGTTATATCTTCATTTTATACAAAGAGTTTGGAGTAGACAGAAGTAACATTAATTTCAGATGTTCAGTGATGTGTAAAGACACCTGACGAGCTACATCTGAAATGCAGAACTAAGAGTACAGTCTCATTTAGGTACTGGTTTTGAATGTTACAATTTATGGCCCTTTGTTAAAAAATCTTTAGGAGAAACATATTTTTTACATTAAAATAGGATTAATTATATACCTGAATAGAGTGGTATTTGCCACATAGTCTCCCCTTCTTTTCTCTGTCTGCTTTATGGTCTTTCTCTTGAAAAAATTTATGTATGAATGCTAGTTTAAGAATGTTTTTCTGTCTAACACTGAAAATATGTGGAATAGATTATTTATGAAGACAGCTCCTTTAATTGACTGCCACCATTATTCCTCAGCCCACCTGCAAAAACAGGTAGTGTTGCTGACAGTAGGCAAGTTTGTATCTTTTGTTATAAAGCAATCACAAAGAATCAATGTAATGTCCATGCTATTAGGCTTCTTTTTAGTATCTTCCTGTTTGTATTCTGCCCATTGTACACGGGCAGTAATTGCCAAAATTTCCTGTGTATGATACTTTCTTTAAAAAACAACCAAACTGACTTAAGTTTTGTCAAAGTGTTAATCAATTTGGCTCAAATTTCCCAGGTATCAGTCTTGCCTGTCATTTTGGTTTTGTGAAACTTAGACACAAATGCTTGGGACTATAACAGTGAGACTTGCTGGGTGGAGACCTGTGGCTGGTGACCAGGAGCTGTGAGGAGAGAAAGGGAAACCAATCATGGAGTCAGCGGGGGATCTGGAGCTATTGTGCTTGGCGGCTAGAACTGAGATGAGAAAACATCAAAGCAGGGCAGCAAATACATAAAGGAAATGGGATAATGTAGCAGGAGATAGCAGGAAGACTCAGCTGACATGAATAAGTTGGAGTAGAGAGGAGCTGGACAGGAGAGATAAGTGTTTATCTATACTAAAGCATGATGCTCTCCTGTGAGTCCCACCTCCTGCTCCAGGATGGTGGCACGTCTTTATCTAGATCCAGCCCACTAGCGTGGATTGAGTTTCCTGCTGCTGGAAGGTGTTCAGCCTGCTACAGGAGTGCAGGATGCAGGGAGGCACAGTGCTTGCTGCCTGCTCTCTTCAGCAGGCTTGTCGTAAGGCAGCCTTAGAGGCGGGCTGACTTGAACCACATCAGCAAAAAATGATGTGCAACAGATTCATCTGCACATGACCTGGTTCAGTTGCAAACTTCACCCTAAACACATCAGGGGTGTTGTGCTGCCATGCACCTATCCCAAGCAATGACTAGGAGAAGTTCCCATTTTTGATCAGGTCTCTGATAGTGCTGAGGTCATGCTGTCTGCAACCCCAGTTAGAGTATAACTTGCAAATGGATCCAGCAAGAAGGAGAAAGCTCCAGTGTTTCCTCTCAGCATGCTCCTGGGTTACCCCAGAGACTGTCTTGGCAAGGAACTTCTGGGATCTTCAGAGGGTCCTCCTAACCCCCCCAGTTCAGTTTTCCATACTGATTTATGTCAGTAGTCTCGTCTGACCATTAAAAAATCCAATCAAATATTGTTGTCAATAATTTAGTTCAACCCTTATCCCTTTCGTCTGCTGCTGATGGTTGCTTCCTCAGATTGATTTTGAATACTCATCTCCTGTCACTGTGATTTACTTCCACATTTTACTTCAGAGTCACTGCTGTGAGTACTCTCCAGGCAGATACTGTAGTTCTTCCCACCAAAAATGCTCTAGGTCAGTCATAATTTCCTTTTCTTTATAGCTATTAGCTATAAAGATTATTACCTAGACACTTGTTGAGGAAAGTTAGGGCACCAACGGATGTGTGGACTTCTCCAGCATTAGTATATATGAAATGAAATAAAAACTTAAAAATTCCTTCAATAATCATTGAAGAGATTGATGAGGTACTGTAGGAAACACTAGAGTTGCAGTGAGAGGAAGGAAAAGGTTATTTATTTGGAGGGAAAAGAACACCTGCAAGTAGAATTGTTAGTGTGTACAGTCAGGAACTCTTAATGTTGTGAAGAGCCATCATCCAGGCATTCCCTGCAGCCTTCTCTTGACTTCCTGGGTGAGTATGAGTATTAAGTGGTCATTTGCTGTTTGTTCAAGAGGGATTCCCACCTGCTTCAATACTCATATTAAAACTGCTCTGGTTCTGAACTGATACTGCTATCAGGGAATTCTGAATTTTTGAAGAGACTGGAAACGTGATAGAAGATGGGCAGTATCATCAGAAAGGCAAAGGAATATTTTGCAGGTAAAATAGCTGAGGGTTGCTTGGAAGAAACTGGCTTTTATCCCCATTTGTGCTTCACAGAAGGACTTTGTTTTGAGAGACTGAAACGTTTCCATCTATAGTAACTAATGGTATGTTATTTGTTTCCTGTGCCCAGTTTGATAAACTGGGATCTGATTTCACAGAGGCGCACGCCACTCACAGCTGTTAACTGAAGTCAGTGGAAATGGGGCTTTAAATATTAATTGTGCTGTTCAAGTCCAAATATCCTAAAAATTAATATCAGAAGCCGAAAGCTTTTAGAGTTTCAATGGTCCTGTTATCAAGGGAAAATAGTACCACCTCCCAGGTTCATAGACATACAAAGGTGAATCTAGGGAAGCATCTGGTAGGAAAGGTTCCCACACTCTGGAGGAGCTGCAGGAGTGGAGGCATTGTCACTTGGCTCAGCCAAAGGCTCGTGCTCTGCTGAGCAGGGTTATAACAGTGCCAGGCTCAGCAATTCCCTGGAAAACCTGCACAATATGGAAATGGAAATAACTCAAGTCTCTCTGTGAAGTAGTATTTGCATAAAACGTAATGAAAGAGGCCATAGGATAAAATCAAGTGCTGAAGAGCTCAAAGGCAGCTGCTGCTATCCTGAATAAGGAAAATGACNTCGGAATGTTGTCATTTGTTTAAGTACAGTGTCATAGACTACACAAAAGGAACAGATATAAAAGGATGACAGAATGTGTTCATCCTTTCTCCTGGAATTTCATCATGTCAGCAAGTTGAATTTTACAACCTTTATAACAGACTTCTAATGCAGTTAGTGTGTTCAACCCAGCTGAGTTCTAATTCTTCATTGTATTTTTATGAAATATCTCATGCTTTATCCTTAAACAATGTTTGAACTAGACAACTTATTTTTTCTGTATGTCAGAGTAAATAAGCTAACATACAAGATTGATATGTCTCTCATAGGTAAAGAAGCCAATCTGTTGGCATTATGTAATGTTTTTCAGATGAGAGTCTTAAAATTTATTCAGAGTTGAATTCAAATTTTATCCTACAGCCAATTGCAGAAGGATAGATTTTAGTAGTTTAATACTCTATCCAGGATAATTACAGTAAGGGACAATTTTTTTAGATATGGGAACTGTGCCCGAATATTTCAGGTTCTGCAGGGTTGGCAAAACTCACAGGCTCAATCTAATTGTGGTATTCAATTTTATCTCTTCAGAAAAGTTTCTCCTTTTTAAGACTGACTTTACTTACTAACACAGAGGATATGCTGGAAGACTTCAAAACTTTTCTTGCATTTATGCTTCAAGAATATCCAGTTCTACAAATTATACTGTCTTGTACAGAAGTCATAAATAGTATTCTGGACTGAAGCACTTTCAAATAATCTCGCTTTGATTTCCACAGTCATAATCATTTTGAATTAGATAATAAAGTTGGGGGTTTTAATTATGAATCGTAACCTTTCTAAGCACAAGAAATAAAAATCTTTATGACTCAACACTACTGTGAATCTCAATTGCAGTTCATTTGTACTTCTCCAAAAGAGAGGGGTTTGTTTTATGTTGACACATTCATACAAATAATCTAGTGTTGTTCCACTAATATGATTTATAAAAAAAAAATTGATCAAAGAGACAATTCATTTTTTTCGATGTATTCTGTTACAAGCTTAAAAAATGGAACACTATTATACATCTTACAGTAAACATAATCTTATTACTTATTTTACATTTTTTTTATTCTTCCATGTAAGGCTCTCAAGGTGGGAATTGATTGATATATAACCATCCTTTTGTATCTGAATCCTGTCAGTACATTACAAGGCAAAGCATTCACAGTTAGTCTGAGTAGTGACAAGGTAAATGTTGCTCACTGATGGGATCTGTAGAACAGTTCCAATTATTGACAATTAATGATATTCCAAATTTCTTTCCCATAATTTGTATTGTATTTGCTTCCTCACAGAATGTCATAACCTTTCCCTTATCTAAAATGATGTGCGCATACCAGATACTTTTAAAATCTCCTTTATTTAGTAAAACAAACATCAATACAAAAGGAGATTTTTAAAAATTTTCTAATATTTTTTTTTCTGTTGCAATCCTGAATCTAAAACAAATCATCAGAGGAAATCAGTAAAATTTGAGCTAAAAACTTCCTCTATAAAATGCTGACAGGAATAGCAGCATTAGGGAGGTACTGTTTGCTTCAGGAAGGCTCGATTAGGATAATTCCTAATTATGTGAGGGTTGAACACCCCAGCAGGACAGGTTAATTGACTCAAGATATGTGGGTTACTCTAATATCTTCTCTAGTGCACAGGGGTTTTTTGATGTGCCTTTGCACATCTGCGTGCATTGAAATCATGCATTATTTTAAAAACTAGATCGTGGGCCTGCTGAGTTGTATCTTAGCATAGCCTAGTGGTTACTAAAGGGTATTATTCTATTGCTTCCAATCTAGAAATAAAAAAGGAATACTGAGATTTTTTGACAAGCTTGCTTTAAAAGGATGAGTAATGCTCAGTGGTCTTACCACAAAAAAAAAAAAAAAAAAGGAGAATAAATAATAAAGTAAAATTAAATTCTTACTAATTAAACAGCCTGAACAGGACAATATTACTAAGTGGTAATATTTGGGGTTTGACTTCCAAAGTAAATCATTTCAGCCTTACTCTTGCCCTGAACTTTTTCCAAGATTTGAAGGGCAAAATTCATTCTTTTATGTTCTATTCTGCTTTCTGCTGTTGCATATAGAAATTATATACCTTTAATTTTTGAAGTTTTTCCATTTGGAATAAACATTCTACAAGCACTTAGAATTTTCTCTCTTTCATCTCTAAAGAAAGTACTTTGGTGACTTCTTTAAAATCGTAGTCTCAATAATAAGGAATCTGTGTGAAATTATTTTTCTTTCACAACTTGTTGATGTTTTGGGTTTTGCTTTGTGTTTTTTTGTTTATAATTATTAAATCACTATTAATTTGCTAACATTTTGAATTTTTTTCTCTTTTGGACTTGAAATTGGCCGAGCTGTTCTTAGGGAAGCATTTATAAACAGTAAATATAGCTACTGGTTCCTAAATGTGACTGACTGAAGAATCACATTTTTCCTTTTGCTGCTGTAGTTTCAGAACTAAAGGAAATCTGTGAGACAAATGCTCTGGTTAGCAGTCTTCTAGGATGTAGAATTAGAGGATAAGTAATTTTTTCCTCTAATTTTTATGACATTTGTCACCCATCCTTAGAGAAGAAGATGAGTGCAGTCTGGTTTGCAGCTGAGTGAAATGAAACAAAGGAATAAGCAGAGGTCACCCAAGGTCACGGGCAATTTGGTGACAAAGCTGAGGATAGCACTGGGGTCTGCTGGCTTCTCAGTGGTAGGGCTGTCATGTGTGCCTGTCACCAGGATAAACTGCAGTCATTGCTGCTGCTGAGCTCATATCTCAGCTGAGAAGAGCCATGGGGGCACTGAAGTCAGCCAGACTGAGGGTGGTGCCAGCTCTTCCAAGCTGTTTGTCCATGGTCACCTGGCAAAGAAGAGCAGGATGAGAAACAGAATTAGCTTTACAACTTGAAGGTGTGTAATCTGGTTTTGATCTGAAGATGAGATCTGCTCCCACTATCATTACTTCAAAAAAATATGCAATATGAATACATTGAAATTACTCTATTGAAATTCTGGGTTACTTGTACAGATAAAGTAAGATGTCAGGAATACAAACACACTTCTCTTAGCAAGTACTTCAAGATCCCTGTCACAGATAAGCCTTCATAATTTGAAATGTGTCAGTCCTTAGTTTCTGAGCCAAACATAGAAATATCTCAGAATAGCTAAAAAAATTCCCTTACCAACAGTAAAAAGATAAAAGGGAATTTTTTGCTAATTTAAAACTTCAAGTTTATTTTGTCTTAAATGAATAGGTGTGGAATTGCTTCAAAGTGAAGGAAAGTGTTAGAAACCTACAATAATACTTAAGATGTTTCCAACATCTTAGAAAATCCTTAGTAATGTTTGGTATTATATGGTAATATGAAGCATAGACTTCTTCAATAGTACTGCTTTCTATGAGATAAAACTTTGTATATTACTTTTCAACAGCTACTGAAAATATGTTTCTCCTTAATGTTTTTCTCTTTCAAAAGCAAGAACGGATTATCCTAGATATTTGTTTTGCTTTTTCATTTCTTATCAACATAGTATAATTTCCTGAACCAAATGTTAAAATACTTAAATATACTTACCTAACTACAGCCTTTCTTTGTCTACACATGTAAATTTGTCTGGATCCCTTTATGGTATTTGATTTGTTTTTCCGAGTTTGTGTGCTGCCTATCTGGTTATAATGAAAAAGTCAGCATAGTAGCACCATCTAGCTTTCTGTTTGCTGCTGTTGCATTTCTGCTTAGAAAAGGGTAGCAGAGCAATGACTTCAGCTACTGCCTCTAAGTTCTCCCTTGTCCTTTGGCAGAGTGTTTACTTTTTGGGTTGTGAATGTCAAGACCAGGAAGCATAGAAGTCAGATAGAAGCTGATGAGGTTGAGTTTGTTTGAATTTTGCAAGCTTTACATAACATCAAATAGTTTGGAGTTCTTTCCTGATCATTTATTCATATGGCCTCACTATAGCAGCCAAAAAATTTTGGTGTTTAGGCTATGTAAGCAGTCTCTGAGTTTTCTCAAAGCAACTACTAGGTAGGGTGGGATACCCTGACATGTTGGTTTATCAGTGCCGAGACACTGGGAATTGAAAAACAGAAAAGGTGCACTGGAGATAGTAAGGTAAACTTTTCTCTGTATATGCTGCACTCAGAACAGTAGTTAGTATCTTTGTAATTTCTACTACAATTTCACCTAATTATTCTCAAATAAGTTTAGAATGTAAATCTTTCTAAAAATGCCTTAGAGATTGCCCACTGCCAGCGTCAGGCCTTCTAGTTTTTTTGAGATGACCGGTAATCCATATACAAATGGGAGATTTTTCAACTGTCTTTGTGAAAAGATAATCCTCAGCCAGTCTTCCTCACTTGTAGGAAAGGGATGATTACCACAAAGTAAAGATGTGTTCTTGATTCACTAACCAAATAACAAAAATACTCCTGGTTCCTGTATGTCACAGTTGTTGGCTTGTGAAATCTTGCTACACTGGGGGATGCAGCAGTCTACTGCAAGATGATCCCATCACAGAAATTGTATCTATTCATCTCAGCTGGGTCTAAGTAAAACTTAGTTGCTCTCTCTAACTATGATTTTATATTGTGCACAGTTTTTCTCGTCTGTCCTGTTACTGGCAAATAGGATGCAACAATGTTTGCTCAGCCTAGTTGGCCTCTAGTGCCCTAGTTGTCCGAAGAACCTCATTCTCATCTACTTACACTGAGGAACTATTTTACAAAGAGTACTTTATAAGCTAATGGGGATGTCTAGAATACAGAAAATGAACAAAAGAGTATATATCTAAAGGGAATTATGTCATAAAGAAACTTATTTATCAACCAAATTGAGTTAGAGATTTCTTTTACCCTAATTGAAGAGCTCATCAGACTTGGTAGCAGACAGAGGGAGATATAATAGTTGGCCAAAACCCAACACAAAACCCAAAAATTGACACAGTGATGCAAGTACCTGCACTAAGGAGCTATTGGCGTCACTGACATGTTCAAAACAGTTTTGAATTAGAGTTGGCTCATGTTCAGACTCAATGCAGGGACAATGTGACCTTGTATTTGTTGCCATATACTTTTGAGACACTGGGTGAAAGATTTCACTGTAATTTCTGTCAGGAAGGCATAAAGAAGTATCAGAGTTTCAGCTGAGTTTATTTGACTTCAAACACAAAAGGTGTGAACTACAAAACTTCATTTCCCAGTCCATGCTCAGTCTAAACCTAGCATGACAATCTCAGGTTTTATCAAGACAAGCAGTGTAGATGAAGGTGGCTCTGTAGTGCTGAAGCAAATTGCATTAATGCAAGGTTTTTACCACTCATGGAAGATATGTTGTGTGGCTGGTGAAATAGACTTTGTTTGAATTTCAAACACAGTGGACTGTTGAAGAAAAAAAGTGGGGTTGGTCAAAAAACATGATCGGCGCCTGAAGGGTGCAGCACAGCAAATACCATTGCATATTCAGGAATGCCTGGTCCTTACTTTACATCAAGGTGTGCCAAAGTGTCATCTAACATCCAGCACCACAAATCAATGTGTAGAGCATATTTTCTTTACTCAGTAAAAAATCCTGAAGAAGGTTATGCCACAGACTGCTATGAAAATGTCCTGACTGCAAACTTCAGAATACTTCATCAAATACAGTCACTGCTCAACACCTTTTACTGGAAAAAACTGGCATGGTTGATCTGTAAATTAACTACAGCATGAAGTTGACATGATTCCTTTGAAACCATAAGAGCTTTCCAAGAAAACTTATGAAGAGGAGATAATCTTTCTTTTCAAGAGTAAACCACAGGCAGTTGCTGACTCTGAAGATCCAAGACGCTGAGACCCTGGAGACAAGCGCGTGAGTGTCCCTTTCTGCAAGATAAAACTCATAAATCCCAGCACAGAGTAAACCTGAGTATTTCAAGGACTTCCAGCATTTAGGATAAGACTACCGAGAAGGTAACAAAAAATTAAAAAACGAAAACAGTGGATTTATATTTCTGCAGAAATATTGGTCAAATTTTGGCCCATAATTAATAAACAATTTTAAATTGGGTTCAAAAGCAATGGTGTATATTTTCTTGGTTGTTTTTTCAGAGGGCCAAAAATGTCATTCATGCAGGTGTAACTATTTTACCTTGCTAAATTCTGACAAATCTGTCCTCATTTTAACATTCATAAAAGAACATGCACTTGTATATTTTAAGGTCAAAGTTTCCTATGTACATTATAGGCTGCACTTCTAGTGATGTATGAAGGTGTTACTATTATTATACCAAGGTGTCTCATGTGGGTATTTTCTGTTATGCTACTATGTGCTTAATGCTGGTATTTCATTGTGCTAAATGAATGTTAGCATCTTGCCATGGAGAAAAGTGCTAATGTGATAACTGTCTTCATTTAAATGATTTTACTGTTACACACTTTTGCAAAATCAATTTACTATAATCAGTTACTTTTTAAAAATTAAATTGAACTTCATGAAAAATGACACATTAAAATTACGTTAATGATTGATTGGATAATGATAATGGGTTAATGCAAAATTACTATGGAAGGAAGAAGCAAAAGTGTTTATCCTGCTGCTAGATCCTTAGAGAACAGATTATAGCTAAGAGCCTGATTTTCAGTGCTTCACACAGTAATTGCTTCTGAGGAGGCACAGGGAATCTTTGAAGATCTTAATGATATGCCACTGCCACTTTAATTGCTAGAAGAAGCCAAGAGAATCCTAATTGCCAAGAGAAGCATTGCTAATTAAGGTGTCATTCTTCATTTACTCCATAGTAATTAATCTGAAATATTTGTAAAAGCTGAGATATAAATTTAGATCCAAACTCACTTAGATTAATCACAACAGACTTCATGTGAAAAATATCTATGGGTGTCTTAGGTTGAAAAGACAGGTATCTGCTAGGGAAAGCTAGAGCCTCCCTTGGAAACCCCCTCCCTCCGAATTATTATAATTTTGAAATTAAACGGCTTTCAGGCAGGATATGGGGAAGGAATAACCGTCCTTTACTAGTGCGTACAACAAGATACAGAAAAACAACAATAACTGCAATAGTAACAACAGAGAAACAGAGTCAGGGACCCCGTAGCAGAGACGGGAAGAGGATGGGGAAGGCTTTTGCCTTACAAACCCCCTGGGCAGCCGATCCTGAGTGCTCCGGCAGGACTCCGAGGGGGAAGAAAGAAAGAACTCCAAGCTGGAACGCAGAAGTTCTGAGGCAGGGGACGGACGAGNCACCCCCCTCTTCCCCCTAGGCCCGGCCAAACTCATTGTCTCCCAAAGCACTCATAAGCACCAGCCATCAGGTTCCCCCGAAACAAATGGGAGAAAAATTCCACAAGAGAGAATGCAAAGGAACAAAAGGAATAACACCCAACCCCCGACAATGGGTTAGGCAAAGTTGATCATAAAACTTAAAATATTTCTTATGTAAAATTTTTGTCTGCTTTTGCTCATAACTTTTTAAAAAAATGAAGTAAAAGAATTGAGAATACATTAAAGAATCTGGTTTTCTTAAATATGTAATTTGTATTGTGATTCTACCATCACATTAAAAAAATGTTACAACTGTTTATATAGGATGTTTCTTTTTTTATATTTCACCTTAAAGCTCCATGCCTCTGAAATGTTAAGGTGGATTTTCTTCAGCTCTGTGATAGGTAGAGTGATGCAGGTTAGGTTGTATATGTATTGTCTTTAGATCATAACTGTAGCAACACTTGTTCAATGGTCTTGCCTTCACTAGGATGGAGTACGTGTAACTACATGTCTGTCAAATCCTGCTTTGGCTCAGCTTTGCTAAAGTCCTTATTCAACCTCACAAAATAAGCAGTTGGGGCGAGTGGTCATGCTGGTACTTGTCAATTTCTTGCATACTGGGTTTTGTACCTTGTTCTCTTCTCAGCCTTCTTTAATGCAGTTATTCTCATTCTTGCTGTGTCCTAAACTCTTCTTCTTTTGTCATGAATTATCTTTTATGGTTTACCTTAATGGTGCCTCGCATTCCTATATAAATGCCAATTCATTTTCCTCTTGTTATGTATTATCTCAGAACCTCTGACCAAACATCTCATTGACCCATAGAACAGCTAGGTAAACTTTTCTAGTTTTTACTATCAATTTTTAGTTTGCAATTCTTAACTTTAAAGCTCTTCCCGTCTCAACTTCTTGGTCTTTGTGTGCATATGTTAGGAAAAAAATGAGTGAAAAAACCTTTGGCAGCAATTCTCAGGTTATCACAAAAGAGGAGATAATTTCCAGGCCATAAAGATGGTGATGAGCTGGGCTGCAGTGTCACTTAGAACTTGTCATCATAGTTTATGGGACTGACTCCAAATTCATGTCTTCTCCACATGGGCAGCACCACTCCTGAGAGAACCTGATCAGCTGAGGACCTTCTAGCAACAGCCACCTGTTGGAACAGTGGGATGAGATTCAGCCCTGTACCAAGAAGGCTAATTGCATGTGATAATCCTACCATGGAGAGAGAAGAATTAAAGAATTAATGGTTAAAAGAGCAGTAAACTGGGCTTGTCTGAGGCACCTATGAAGGTTTTTTAGCCACTGATGGCTACCAAAATTATGTTACCCAATACAAAGAGATGGTCATCTGGAAGACCTGATCTCTGTTTGGCATTTGCTCCTTGACTACAAAGGGAGCCAAGTGTGAAGTGCGCCCAAACAGATCTGTACAGAGACTCAGTGATTGCTCGGGATCTGGTAATTGCCTCATATGCATTTTTGGTGATGTAGTTCAGTCTCTGTCCTGTCTTGTCCTAGACTTACAGCACCTTAGTGGCTGGAATATGTGAGGTACACTAGCTGAGCACCAGAGCTGATTTCATTTTCACCTGCTATCAATCAATTCTGCAGTGGGAACCAAGTGCTGCAACGCTGGGGCAATGAAGGGATTTTCTTCAAAAGCACACTCCTTACTCAGACTAATTTGTCAATGTAGATAAATCCTCTTTTCTTTAGGTTCTTGATTTAAGTACCTGAAAGGAGGTTGGGCCAAACTGATCAATATCTTCGGTTGATACCCATGGCAAGGGTTCCAATAAGGCTTCAGTCCTGGAAGTACATGAAATACGTGTTGTTGTGTGAAATTTTACATTTGTGCTTGTAAATATTTACGGGATTTTTAAAAAATGAGAAGAATGCAATCTAAACAGTTTTGTCTATTATTGGAAATGCTCAAATCAGAACTTTGGAAAATTATTAATATGCAAACATGTTTTTTTCTATGTTTTCATTAAAAATAGCAAAGCTGTTGGTAACTTAGAAGGTGAAATGATCCACTAATATTTTACTGAAAATAGACCTTAAGTTCATTAAATTGTGGGGGAGGAATTGAGAAAATACTTTGATTTGTAACTGAGGGTTTTTTCCTAGAACACTAAGTAATAACTTTTAAGCTTCATTTGCATGTGTTTTTCCTACCAAGCAGGTAGACTAGATGGGCTGACCAGTCAGTGCTATGTGGATTGAAGGTATTATTAAAAAATTAATTGTAGCAATTAATTAATTAATTGTAGCAAAATGCATGCCTTATTAGGTCCTCACAGGGAAGATCATGGTCTGAGTAATTTCATGGACATCAGGTGAAATATAGGCAGGACATTTTTTTTTGACTGTGCATCATTTGTCTTACTAAAATGAAAGCATAGAGTAGGCTGCTTATTTTTAATACAATAAATGATGAAGAAATTTATCATATCAGAAGTGCTCTAAAATTTACAGCAATAAGTTCAGAGTATCAGAAATTTCACATCAACCCTACAACGTAATTGAGGAGACTCTGGTCTGACTGGAAAGTTCATGTTGACTTCTGCTGAAATTTCTTCTTGCTGTTGTTACACAGTTCCCAGAGCCTTGGGAAAGTATCATTCAGAGCAAACTCTGAGGTTTAGTTTTGCTTGAATTTGCTGTTCTGTAAATGCACCCAAAGTATGCTGACAGTATCATTAGAATGAAATTGTGTGCAAGTATTCCTGATTCATAACCTATTCCAGAATTATGTATGGTAGATTCCATGTGTTATTTTGTGGTTTTTGTTTATTTCAGATTAAAATTTTTAACTTTTTGCCATCTAAGTTTCTTTTGAAACTTGTCTAGAAACTTCCCTTACATGCATGAGTCTGTAGTAATGGAGATGTAACTGATTATGATATCCATAACGTTATGCTGTACATAGTCACCTAAGCAATATTCTTATTTTCCCAGCCTGCAGGACCAATCATAACTTAAATAATTGTTTTAGATTTTGTTTATATTGCTTTATTCTACTACAATCACACATATCATGCAGGTGAAAGATGCAGTTTATTTACTAGCCTTTCTCATCATGTGATCTGAGTTGTTTCTTGATCCTATACACTCATCTGTAACATCAAATTTAAGAGAGAGTTATTTTCACCTTATGTACGTTGACACTGCATATGGTCTGGCCTGGCCTGGCATTATTTCTATACTGAGAGTGCCAGTCCTATTAACTGCAAGGATGGGGGCGTGCCACCTACCTCTTATGTCCTTCTGTCTCTTGTGCTGCCCATCTGTTACTTCTAGGAAAGTAAAACTCACCTAATTTTTGTCTTCTCGTATATAAGCCTTCACAAGATCAAAGGTACTAATGACAGCAAAATTATTTTCAGAAACTAAAAGTATGTGACCAATCAAATCCACCCTGTGTGTCAGAATGCTGCCTCAGAAACTCTAGGGTCAGTTATGCTATCATGGGACTGAGGATGAATTTCAATTCATAATACACTATTCTTTATGGGCAAAAGTAATTCTAACACAATACTGAATGTAAAGGCAGAGGTAATTTTTTATAAATTCAATATAGTGGTTTGTTGGTTTTGTTTTTTCTCCACAGTAGTATAATTTCAATTACTAAAATATTGCATTTATTTTTGACACAATAGCAGAACCCCATGGTCCTGTACTACTCTTGTTTTGTTCAAATGGTATGTTTGTCATAGCTAGCTCCCTTTAAATAGTTCATGTCCTGTTAAATGTCAACACAATTGTGTTGGCAGATCAATACTGTACTGTTTTGTCAGGGGCCTTGAATATGTCTCATCCCCAAATAGGCATCACCCTGGTAGGCTGGCAATGTCATTGGTGTAGTGATGCTTTCATACAGTGTTAGGCACTATTAGCTCACTCAATCTTTTTATTTAAATAAAAACTGTATAGGAGTACTTATCCTGTACTACAAATGTTCTTTTTTGTGTGCTTACCATCACAAACGTTTTAATTTAATCCCATCTTAAATTAATTTTGTGCCTACTCAGCAATGTTGCTCAAAGCTCCATCTAATCTGGCTTTGAACATTTCCAGGGAGGGGATATCCACAACTTCTCTGGGCAATCTTTTCCAGTGTCTCACCGCCCTCACAGGAAAGAATTTCTTCTTAATACCTAATCTAAACCTACCCTCCTTTAGCCTAAAGCAATTACCTCTTGTCATGTCACTACATACCCTTGCAAAAAGTCCCTCTCCTGTTTTCTTGTAGGTTCCCTTTAGGTTCTGGAAAGCTGCTCTAAGGTCTCCTCAAAGCCTTCTCTTCTCCAGGCTGAACAACCATAAGTCTCTCAGTCTTTCTACATAGGAGAGGTGCTCCATACCTCTGAGCATCTTTGTGACCCTCCTCTGGACTCCCTTCAGCAGGTCCTTGTCCTTATGTGGGTGGCCCAGGGGATGGACACAGTGCTCTGGGTGGAGTCTCAAGAAAAATGTATGTATCTTAATTCCTGCAAGCGTGTGTTAAATCCTGTGCATGGTTTGTCTTTGGAGCAATGGACAGCAAAGACCTCTAAGACTGCCTTTCATGCTGCTGTTTTTATGGACTAATCTAGGGACAAATTGGCAGGGGAAGTGTTCTGGTAGAGGTAGGTTTGAGTTCCACCACTAAGTCTCCATTGAGATCAGACCAACTTCCCTTTCCTTCCACATGGAGAACTTCTCTGATAATGTTAGAAGATTGCCAGCCCAAGACTGTCGTCTGCTTTTCTTCATAGTTTTTTCCAAAGATGAAAATCGATATGGTTGTGATGAGAGAAGTGTACTTGCTCCTAAATACACAGCGAGTTACCCTCAGAAAATCAGTGGCTGAGAAGTTAGTGTTTTTATCAAGGGTTACTACATTTGTGATTTTAACTGCTGATTTAAATTTTGAGATCATTTTATGTTCAAAGTCTTAGATAGAATGCACCGTGTCATAGACCAAGTGAAAGAGAGTAAGAAACTTGGCTCAGTTTTTAGTAGTGTTGGTGTAGAGAAGCGTGCCTAAAAATGTACTCCCCTCACAGCTGGATAGCTGACAGCAATTCTCTTTTCTAAAGCTGAATGTTTGTAGCTCTCTAACCTTTTTCATCTGGTTTAAAGTCTTAGTTTTGAAGGGCAAGGTAAGATCTCCAGGAAAGGTCTAAAGATTTAAGAGTACGTAATGGTTCTTTTTAGATTAAGGGCAATAGGCTGGGCGTGGGATGTCATTTTATAGATCTTTTAGTCAAGCCATTTAGAAACACATTCTGAGTAATGAAGATATCCAAATGAAATTGGAGTTATCCAAGCAAAACATCTGGAACAGGTCTTAAATATTACAAATATTGCCAGTAGCTGAGAACACTTGCTAGGCTAAGATCCCTGCAAATGATACATATGTTACAATTGGGGGGTTTTTTATTCATTACTGAGGAAAATAAACAAAGCTTCAGGGGAGGGAAACCAACAATTTCTGTAAATGCAGCTTTACCATTGTTTTGTATGTTGAGAAGCAATGGATCCATTTTCAAACAGAAAATAACTGTGATCCTTAGATTATAATTGGATGATTAAGTTAATAAAGTAATCATGTAACGTAAAACTTTATTGTCATTATAGAATGTGGGTGTTCAACTTAATCAGAAATGTTACATTCATTCTTAATTGAGCTGTATCTTGTCTCTTTAATGGAAGGTTTGGGTTTTTTTCCTTGCACACTCTATATATTTTAATTGAACACCTGATTCTTGCCATCAACACATTAACATCTGGACACTATGTTTTATGCATATAGATACAGTGATTAAAACTCAGCAGAGAAGCAGATAATGGAAAAATAAAATGACAATTATAGAACACTTTCAGCCATATTTTTTAGTATATATTAAGAAGCTTTTAATTATCTTATTTCATTTAATTGGTTCCACTGCTTAGGTCATTTGTTTTTTATTGATATGGCATGTTAGCAGCTTTGCTAATTGGCACAGAATGGTATATGACTAAACTGTCTTGTCTAGTTTGGTTCAAAAGAATTTCTTACATTTTTTCACATTCCTGAGACTTTTTATTTATTTCACAGTCTTTTCAACAGTATCAAAAATATTGTGACAGAGCGGCTTGATTTAAAACTTAACATTTCACTTTTCATTTTTGTTTCTGAGTTAAGATTCTAAAGAATAAGTGTTCCTAACATATTTTTGCATCAGAAAATAACACTACATTTTGTAGCTTTTAAGAATTTTAGTCTTTCTTCAGAGATAAAAGTATTTTAAAGCATTTTTTATCATAAAGACTTTAGGAAAGCATAGCATTTACAAATTTAGTCTGGAAGAAAAGCAACATTCCAGTGCCGCTCCAGCAGTTCTACTTCAGGGGTTTAGGGATCTGTTTTTAAACCAGTGATTTAACAAATCTGACAACTCTTGAGTATAGATGAGTTCAAGCTATATAAACACTTTAGTGTATAATATTAATTTCCTGTTGTTACCACACCATAACAACAAAGATTTTATGTAAATGTAGTTGGTAAAAAAAGGATTTTTTTTTGCATGAGAGAACTTCTTTGAATAATTGACTATAGACCTCCTCCTAATTTTAGATTCTTACGTTCCAAACCACCTTCTATATTTTTCTTTGAAAATGTAAAATGTTATTTACTCAATAATTTCTCAAGATGTGTGTAGTCTCTCTGCACCAGGCAAAAAAGATTGCAGTTTAACTAATTAACATTTTTTGGTTTACCAAATACTGATACTTTTGCAAATTATTTCTGTACTTTTTGAGTTGTTGGATAATCTTAATAATGTATGTGCTCAACTGGGTTGGCACTTCAGCAGATGAAGTAACTCATCATTATGTGATGAATGTTCTCCCCCTAATTTGAGAATAAATGTATTATTAATATGTATGACTCTGTGTTCCCACAGATTCATGATTTGTGGAACAATAAGAAATTCTACTAATTTAAAACATTCGTTTTAAAACTATTTGAAATATAAGTTTCACGGTGGCATTTTCTTTCCTCTTCGAGTATGTCACAAGCAGGTAACAGGGATCGATTTGAACCATATTTTTTTAGTCAGAGCCATGGCATTACACATGTCCTGACATCCACAGGAGGGCAGCACGGTTAAATCAAGGGAGGAGATGGGAGTATGATTATAATGCAGCTAAATTAATCTCACTTTTGATTGCTTATATCGTCTTATGAAAGTGTTTGTAATTGGAAAAAGTGCATGCTTTCCTGGCCAGTACAGGTAAAGGAACTGCATGTTAATTTTAGAAGTTTCGAAGTAGCTTCTTAATACCTATAAACTTTTTAAGTTTTTCTCTGTATGTACATGATGTATTTTGGAAGAAGGTTTTAAAATATTTTGTGCGGGAATTACTAAAGCCTAGTTGAAAGTTTATCTCTGCACATTCCAATAAATTCTGTTATAATATTGTGGTAAATGACATATTTGGAGAGTGGAGGTAGCTATTCTAACGTTTACAGGACACAGGAACTGCTTTATCCTCTAATGCTTGACTGAGCTATAGCAGGAAGTGAGTCCTTTTACATATGTGTGTCGGAATACACACACACACACACACACACACATGTAAAATTCTGTTTGGGGAAAGAGATTAAAAAATCCCAATCTCAGATTTCAACAATAATTTTGATTAATGCTAAAAATATTCATTGTAATTTTTGTTTTTAAATTGATCACTCAGACACCCATAGAAGACATTTTATCTGTTTGCATTATTTACAAATAAATGCCATTTTACAAATTGTATTTCTAAAATTTGAAGTAAGAAGCTACTTAAACCTCTCCTTGCATGCAATTCATTAGCACTACAGCTTCTATTTTCTCTTACATTATATATATTTAATGGCAATTTCGTAGTTGTGTGTCACTCTAGTATTGCAGTTTTGGGGAGACAGTTACTTGTCAGACAAGTCTTTGCAGCAGCAATGGATTGACCCCAGTAGATGGCTCTGATGCTCCCTCACAGGTAGTATTCTGTATTCCTAAACTCCTACTTCTATAGCTCCAGTCACAAATCAGTTCCTGTTTAGCATCTCCAGTGGGGGAACAGCATTTGAATGTTTTGTTTTCTACATATTTTTTATGATAAAGAACTTTTGACAAAGAGCAAATCCATGCTGCTTTTATAGGCTTATATCTTTCTTGCATAGCTTTCTTCTTCCTTAACTACCACCCACACCTAAACCATTTTAGGATTTTTTTTCCTAATGATATTAATCAATTTTTAAAATCCTAAATATCATGAAGAAATACATAAGGAACTTTCTCAAAGGGGACATATTTTTCAGTGATGCATTTCTGTTGTTTTCTGATATAAGTCCTGCAGAAATCAATTTTAGATTGCTTGCTTCTGTGTGGCATTTCCAAGGATAAACATCCAATCATGTTAATGGTTCTAAAACAAATTCCTGTACACTGAAGTCTCTCTCTTCCAGTGCCACAAGACAATTGCTGAATAGTACTAGTGGGTGCCAGTTTCAGTGTGACTGGGATGAGCTGCTTTCATGCACAGCTAGTTGAGATGTGGAACCGTGCTACTGGGTGTAGATTTTAAAAGTTTAAAATGGTTCAGAAAATCATTATGTAAATTAATTGAAGCAAAAATCCGTTCAAAAGTTTCAAACACAGAGATGTTACTTCTAGATGAAGAAACTTTAGGGACACTATCAGCATGAGTATATGAGGATTCTGTGGGAATATATACCTGCATGCTTCCCTCCTTGTCCTGTTGAGAACAAGGCACATGCCTGAAAGTTCTTCTGAGTGGCCACTTCTGTGTTATTTTGTAGGAGTTTCTTCCAAAGTGACATGGAGTCAGAAGTCTATCTGTTTCTCTGGCATCTTTAAAATTCTGAATGTATTCTGTATAGGAAAGTTTTTTAAAAATTTATGTTTTCAGGGAACTGATTTGCTTGGTCGTGCTATGAACGCTTTCTTCCTTGTTTTTACCCTTGTATTGTCATCAAATGATGGCAAGGAGTGTAGAAGTACTTTTTTGAATCTAGTTTTTGATGAAAGCATCACCTACAGGTGTCATTCTGCACCAGTAGGTTTTTTGAGGTAGAATGACTCTATTAGAATATTAGATTAGCCTTACAGTCTTGGACCAAATGTTCATCTAACCTGTCTTCCACTTTGTCCAGCATCAGATGACTTGAAAAATTTATGAGTAATTTCAGTATTCTTTCACACTCCACCCATCTGCAGATGAAGGACTTTCTGAGCCAGATATGACTCTTGGCATATGCAAACATTCATTGCAATTAAATTCCTCTTTCGCAACCTGTGCAGGAATGCGTAAAATGCACAATGAAATGTAGCTAATTTGACTTCATGGAAACAAGCCTCAATGGTGGCACTCACTGTGTAACAGTGGAAATTAATGTCTGGCACTGTTCCTGCATTCCTTAGAGGTGCTCAAGACACGATGGAGACAGTGCACACCACTGATACACAGGCAGCGCTGTGTGTTCTTGCTGTTGTATGCTGGTATCCAGAAAGAAAAGTGGTATCCATTGGATCCAATGTTTACATGAAGTCTGCTAAATTAAAAGGGAGTTTTCTAGTGTATGAGAGCATGAAGTGTCAAAATTTTAATCCAGAAGAAAATCATATAGTTCCCAACAAAAAGCTTTTTATTTCTGCAACATGGGGAGAGACTGCTATTTCAAAAATTGTGTATGAATTCCAAAAAGGTAACTGCACTTTTGCCACTCCTGCTTAAATTGTACTCTAGTGCTTTTCTTTCTGGATGGTTCTGTAGTTGCATAACTAAAAAGAATTGTTTTCTGCCAAGTGTGCAAAACATTTTGAAATCTCTATAGTCAATGTCATCTCTATTCATTATTAGCTAAGTTCAGCTGTTGCATCCGCAGAAGTTTTGCCTCATAGAATTGGCTGAAAAGAGCAAACTTCGTTGTTTTGAGGTTTGTTATTCTGAACTGTGCTTTAGAATGAATAATTTTGTCAGGCTGCTAATAACAAACATTTTCCATGAATGTCGCATTTTTGACTTTTCATGATTCCTTGGTACAGAAAACCTCCTTCATATTATCTCTTTTCTCATGACTAATTAAAACAGCTAAGGTAGGACCCTTTGTACTGTAGGGATCTGATTGAGCCCAGGGTGACAGAAGGATGCTTCCAAAGGGCAATCTGCAAAGTTCTGACAAGGCAATACACCCTGAGCACTTTACACTGGATCCATACAAAATACAAGGGAAACATGATCGCTGAAAAGTGGCAGAGTGGAGTTGCGAAGACAAATGTATTTAATTTACTGTTTCCCTTTAGAAATTTTTTTTCACTTTTTTTTTAAATCGTAAGTGTGTTGCATGCTATGACACACAGTTAAAAGGCTGAACAGCTTTACAAGCTTCTGAAATGCATTTTCCAACTTCTGGAAGATAAGGGCTGTTGTGAGGCTTTCCTGAGTGTTTCTTCTGGTGCACTAGGACCTCAAGTTTTGAACAGTCTTGCTCTTTTCCACTTCGGTTTCTCTCCCAACAGAAATTAATGTGGAAATACTAACCTCCTGCACTGGACATGTGAGGAATAATTGCTTGGTTTATAAAGCACTTGAGTAAGTGTCAAGTAATGCTCCTATTAAAAGAATAATGCTATGTAAGTGAGAACTCGCTAAACAGATTTGTTTAAAAGCTTTGGTGATGTTTTTGAGTGGTGGTTTTTATTGAATTCTTGTAGGGTTTTTTAAAAACATAGTTTGAAAGCATCATATCATTCTGAATAAACATCTTCTGTGTGTGCAAATTTGAGGAAAGTGCTACACTCATTCATTATTATAATTTCTGTCCATCATTTCAAATCACAAATAGGGATACCAAGTTTAACATGCCTCCTCATGGCTTTGATAGTTTAGATATACCACTTTATACTAATTCATAAGTACTTTAAAATACTTACTCTTGATAATGACAAGAAATGTTATGAAAATACTCAGAATTTACTGTCTTTAGAAGGAAAATATATGTATCTCATTCTTCTAACATGTTTTGTTAAAAAAATAATTCTGCTTAGGTCTGTATTCTTTATGAATTTAAAATTATATCAATACAAAAATGGCAGTGAAAAGAAGTACATAACCTGCATATAATCATATTCAAAGCCAAGAATCATTCATGAAGGAGCTCACTGCTTTTACTATCCTGTATCACCAAAGTTTCCAACACCTTTTGACTGTTTCCATCAGTGGATGTTTATGACCTAGAAACAAAATTTTTCATGCAAACAAGTTCTCAGCAATTTAGGCTTTCTAGATCACAAATAATATCACTGCCTGGCTGGAAAATGCTCATCAGTTCTTTCTATCTGCACTGTCCTGTGCCTCCAGTGACATGGAGGGATGTCTAGGCTGGACACCTGGCTGCTTCTGGGTGCTCAAGATGCTTGCAAGTTCTTTAAGGTCTGTCAGTGTCAGTCAAGAACTGTTTCCACAGCCAAAGTGAATGCTCAGGGTAGAGCAGTGCAATTTAAATTTTTTCTACTACTTCAACATCAGAATTTAAATTTAGGTTTTCACTTTGAAAACCAGTCTCTTAGTTCCTGCTTTCTGTGCTTTTGTGGTCACAGACTGTTATCTTTTTAGATTAAATTAAACCAAGAGATCACCTTTTGGGGTGTACCCATATAAACTGCAAAACACTGGTAGCTGTTTTTATCCATGGGTTCAGTTTAGATCTTGTCCAAAATAAACTGCCTCAAAAAGCACAGAGGGTGGATGTCAGCTCCTCAGCACCCGCTGTTTTGCAGTAGTGCTGCATTACCTGTTTACATTGCAAATAGATTACATTAGAATCAGAGTGCTTTCTACATTTATGTTGCATCTGAAGGATTTCATTCTTTTATTGCCTGGAATCCTCTCAAGGCTAAAGGATGTTTTTCTGGCTTGACAAACACTCACATTTGCATGCCGAATAGGTGTCATGATATGACATAAATTAGATTAATAATTCTCAAGTTGCCATTATAGTTACTTCACAGGTTCTGTAAGTACTGGCATGCATATTCACAAATGGTGAAGCGCTTTAGAGTGCAGTAAGATATCACTGTTAAAGAATCTAGGGATATCAGATCGTCCAGCATTCTTAAAACCATTTACGCTGTAAGTAAAAAGTGTTCAGCAGGAAAAAAAAGCTACACATTTTCCTGTTCATACCATGAGTATCTTACTTATTGGAATAAATGGAACTGTTTTCTGTGGCTGTGATGTTTTTATTACTTGACATTCTTCAGCATTTCTTTATTCTTAGCAGGCATAATTACAGTAGTTTAGGCTGATTGTTTTTCATTCCATCTGTTGAAGGCTTATTTAGTTCTCTTTCTCAAGGGCACAGAAAGGACTAAAATGAATCTGAGAATGTTTACAGCTAGGTTTCTTATGACCCAGGTCATATTGTTGTCTTGAATCAGTTTTCTCCTCGTCCTCAACTGAAAACAAAAAAATTTCTTAATCTTGCAGGGTTAAATAAAAGGAGGAATGCAGTGCAAGGAAGATGCCTTTTATGCAAGGCTCAGGGATGACTGAAAGTGCCTGTGGGCATTTGGTCCCCATTGGCTCTCTCAGCGAATGCAATGATGCCCACGGATAGCCTGTATTGTTGTCAGTTAAATGGGATCATGAGTGTCTGAAAGGTGTTTGAGAATGAACTGAAAATCATTTTCACAAGTGGATGATTACTTCTGCCACATGTTAACCGAACTCCATCAGAGTGGCCCAGATTTTTGAGACTGCATTAATTGCTCTTTCAACCTTGACTGAGGTTTCTCTTTAAGAAAGGCCTTTGCTGGACTAAACTGCTACACGTATTGATTTTTCTTTCTATATTTTTTTCATTGTTTGTGATAAATGAAGCCTTTTACAAGTAGAGAATTTATCATTCAAGATGTAGATAGATTGCTTCATTCCTTAGAATAAAAAGGCTGGTCTAAAAATGATCTCTGTATAAGGAGTAAGTCTGTTCTCATTTCTCCCTCAGTGAATAGCTCCGGTATTCCACATACAATTATGCTTTTTCAGCTATTCATTAGTGCTGTTTTTTTCATCAAAAAGTGGAACCCTGCACTCTCACAGTGAGGTGAGGACTTAGAGCAAATAAGCTGCCATCTTCCTTCCTGGGTATGTCATCACATTACTGAAACTGAACTATAATATTTAGCAACGTGGTTTTGTATTTTGGTAGCACAAGGAAATGCACTTTGAGCGATATTCAAATTTTATGTAATTGCAACATGGTTGTGCCCAGAGGTTTTTTTTGAAGAAAATGTGTGTTCATTTTATTTATTCTATTTCTGGAGAAGAAAATGATACTGACTGAGATGAGGTGATATATAAAACATTTTTATCTGAGTGTTTCTATATTTTATAGTGGAAATGTAATTTCTTGTAGTTTTATTTGTTTACCAGGAAAACTTACTTTAAATATTTAGTGGGAGGGGTTTTTTTACCATGTCATAAGCATTGTGAGGTATAATAATATAAAACTTCATACAAATCCAATTATTTTTTCATTTGGGAATGAGTGAAGAGAAAGAAAGTAGTATTAAATAATATTGAAGAAAAGAAGATTGCAGAACTGTTTTTAAAAGAAAAGGTCTCAGAAACGGGATTGCATGGTTTGTACATTTGGTTGCATTTTCATGTTACTACAAAACATGTTAGAAAATCTTCTCACTGGGGTGATACAATGACTCAACATATTTAATAAGGTCCCATTTTCTATGTGATTAGTAAAAGCAGGTGTATTAGTCTTAAGTTACTGGAAATCTTGTGAGTAATATAGGAAAACTGAAGAAGGCAACCACACATGCATGCTAACTATAAATATACTTTTTAATGTGGATATGTACAGACATAGATGTTACATGTACATACCTCCTTTATTATATATTTTTACAGAATAGAAGTCTGTCATCTATATATGTTTCAATGTACATGAGAACACCAATCTTTTCTCCTTGTCAGAATATTTATTAAACATTCCCAAAACATGATCTTAAAGAGAAGTCAAAACAAGTCTAAGTAGTTACTGTTACAGTTTTCAGATACAAGGGAAGTATTTCAGTGTCTTCCTTCCCATATATGGCTGAACTTTAATAATTCAAGAATTGTTTTAGATTATCCCAACTTTGGAACCCAAATTGGAGCAAGAAAAATTGAAGCTAATGGAATGGTTAGTGTTTAGAAATACGGAACTGGCACTTCTGAATATCAGCTTTTTGTTTGTATTGCAGAAAATCTTTTGCCTAAAGGTACAGTGTTAGAATGAATGGCTGTTCTCTCTTTCTGGTTGCTGCTGAGGATGTTTAAAATAGTCTGAGCAAGTGATGCTGTGCATTTTGTGTACATTATTTTGGATGGAGAGAGTGACTGTGGCTTCTGAGTGAATACAGATACATGTATGGGTAGAGAAATAGCAGGCTGCAGCTCTGTGAATTCATGACTGAGATTCTGTTCTGGTTTGCAGTACTGGCATTTACCTGAGACTCATGAAACGTTATGCAATTGCCCATACTAAAAAAAAAAAAAACATTCTTCAACTTAGGTCTAAGACTTAGCTCACTTCTGAATCTGTTAACCTATTAATTTTCTACCCCAGTTGTGAAGCCCAAGTGTCATTTAATTGTGAAAACTATTGGCTAGTGTAGATTTTTTTTCTATTCTAGACATCTACTGCAGTTTCTACAAATCTTAGATGTTGCTGTCTAAATATAGGAAGGTTCTTGAAGATTCTTAGGTCCTTTACTTTTTTTTTTTTTTACTTTTTATTTTTTTCCTCCAGATAGAACATGAATTAGAAAGAGAGGCTCAAAGAAGACTCTAGAAGCCTAGGTGGGTCCTTCCACCTAAAAATGTTAGACTCCTGAGCAAGAATTAATCTCTTTATCTTTCAGGAGCAGACACACTTAAGATGAGCACATGATATACCCCTTGTAAATGGCTGAAACTTTGTACATTAGAAAAAAACTGGTACCATTAGAGATGGCACTGGAAGAGAGATTAATAACATGTTGTAACTGTGTGTTTATAGAGATTTGTAAAACCAGACACCATAAGTCTTTACATTTCTATACTAAATCCCAGCTTTGTGTCATGAATATTATTTTCTTTGATACCTGGTCTTATGTAAGATCTGTGTATTTTAAAGTTAGATACCTAATGTTCCGCTCCTTTGTTTCCCAAGGAAGTTCTTATTTAGGACCTTAGTTTTGGAAGTGATTTATAGGAGGAATAAACGTGCACATTGGTATATAATTTCTTTTTGTGTGCTGTATTATTTTATACTTTTGAATTTACTGTATCTTATATTATTTCTGCCTGTACTGCAGAACTTTATGTGGTGTATCTTACATGAAGAGTAATTTTAAAGGCAGCCAAGTAATATGAAAACATCACCATTTCTCTATTAACAAATGTTCTTTTAAGACGTCTTATTTTAAAAGCACATTTCTGCAGCAGGATCTGTTAATAATGAGAAAGAATTAGCATAGTGTTTCTAAGTTTGGGTTACTCATTTTCTTATGTTCAAGAAGCAGGAAGCCTTTGTTAATCTCTGGCTTCTTTACAGTCATTTAAGATATGCCAAGAGGGTGGGAACATGGTCGGAATATCTTTGGACTGTAGCTCTGAAGAACTGCGTATTTTCAACTGTATTTTCAAAATAGGCAGTTGCCTTCTGACATATATCAAAAAAACCTTCATGATACTCCAGGGGATGAAGGAGGATGCAGTGGCAGAATCACCGTGAAGAACTGGGCAGTCTTAGGACTGAGAGACTAAAGGCCACCTCGGGACTTTTTCACTTTTCTCCCTCAGGTCATTAAGCTTCAAGGCTATGTGAAATTCATAATTTATTTCTCCTCCAGTCTCTGACAATAGTAAAGAGATTAGCATGACAATAGCAATGTTGTGTTCCTTGGGGAAAGTGAATGCTCTGAAACATGTATGAAAAGGAAAACAGTTTGTATTTGTGGGAGAATGTGTGACCATAAGTCTGTGAGGTAAATGCTTCCTTAGTTGCAAAATATTACAAATTTTAAAATAAACCCTAGTAGGTCCTTTTTTTGTACCCTTTCTACCATAACCCTTACTTCTTTCTTTTCATTGAATTTATAATAGTTGCAGAACTAAGAAGTTAAAAAGACTGTGGCAATATCTGGGCTCTTCAAAGAAGCCACATCAGCTGGTAATTCTGTACACAAAGCCAATACTTTTCCCTCTCATACAAACAAAAAGCAGAGTAACCAAGTAAGGTAGACCTTCAGTACAGGTGTAGCAGAAGTTGAAGAAGGACGAACACTGGTGCATAATACTGCGGGAGGCACTACATAATCTGACAAACAACAATTAATAAGCAGTATGCTGAATATTTATTTTTGACCTAAATTTGTCCTTTGTGATGCCTAATGTGAGAGAAAGCATTCTTGAGAATACACCCAGGACTGGTATAAAAAAGGTTTTGCCTTTATCTTGCTTAGTCATTTCACATAAGATGTTGGTTCATTTCTGTTTTTTGACAGAGGTGCAAACTATCAGGCAGCAAAGCCACAGAAGTGAGAAGAGGGCAGCAGACCTTATTCTCTTACTAGAAAGGCCCGTGTTCATCTGTCAGTCATCTGACCAACCATCTCCCATCCTAGTTATTACAACTACTTCATAATGTGGTACAGGCATCATCTGGGGAGAGCCCTATGAAGCCAGCATTCATTGGAATGTACAGTCATTGTTCTGCCTTTGACCAGCCTAGCAGTACCAAATGTCCTTGACAGAAGCTGGCCAGCCAGAACGGGCATCTCAGGCATAATGTTTTGCTCTCCTGTCAGGATTTAAGCAGCAGATCCTTACCACTCATGGGCTCTTGCTTACAATCTCACAGCTCATCCTTTTCTTCTTGCTGTCTTTGTTAACAACAGTGCAACGTGACCACAGTGACAGAAAAAAATGTCACTATAACGCTGGAAAATCCACTGCGAATTCTTGGGTAATGAGTGTGCTCTCTCTACCACCAAACAGTATCAGCATCTGTGCTTTTCTCATTTCACTGGCTGATACTCCTGATTATGTCCTCTGATTCAAAGCCTGGAAATTGCTAAAGTGACAAGGAGTTTTTGTAAGCTGAGAGCCTTTATAGTGAAGTGCTTCTGTTTGGGAAATTAGATTCTACTTTACTCTGAAAAAAAATTTAATCTTGTGTGTCTGCTGACATGGTGTTATGTGAACATTTTACCACCCCATGCCTGGGACTGACTTCTCACAGACTAAATGAACACTAGCAGATCTGTGGAAACCAAATGGAATAAAAACTGTTAAGAACGTCAACTTTTCTAACATTTAATATTTCTGTATAGTCAAAACTGTTCTACTTTAAGCTACTTTTTCTATTTTTCAGGTAAAATTGATGAAATAAAAAGTGATAAGCAGGTTAATCTTCGCAACCATGAGATCATTTGTTTCGGTTTTTTGTCTTGTTTTGAGTGAAAAGGAATGTATCTGCATTTTTATGATGTGAGTAAATAGAAGAAAAATCACTTTTTACATATAACAACACTGAGGAAGCAGCTCAGTAGCACAGAGTAAATTAATAGACACATTTATCCTCCTAATGTCATGCTTCTTATTAATGGAGAACCACTCCCTTTATTATTTCCTTTGCAGGTACTTGTATGCTCTGGGACAGAAGGTTTGGAAGCGGTGGAAAAAACGCTACTTTGTCCTTGTTCAGGTTAGTAGCCAGCCATCAAATTTCAATAAAATAATTCTTGAACTATAAATTATGTATGATTTATGGAGCAGTTTGTAAATCAGTATCGTCAAGCAACACAGGCAGTACTACTCCAAGCTTCTTGCAGCACAGAGACATCCAGCTTATTTTTTTTTAAATTAATATACCTCGTATGCAAAAATGTTACCAAGTTTGACAGATACATATAAATGAGCAATGAGATTGACATATGTGTGATTTACATATAAATGAGATATATATACACTGATTAATGTTTCAACTGAAACCTAGAAATTTCTGGATGAAATTTTTGTGACCCTGTAATAGTCTGATGACAGCTTTACCGGCACTCAATTTAAAATAAAGTCATATTTCACAAAATGGATTGTACTTACTGTTTAATTTATTCTATCTCAACAAATACTTCCTGCCTTTGAAATTAAAGCAACAATACTTTATTAAGAACTTTTTCTGATTTTTTAAAATAATGTTATTTTTTTTATTCCTTGCAACATTAAATTGGTTTAAATTATGTAACTGTTACAGAAAAATACGGTGTAGTAGTTCTTCTTGGCCACAAAAATGTGCTAGGTTCATATTTTATAACTTTTTGTCCAAACCCAGAACTGTTAGTATTTTCACATGCTATTGAAAGGTGATATTTACTTGAGATAAACAGAATAGTAGATTTTGAGTGGTCAAAACAGAGAATTAATGATTTTATGGAGTCTTTGGAAAAAAAGTAATTGTTTTCTGTTGGTGTTTATCTTCAGATTACATTTGATGTTCTTCGCAGTAGGTTCAGAGAATGCTGTTCTGTCTCCTTTGTTTTATTGGTAGAAGTTGGAATCTCCATAAGTATCATAAAAAGGTTGAAGCTTGTTAGTAAGGCTTTTTTAAGAACAAAAACTTCTAAAACTACTTTACAGGAAGCCTGATTTCTTTATCACTCTGTCAGTCACACTCACTTGGTCTCCTCCTACTCCTAAGTGATTAAAATCATAAAGCTGTAAAAAAAAATTACTGAACAAGTTCTTTATTAATGTTAAAAGCCAAGAGTATTTGAAGGAGATTCTGTAAAGTCTACATAATTCATTTCGGGTCTGATTTTACCAAGGTCCTTTGTGAAGAGACGAGGACATTTTGTGACTATTAATATTTGTTGGGAAGATCTCTCTATATAGGATAGCTGTTTGAGGCATGGCTGTGAACAGAAAATAATTTCAAGTTGCAGAGAAAAACAGTAAGACTACATGCTCCCTTGTCCTTCATGCTTTTCTTTAACACTCATCCTACTTGTCACTTGTTTCACAGAAAGAATGAATTTGTTCTTTTCCTCTAAGCCACAGGTGTCATCTGATTTTTAAATTGTACATCTAAGAGACACATAGTCTTTATGTGTGTGCGATATGGAACCATCATCTGGGAGACCGGTTTATTCCAGTCAAGTTAATTTTAACTATTTTCTACTCTCTATGCTGAAATTGAAATACTGGAGGAGAATATTACAGGAATTTTCCTACTGTGATGGGATTTAGTCATCTATTTCATTTTAAAACAGCTATCAAATCAATAAAGCTATATAAAAAATACAATGTTAAATCAATATTTACTGTCCAGACAGCTCTGGCTCATTTATACAGTCCTGCTGTGATATGTTCACTGGCAATAAGCTGAAGTCAATACACATGAAACAAGTAATGAACCAGTCTGTTGTATTAATATATTATTGACATATTGACAGGTCTTCCTCTATGGGTTAACTTTTAGCTTACAGTAGTAAAATATCAAGGACATGAAATTCAGTGCTAGAACAGAGGCGACCAGTATGGTTTACACACACTTTGAAAATTTAAGTCAGTTGTGACATTAGATGAATAATGTTGGTTTTTTCAGAGTGTGATGTGAGTAATGTGCGCCTTCATTATTGCTGCACCTATTACAAGTTGTTAGTGGTTTCTGAAAGAACAGATCAATGTTATAGAAAGGTTACAGTATCTGGAAATTTTAACCTTTTAATTTTATTTGATTTTTATTCTTTGGTATCCAGTCACTTCTCTAAAAGGTTATTAATTTAAAACCAGAAAAAGACAGGGATGTAACATGGTTGGTAAAAAGCCTCAGCTGGACCTGGTGTGTATTACTTAATTTACTGTCTGATATCTTCCTCCAGTAATTGGAATGCAGATCCACTTTTGTCATTTTAATTTCACCTGGTCAAATGTTTGAAAAGTCAGTCATTTTATTTCATGGATAATTTTTTTCTAAACACACAAACCACGCAGGCTAATTCTTGCTGCTGAACTCCTGGAGCGGGCTGCCCAGTGATGGCCTGTAACAGACAGCACAGAATGAGCCACCAGGAGTGCTGTAACATTTCCTCTCAGCACTTTAAACAGAGTCACTTTGCCCCTTGGGGACATCCCTTAGTGACATTCCTCATAAGTCACAGTCACATTTCTGTACCTATCTGCCTGTCATAAATGCTTAGTTTGTTGGTCTTCCCCCTTTTTACAAAACAGGTAGAACAGTTGGTAGTCAGGTGTTTGGACACTGGAAAATAACAAAATTCAAGTAAATGCGGTTATAGGAAGAGGATTGCCTTTTTGTTCTGTCAAGATTACCATTCAAGAGGACGAACTGATTCTGTTTTTTTCTGAGAATGTGTTGTACATAGTTCTGACTTTTGGGTACACATTATTCTATGAAGTATTTATGCTAATTTGCTACATTCTTAGGCAAAGCTGATTACAGCTCCATTTACTACTAATAATACACTTAAACCCAGTCATGGATCTATATTAAAAAGTGTTATTTGAGACTGTGCTGGTGATTCTTTTTGTAGTAAGTGAGAGCAGCCACTGATGACCATAAGGAAAAAGATTTAAGAGACTTCAAGTGTAAATAAATGAGGCAAGTTCTGTATTTCTTTATTTTGCTGAGACTTTTTTCCAAAAAAAAAAAATTCTGGAATTTTTCTATCTGTTTCTTTGGTGAACAAACTTCAAAATGTCTCATTTTCAACAAAAAGATGAAGTCACCAGTTACCAATGACGGATTGTTCCTTTATAATAAGAGAATACATTTGCAATATGTTAAATTAAAAAAAAATCAGCAGTATTACAATGTCTGTCTTTTTGTAGTGATAAGGTTAGAAATGAATAAAGATACATAGCCCAGGTCTTACACAAGTTTATCTACACTCATTGGCTGAAGAAATCTGGAAAATATGGGCATCCTATGCATTTGCATGATTAGTGTTTGCTAGCTTCCCTTTTGGTGGCTCAGATTGCCTATACAGTGGTTATGTGGAATTGTTGACATGAAAATGTGAGAGATGAATGTGGGTCCTTGCCAGCTTATTTCATTCAACCAAATGGAATAAGTTGAAAAATGTTTCTACTACAGTGCCAAGTATCAAAATTTAAAGTTGTAGATTCAGTTTACAAAGAAAAGAAAAGGAGGAAGCTCTCATTAAATATAATTCTAATTTCAAAGGATTTAGAGTTGAGTGACTAGCCAACAGCTCCCTCCATGAGGGCAAATATGGTTGCGGGACAATAAGCAGGGAAATACCAAGCAGTGACAGAGGTGATGCTGCTGCCAGGCCTAGAGCAGAGGATGTAGAGTAGGGAACCTGGAATGAGTAGGATCCCCTCCCAAAGCAGACCACCAGCCCTGGCTGTCTCTGTCCACAGCCCAGACTCCCATTTCAGCCTCCTGGGGCCATCATCCCCAGCCCCATAAGAGCCACAGCAGCGCTGGTCTCCACTTCCCCACATCCCAGTTCATCCTTGGCCTGTACCCAGGGCTTGGGCTGGTTGCCCTGCTCCCAGTTGGACCCTATCTGCAAGGCCCTGCCCTGTCAGCCCAGGGACACCTTAAAATATTTAAACCCAAATACAGTAATTTTCTAAAATTTATTATGAAAGAAACCAAAACTGTGGGCTCAATGCACAAATACTGAGGTGAAATTCTGCTATGCCTCCCATGCTGGAGGATGGGCTGGCTACTTGTAGTAGTCCCTTTTCTAGCCTGAAAATCTGAATTTTGGGGTAGACAAGATTGTCTTTTGTGTTTATGTATGTTTAAGGCAGTCTTGGTGTGCCCATTTAAGCAAATGAATCAAGTCTGATGTGGAAAGCTGACACTCAGTTTCAGTTGCCTGACAGTGTCTCTAAAATTCTTATCTCCTGTAAAACTCTCTTTGCTTAATTAATGAAATAATTAAAACTAGACAGGCTGTGTTTAATTTCTCTCCCCCGTAGACTCCTGCTGTGGTTCTGGAGACATCAGTTTGGCATTTGAAGCCCAATGGCCATTTAACAGAGAGAGCTGTTACACCTGTTCCTTTTGCTTATACGGGCTGTGCCACGGGATGTTCAGTCACCATGCACGGCGTACGCACAGATACCATATCCTGTTTCAAAAAAGCCTCAATACATAAAATAATAAAATATTTTTAGAGCATTACCCAGATAATAATCACACATTCCATCCCTATTTTCAAAAGGCATCAATTTTTTGCAAAGACTAAAGGTACAGCACCAGCAAATATATGAATGAAGCTGAAATCAGCTGTCCAAATTTTACTTCAAAAAAGATAATTCCTGAAGCTGTAGGTAAAACAACAAATTTAGATTAGTTAGCTGAGCAGTCAGCAGTCAAAATAAAAATTATCCGTTATATATCAGATGAGCTCCTTAACTATCTGTAAATCCTAGCATAATTTTACGGATAGTTTAAAGCAAGTTTATTGACCAGATATCCTACAGTCCTTGGAGTTGAGAGTTTCAGAGGTGCATATACAGTCAGTCCCTTTAGTTTCAAGTGTTCACAGATTCACATGCTCCTTCTTCTGGTCATCTTCTATAATCCCAAAGCTGGGAGCACTTTGGTTTTGTTTCAGTGATTACTTTTCTCTTCCAAGATATTACATTTCTTTCTTTATCGTTCTTTATCTTTCCAGTCAGTTTTTCTTCACCTATCCTTATGATTTTCTATTCTGTCTACAAAGTCAAAAACCACCTGGTGACAGATTCTCATCTTATTGCTTTATAAGTTTTTTGATAATTGTACTTGATGACAAGTAACTAATGTCCATGCCAGCTGCAAGCAGCTTGGCCTACATGGTGCATTATCTAGTGAGCCAAGCAGCACAGGGCTGTGTGAGAACACAGATGCAAAAGGTACAGAAATTAGACTATGAAACCAAACTGAAAGTTCTGATGCTTGCTGTCATTAGCTAGAATTGGCCAGATTATATGTTCCTTTTTCCATTTTCATTATAATTGTGCCCCTCCTTGTGTAAGCAGTACTTTTATACATAAAAGTTCTTGTTTTCTCAGTTTCTTGGAATATAGTTCTTTTTTCCTCTTACAATATAGCAAGTAATGTAGTCAGTACCACAATAGTAAGTATTTTCCCAATCAGAATCGAAGTGGCTTCCTTTCATTTTTTTCATAACGTATCAGCCCAAAATGTGTATCAGGAAACTGCAGAGAGGTGTGTTTATGGGTTATTTTGTTTGGAGTTGTTTTCCTTCATTTTGGCAGAAAATGGAAAGGAGGAGAAATTTTACACCGTAAATACTTCTGGGAAAGGAGGAAAAAAAAAGGAGATTTATTTATTCAGTGCAAATGAAAGCTAATTTAAACCAAGGTACATTCGTTATGCAGTTCTGAAATGCAATTCAGTAATTAAGTCCTTTCTTATTCAGGTTAGCCAATACACATTTGCAATGTGCAGTTACAGAGAAAAGAAATCTGAGCCTCAGGAACTGATGCAACTGGAAGGATACACTGTGGATTACACAGCTCCTCACACAGGTACTTTTCATGATTTTCAAGTAGGATACTGAAGCACAATATATTTGTGTAAAATAAGTTTCAATTTGCTCATTTTGATCTAGCCGCAAAAACTCCTAAGGTTCTTTGGCTGCAAAAGATCCCAAGATTCTTTGGCAGATATTCCACTAGGACATTCTGGTGTGAAAAATCATGCTTTTAGAAAGAAGCTTGTTGTAAGACTAATGAAAAATAAACTTTACACTAAAGTTTCCTGAAATATTGTAAGACCACATATAGTACAAGGAAAAACTTGTGAATTCTAGTCAGTATTCCCCTTTTCTGTTTTTGATGGTGGTGATATGTTGTAGTATACTATGAAGTATATGCATAAATAATTTAAAAAAGAAAATGGATTATGACAATGCCTGTGAAAGACAAGTTACTCATAGCAATCAGAAATAAATTTGGAAATAGCAGAAAAATCTCTACAAGTTAATATTAAAATGGAAGAGGGAAATCACATGAAGAGAAAAACAATTCTACCTGTGCAGTGGAGGGTTACAAAATTAGGAGACTTCTGAGACATCAAAGATTGATCTTTGAAAATATTGTGTCAATGTTTAGAATAATTGAGAAGGCAAACAATGCTCATAAGGCATTTGCAAAACTGAAACAATTCTGTCATAAAGAAGTCCCAGCACAGCCATGTTGACTGTTGTGTCTTGTTCTCGTTACGTCCTCTCAGAAAAAAAAAAAAACCTGGAATGAGAAAAAGGGCTAAGGAAGAGCAGCACTGATAAAGGATATGGAGCTGTCTCTGTTCAATAAGAGATAAAGTTGACAGGGATTTCCAGCAAATAAAACAATACCAGAAAGGAGAACATGTTAAAAAGATTCACAGTAGAATGTGGCAGAGAGAAGATGATTGAGAAATAAGTTGGAGCTGAATTAAAAGTGGAATCAAGTAAATAGTTTCTCCTGTGATTTCTATATTTACTCTACTTGTGATGCTTCTATGGATTACCATTTTATCCTTATAGCTCTAGGTTTATCTTATTTCCTATAAAATATTTTAACATATCCCTACACACACACACATACTCCAAATAAAACCAGTTACATAATCAATGTTGATGGTGATTTAGAAGTAAGTTGTATTTATCAAGATTACCTTCTTATTTACTGCTTCAGGTCTTCAGGGTGGTCGAATGTTTTTCAATGCTGTTAAAGAAGGCGATACTGTGATATTTGCCAGTGATGATGAGCAGGATAGAATACTCTGGGTTCAAGCTATGTACAGAGCCACAGGTCAATCTTACAAGCCTGTTCCTGCAAGTCAAGCTCAGAAGATGAATCTTAAAGGAGGCAATGCCAACACAGATATATCCCCACTTTGTAAGTTGGCTTTTCTTTTCTTTTGTGGCTTTGATTTTGGTTATAGCTGGTGAAATATGTAGCAGCTCCCTCGATGAAGTTTAATTAAGCAGAACTTATTCACTAGGCAAATGTGTCTAGCAGTGCTTTGTTAGCCAGAAGCTCTTTAACTCAGATTATTATTAACAACAAGGGAAATCCTGACTTGCAGGTCACTATTTTTATTATAATCCATGAAAATACAGCAATTAGCTTCATATTCCTTACAATTGACCCATATATTACCATGGAGACGGTGTTTAGTTTGCATTATATTTTTCATTAGCCAGCCAGTGTAGTATTGAATAGAAAAGCATCAATCTATTCTCAGAATTTTTAAAGATTTAGGTCAGCTTTATCATACATTGTATGTATTAGTTACCAAAAAATTGCTATGCAGACAGTACATTGTGAGTTGAAAGGTAATAGATGGTCTCCTGGATTTTTTTTACACATAGTGTAATATTAAATTACATATAAAATATTCTTAAAATTATTCAGGTTTAAATGTTTGTCACCTTTCTTTGAGGAAAGTATAGTTTCAGAGAAATCAAGGTAGTTAGCATATATTAAACATATTTTAAATCTTCATATTATCTCTTTGAAAGTATTCTGTCATGTAGATATCTGCACAAAGGAAGCATATGTGTATTTTTTTTTTAATGTTGTTAGAGAGGCTGAGTGCAGTCCAAGGATCTTTTGTAGTAGCCATCAAATTGCTGGAACATCATATGATTATTACACAGTAATTCTTCATTATTATATAACCGTACATGCATAGTGATGGAAGAGGCATATGTATTAGACTAAACCTGGTTTAGTGTCTGAAGTCTGTAGCAGGTTGACCCAAACCCATTCTCCTCTCTCAGTCCTGCTGTCACTCAGTAACACAGCCTTCTATTCATCCTGTAATCTTATATCAGTTTGCTTTTAGAAAACAGTAAAATGTGCTTGTTAAACTTAGAAATATTTATCTAAAATCCTGAGGAGCTCTCAGTGCCATTGAGCTGTTTAATGTCAAGACCATCTTGCGAAAGCGCTGATACCTGCTTTTCATCTGAAACTATTTGGAAGGGAATTAATCTGAAACATTTCGTGAAGTAACCTTTCATTATGGGGCCATTAAGGTAAAGTAGGATGGAAGTAACATTGCAAAAGTAAAGGTGGGGCAATAGCCAAGTAGTGCTTCTGCTCACCTCCTCCCAGTTGCCTGCGTTTGTGCTGGGTGGCAGGAGTTCAGTGGGTTCCTGTCTGATGTCCCTACTTCATGTGCATCAGGTAGAAAGCACAAAAGTAGCGACCACTGACAGTGGTAGCAAAGGACCTGCTCCTGGTTTTGGACACGGTGTTTACCTGGAAGTAGAAAACTCTGACCACAGGGCAATAAAAATTATAGAAAGAAAAACATACAAAAAACAATCACAAGTTTGGATATACTGAAGTTGTGTTTTCAGAGATAAAATTACTGATAATGTTAAAGAATTGGACAGCAAGATTGTCACAACTTGATATTATTTTAGACAGTATTTTAGAGGGATTGCAGTTCTTAAGTAGAAACTATAGAAAAAGCAAGGATTATTTTAAAGACATTTTAAAGGAAGCTCAAAAGCCCAAAACATCATGTATTTTTCTGTCATGCTTATTTATCTACTTAGACAAACTTATATGACTGAACTGTATGTAAATCAAAAATCCGTGTTTAAATTATTATTTTACTTTGGGTTTAATATACTTCAATGTTGATTTTTTTAGTAATTCAAAAAATAATTCATACCTTATAATAATTAATAATTTTTTTGCAATAGATTAATTTTTAGAATTTAATTTAATGTGATATTTAGAGCCATTGTTTGTCTGATTTCTGTAATACCCCCAGTCCTCTCTACATGAGGAAATTTTTTTTATTCTGTCTCTTGCAATTGCAGTAAAAATGGGGATAATCAAATTAATCAGTTTTTAAGAAACTTCAAGAACTGGGGTTTTCAGCAATAGCATTAAATCATTTTCTAAGAGTCCTACTTCCTTTAAATATATACTGTGCTGAATTTCTTGAGGCAGTTTTACTCCTAAGAAGATTCTGTAGCTGACCTGTCACATTTAAATAGATTCAGTTTCATGAAAAGTTGGTTGTCTTTTCCCCTAGAAAAATGTTTGCATGAAGCTAAGTGTCTTTTATTTTTATCAAGATATAACACCACATACTTGAAAGCTGGCATATATATGAAATATATATATAATGAAATTAATTTCCAATTTCTTCTTCTTTACTATGGTGCATTTTTAGTATTAGGAAATACAGTTTTGACCAGATAATTTGTCAATTACTATTTTTGTGATTTTTATTTTCCTAATAATGCATAATTTAAGCATTTCCAGCCAGTAGAAGATCACATTGTTTTAGTTTCTGCAGTATATCAGAATCATCTCTACATACAGAAAGCAGAAAACCAGCTTGGGCTTTGTGAAACAAATGTCAGTTAATGGCATTTGAACCTTGAAAGTCTGTCCCCATTTTCTTTATCCTCAAAGATGAAACATCAACTCACCCTGATAAAATGTTCAAAAAGAATTTTCAGTAACTTGGAGAAAATTAAATATCTTTAATCTGCAGGATGTAAAAAAAAGTCAGCTTGAGGAGAAACGTTGCAATGTTTTTCTGTATTGTGTTTATAAAATATCTTCTTTCATCTTGAAATTTTCTTGATAGTTATGAAAAGCCTCTGAAAGTGGTATTTAACAGAATCAAAATACTCTTGTACCTGTCCAACTTCTAAAATGTATACTAGTCAATTTTTTCATCTCTAAGTAACTTGGTATTGCAGTTTTGTGGTATTAGGTGACTCCAAAACAAAAGTGAAGACAGGCTAATGTTAGCAATAATCAAGAAAAGGAGGCTGACCTTCAGTTCCACTGTTCTGCATAAGCACGTTGAATGAAAGAACAGAGTCTTTAAGGATGCATGACTGTAGAAGAGGCAGAAGTTTCCCAAGGACGTTAATGTTTCAGGGAAAGCACCAATGAAAAATAGAATAATTTGAATCACATAAAGGTTCAGAAAGCGATCCCGTTCTTAATGAGCAATGTATTAGGAGATATATTCATGCAATTGAAAAGGCTCCTGGAGTGCTTAGCACTGCTAATAACTTGTTCGTAATACAGGAGTTAAAAGCAGCACATGAGGGGATTGACATGTCTTAATGAAGAAATCCAAAACCAAACATCTTTCTCAACCTACATCCTCATGAGTTCAGAGACAATCTCTTTCAATTAATTACATTTTTAGAAACAAACATTTAAAGGCTGTTTTTTCACCTGACATGGTTTTCTCGACAGGTTTTGCAGCTTTTGTGTCCACCATACCCTTTTGCCATTTGGACAACTGGAGTAACTCCACCCTCCCTGCATGTTTCCCCATTCCGCTTTATGTCCATTTCCTGCTTGCCTCCAACCATCCCTGTCTCCCTTTTAGAAAGGAAACTTTTAAACCAGTCTCCACCAGTCTCCACCACCAAAGGATGCCAGTAAGTCACCTGTCTGCCCTCTTCTGTACTAGTCAGGAACACGTAAAAACTAACTACAATCCCCTTCAAATCTGCCCTTCTGCAAAATACTGGCAATCAGCCAGTTTGGTATCCCCAGACTGACAGTCAGGCCATATGGGCCAGCTGCTTTCTGCTTCTCTGCCACTTTCTCTGCAGAAGTTATTTCATGGCCTGATACCTAAATTATAAAGTTCTGGGGTCACAGATTGTCTCTTTGGCCTGTGTAGCACTTTGGAGTCCTGGTCAATGATCAGGAGTCAAAATGTTCCCGATGCAAGCTGTCACCACCTGTCTGGAGTGGCACTTCAAGGATTGTAATGCATGTCTTACCACTGTCTTTTCCGACCAGTTCCAGCCCCTTCTGGAACAGAGTCATAGTTCTTACCCTACTAGTCTTACTCTTTAAATCTTTTTAATCCCTACAATACTAGATTGCTTCCTTCTACTTTCTCTTCTTTTTTGCTTGCCTGAGCTAGTTCAAATTGCCTTCACGATGCTTAAAATCAAGCAGAGATGTTACTGAAAGCCACGAAAAGGAGTAGGTCACCGCTCAGCAAAGCCAGTACCTGTAGTTCACCCTAGCACCGAGTAGATGGTTCGGGAAATGTGTATTCCCTTCTGGGCTGGAACAGGACAGAGATGTTGTGCAGAGATGCTAGAACCACTTGAGAATGTGCCATAAACATTAAATTCTTGGTAGTCTTAATTCAGTCAACTCTGTATGAGCTAAATCATTGAGGATGTGATGATTTTAATAGCCTTTGCAGCTGGACTAAAATTTAAACTTTCTTTCAAAGATGGCAAAAAGGCATTCTTAGAATGCTATTTGCCCAAATATCTTTTTCTAAAAAAGCACCCAAAGAAGGTGCTAAAACTCCTGAAATAGCTTTTGTTAGTTTTTAACATTGTTTAAAATGTATTTATTTGTCCTATATTGATTTAAAAAAAAAAAAAAAAGGATTGTTTCCAAAAGATGAAATACACAACCTGAAACAGGCAGTTATTGCAACATGGAAATAGCAGCACGCGATTTTGAATTAAAGGCAACATGGAAAGCAGAGCAACAAATTTGATTAAGAGGGGCCGAAAAACTAAATGTGAAAAAGCAAGAGAAATATTACTGCTTCAGAGTTCTCCCCAAATATCTTCGCAATATTTTCCAAGATTGAGAAACTGTGGAGAAAAATGAATTTGTATTTTTTTCTTAACTATATGACAAAATAGGTCCTTATATGCCTTTTTCATTTGCATGTTGTTTGAACAGAGCAGCTAAAGCTCATTTATGTAAGAATTTGAAAAAAGCAATCACTCTAAAAGTAGGGTCTTGAATAATTTTTTTTAGTCGCAGTCATATACCATTTATGAATTCCTCATGATCTCTGCTCAAGGTCTTAAATTTTTTTTAGTTCTTTTTTGTTTCAAAATATTTACTAGTTATCTTGTATGTACATTATAGCAATAAACAAAAATGTAATGTATTATACTAGATCTTTTTTTCTGTTATTTCCTGCTTGCCTACAGCTGGCAAAGGTAAGTTTTTAGTTGTTTTTCTGTTGCTTAAATATATTTGGTAACATCTTCTGTTACTGTTTGACAATGTTATTGGTACTACTTGATTCACTCAAAAAGATGATCACTCATGGATCTTCCTTTTAGAATTAAGTCTAGAAAATATTTATACTTTGAAATCAATACTTTTTCTTGTTTTGCCCAAATTATGTAAAATTCATAAGCTGTATTGTGTTCAATAGGTCACCTTACTCATTATGATCATCTAGGTACTGTATCAGTATGCTGGATCTGTTTCATTTGCAACATCTAATCTCCTGATTTCAAAATACTTAAATTACTTGTCAGTTCTTACAGCTTCTCTCTTAAAAAAGGGGCGTCTTTTGTATTGGTATGGTTAACCAAAGGAAAAACCAAAAGGTTATTTTAACAATGATTCAGCTCCGTATAATTTTCTACCTGATGGCAAAAAGAAATATTATTACTTTTTCTTTTTTGTCATATGTCTTACTATGAACAATGTTTATAGATATGATAAACCTTGTATTCTTATAAAAAGAAAACTTATAAAAAAATTCTGAAGTCAGTCACTTGCACAGTAAATATAATGGATTTGAATGAGTTTTGTCTGTGTTTAGACATTTTGGAAGCTATAGATAACTTTATATGTTCTTCAGTACTTTTGATAATACTAGTTGTGTTAATGTTAGTTATTTATCTTTGAATTAATGTGTTTAAATACAGTTAAATTGCACTAATTAAGAGAGAGCATTTCCTGTACCTATGTCAGAAATATGAGCTGGGTTTGTCATTAATGATAGGCTAATCTAATGTTCCTTGAAATATTGCTAATCTATTTACTCACATATGCTGCAGATCTTTCAAGCATTTAAAATACATGCTGCTGCTTCTTTGGGGTGATAGTCTCATACCTTACACCATCGACATATTGTCATACTGTTTATTTGCTACATCCACCTTGGTGAAATCTGTCACATGGATGTGACTCTTGCTTTGACAGTGCAAAGCCAAGTGATATGAATTAGTTTCTGCATCTTTCTAGGATTTGATGTTTCAGATCCTTCAGCTTGAATTAAATAATTCTCCCATCCACAAATACAGCTGAAAGTTGGACTTGACATGGATCAATATGATCTGGGGCTAAATTTCTAAATATGACTGATTATGTTAGCATCATGCCCACAGATCAATATTGAGTTTTATTATGAACCTGACTCTATAATTGGGTTTAATCAATAAACTTTTGTCTCCTTTCTTTAGAAATTTTAGATTTCTACTATGCAGGTTTTCAAAATTGCATTTAGGATACACTTAGACCTATACTTTTCTGGTAACGAATATAAAAAGACCTAGGTTTGAATTTAAAGGAACAAAGAGCTAAGACCCTATTGAAAGGGGAAGTCAATTTTTAAGTTGATCGGACTGTTCACCCCAGTACAGTCTATAGAATCCAAGACAGCTGATGTGCTAATACATAACTAGTCCTTTTGGGCACTGTAAGGCTTTTTCTGTCCATACTAGATAGATAATTCACATTGAAGACTTTGACAAAACATAACGTTAATGAAAGCAATCACTAGAGCTTCTCTTTTGATAAACCCGCGGGGTTTAAAGGCGTTGAAAAATGCAATCTGTGAAGAACAATAAATTTGGGCTTTTGATTGAAGTGCCATTTGGGATGGTATGCTTTCTCAACGTATTTACTCAAAAATGCTGCTCCCTTTTTCAGTACACTTTGCTGGAAGGTTGAAGGAGCTCTTTGCCATTACTACATTAAGGTTTGTCTCATTAAAAGCCGAATACAAAAAGAAGGCTGGAAATGACCTAGCTCAAGCCAGTGTGTTCATTTCTGCTCCAGTTTGCCATTTGAGAAGTAGGCTTCAAGCCATGATGAATATTTCTATTAAGTGGTACTTTGAACTGCAGTAAAGATGCTCTTTCTTTTCTGAAGAAATAAATGCATAAACCTGTTTGGGGTTCTTTTAGTTTCTTCTTTTTCTTTTTTTTTACATTTTTTGGTTATTTTGCTAAAATTAGAAAGAGAGCCATACTAAACCAGGAAATTACAGAATATTCTTCTTTTCTACTCATAACATTGTTTTTAAATTGACACATTTACAGAGCCTACTAGAAAACAATGCCTTAATACTTTCTTAATGTACTATGTTGTGTTTTCTGGCAGCCTTTCTAAATTTTGGTTTATCTGTCAGTGGGTAGCAATCTTTCTTTCACTGTTACAATCTGTAAATTGGTATGATAGAAAAATAGTTCAGTAATAATATTTTCAGATTAAAAGATCAAGATTCTATAATAATTCACCTGCAAGCATCTCACTATATGAGTTATTTCTTTGAGATACTTAAAAGAAAGTTTAGATATTGAGACTTATATGCCATGTGTACACTGGTGTTTGTAAGTCTGAACACACACTCACATGTATTGTTCTGCACATTTTTTCCTTTATATAACAGATACAGACCGTGGCCAGAAACATGGCATGGATGAGTTTATTTCTGCTAATCCCTGCAAATTTGACCATGCTTCCCTCTTTAGACTGCTTCAGAGACAGACCTTGGATCACAGATTGAATGACTCCTATTCTTGTTTGGTGAGTACTGGCTGGAAGACAGATATAAAGAAGTGAGAAGTTGTTGTTGCAAAGTAGTCCTTTCTTCCTCATTCATTCAACAACTGCAGTTGTAGGTGGAATAAAGGGTCCGATCGATTGGTTTTAAATTTGAAAATTACATACTTGCAAGCGGCTGCTGTGCCACTCAATAGAAAGCAAAGAGACACAAACTGTCTTCAGTTTTATCAGCCGAAATTTATCATGTCCTCTGGGGAGATTTGGATAAAAACAGAAAGTTTTGACAATGGCAAGAACCCCTGTGGTAGGATTTACGGGCATTTTAATGTCTAAGTGTAGTTGCCTCATCTCAGACATTTTCACCTGTCTTGTAATTCTTCATTCCACTCTGGTGTGAAGGAAGAAATGCCAAAGAAGGGAGGCAGACCCAGAAGCAATGTAGGTGTATGGGCATATATGCATTACCTGAATTGCAAGTAACAAAGGGAAGTATAATTATTAAACAAAAACAAATAGAATGTGATCTCTTGATCAAAATGAATATTTTCCACATTCAAAGATTACCATCATTACCATCATAAAAGGTAAGATGTTGGCTGCAGTTTTCTTTTCATACAATCATTTTCTGTCCTGTGCTTTGTGAGCCAGTTGAGGATGAGGCTGCTTCAGGTTTTGTTTTCATTAGGGAAGAAAACCAGCAACAATCTTGTGGAAGTTCATCAGATTATACACACTCATTAAACAGGTTTGTATGGGTGAGACTTCATAACTTCCTGAGGCTTTATTTTTCATCTGATATCATGCCTGAAATAGTGATCTCTCACTAAGGATCTAAAATGCCTCACAGCACATTATTTTTTTTTCACTTTAATGTCCCAACGGCAACAGAAAAAGATAATGAGGATTTTTACTTCTTTTTGCCATTGTTCTGACTAGTCTTGTAATACAAAGACAATAATTGGAGTTTTTAGGTTTGTTTACAGTTGTTAAAAAGGGGAAAAAATTATTATTTGATGACAGTTGTCTCCCTTTTAAAATACTGCCAGATACCTATGTATAGAAAAGTTAAAGGACTCATTTTCTGTCTGTGGGTTGCACACTGAATCAAAGCGGCCTGAAGGTACATCTGTACAAAGTAATTGGCACTCAAAGAGAAAATGGTTAGCTTTCTACCAGTGCATTGGGGTCAAACTCTTTTTTTATAATAATAATATAGTAAGACACTTAATATAACCTTGAAATCAGGAACTTTTAGAAGAGGTTAGGTGAAATGCACAGTGCTATAGCAACCATAAAGCAGATGTATTTCTTACCATTCTTTTTTAAATTCAGCTTTTAATAAGTGGAATGGGTGAAAATTTCTTTTTAATTACATATGTAACTACATTTTTTTAATTTTAAAAAATTGGGAATGTCAAAGTAGCAATAAAATACATGGACATTAAAGTGTGATTTTTCTTTTCTTCTAACAACTCATTTCCTATAATTTTTTAGAAACGATTCATCCTTTATTTCAACAAATACAGTGTAACCACACGTACAACTTGTAAAAAAATTAAAAAGCATAAGAATTAATATTATGCAAAGTTCTGTATTAGATTATTATTTAACCTGAATTTCTTCAATTCTACAGTCTTCATGGTATAGGGAGGGTATTGAGGAGGTGGAGGATTTTGAAGAGGTGGGGGTTTTTTTTTCAATTGTAAAATCAAAAAATATATGTTTATCTTATACCAGTACTTTGTAGGATATAGTTGTTATATGTTTAAGAGACTTGTGCATGATACGGGATTGAACAAGGGCAAGGAAAATATGTATATGAAAAACAACCACACAAACAGATCTTTTAAGGGAGACTGAAGTTAAATTATTGAGTTCTTTAAAATTTTGTAGTCTTGTCAAAATTATATCTTATAAGAATGAGCAGAAATTTTAACAGTTTGCTTTTGTACTGCTAGGCAATGATATGCAATATTTTGTTATGTTTTCCATAAAAACATGGGGAAAGATCAGTGACAATGACAACATATTGGAAGAATATCAATCAATAACCACTGTTGATTATATCTTGGGCTAGGCTACATATTATTGCAGAAATGCAGCTAAAATATTTTGTCTTTCTTCTTTCAATAGAATACCATATTTTCTATCAAATACTGTGTAAGCTATATGAGGAATTGCAGCATGATCAGATACTAGATTAACATGTCGAGTACTGTTCTGGGTTCTGTAATAAAGCTAAGTGTTCTCTAGAAACAGCTGAAACTCCTTAAAGGCAGTGGAAACACTGACTTCAAAGAAATTAATTGGGAGCAAAAAAATTTACTAATATGAAATACTTTTGAGATGTTCTTGTTTGCAGATAATATGTTAAATTGAAGAGTTTGTAGAGGATATAAAGCTTGAATTCCTCTCTCAAACAAGCCTTTTAGTAAAGCTAAAACACAGATTTTTTAAAACTGGTGTGAATATATTTTTAAGAATTTTTCAATAGTATTTTTGCTGATATTTTGTACAGATATTAAACATATGATCTTGCAGAAGTATTCACAAGCATTAGGGAAATATTGGTCTTCAGCTGCTATATTGATGCTATAAATTTATTAATCTGCAAAATCATTTTGCTTATCCAAGTTATTTGAATATTTGAGTTCAGGCATTCCTCAATCTCTCCTAAACATTTGATGAGATGGAATGATATGAGATGATAAGAGGGAAATATCACCGCAATGAAAACAAGAACAAAGAAAAATGCTTACATAGAACAGCTGTGCAGTAGCTGTATTTTCCAAGGTTTATGCTTTTCTCCATGCTGCTTTTTGGAAGCTCACTGTGGTACTTCTTATCATATTTCTTCATCAAGACTCAGTAATATTTTTTACACTCTGGATTCACTCAATAACTATTTTTTTGGTATGAAGGAGTCTGTACTTAGCTCATGTCTGTGTCAGGGTTAAGTTGTTCTCATCAAGACTCTGACCAAGAAAACTCTCAGTAAGCTTGAGAATGTCTAATAATTATTTAAAATGAAATCTTACTCATCTTATTCAGATGGCTTTTAACAAACTCCCTAGCTTTGCATCTCTTTACTAGTAAAAGTTGTTTTAAAGTTGTTAGAAGTGCATGCAGGTTACATGGGTAAAGGGTTGAATTGTGGTCAGAATACTAAAGTTGCAACCACAGAGAGCTGATCATCCAGAAACTTAGTTTTAATGTCTGTGTTAGTGTCCCTCAACATTTCCCAAATTTTACTTTGTATCTTACAATTGATTGCTAAAACAAAATTAATTCTTTTAATGTGTTAGTTTATTTTAGTTTTTCTGGTAATCTGTACCAGACTTTGGATGTATTAGCATGTTTTTTGTAGCAATTCCTGTATTTCACAGCCGTGGTAACTCATAGCTGCAGATAATTTCCTTTAAATAAGAGGGCTATTGTAGGATCTAGCTTCCAGTGCTGTCAGCATTAGTCAGATGGAAACCATTCTAATGTAAAAAGTTTATGTAATGGACATAAAAATCTATGTTTCTATTCTTTGTCTGATTTAAAACCGGGAGTGGGAAAATAAATCTCAAATGTTGTGTGGTTTTTTTGCCTTTCAGGGCTGGTTTAGCCCAGGTCAGGTCTTCGTGTTGGATGAATACTGCGCTCGCTATGGGGTGAGAGGCTGTCACCGCCATCTCTGCTATCTCGATGAACTGATTGAGTATTCAGAAAATGGCTCTGTCATTGATCCAACCTTGCTCCACTACAGCTTTGCATTTTGTGCTTCTCATGTTCATGGTAACAGGTAATTTAATGATATCTTTTTTAATCCATAGTATTTAAATGGATAGTCTGAATAAAAGTTGCATTCACCTGGTAAGGAGCTGCAAACAACAGAAATCAGTTCATGAAAGTTTCTTCAGGGGTATTGGAGGTTCCAGACAGATTACTGTTAAAAAACCTCTCCTTTTAGCCTGTATTTTCTTAATGCAGTGTGTTTTCGAGATAAAAGGAACTCATCCCGTTAAAAGGGTAGTCTTCTTCATTCTTCATTTATGTTGTGGTACTAAATGGTGTTTCAAGTAAACATTTTGAGCAGTTTTGCAGTTTAAGGGAAATTTTGACTCTTTTTCTGCAGTCAGTAGCTTCGCAACTAATCATACTGTACTGAGTTCTTCTGTCTGTGCTGTCAGAGAGAGAAGTAACATATACTGGAAATTAGGTGTAACCCTCAGCCAGGAAGAGGTAAGACACTTCTAGAATCCTTCCCACTAGAGAGGTAGACTACTTTAGGAGCTTTTGGCCACAGTGCTATCTTGAGATTATATCTTCATCCCACTTGCAAGTGAAAGACTTAGAAAAAAATTAAGTTGTTGCTTTGCTATTTTTGCACATTCTTTAAAAGAAGCACTGCTTCGTCTATGTCTTATTCCAGACTGTGAGAGGACAAGCTCTGCTGTTGGAGAGTGGCTATTGCAGATCAGATCATTGGATAGCTCAGGTCAGGAGGGACCACAGAAGATCTCTAGGCAAACCTCCTGCATGAAGCAGGGTCAGTTATGAGGTCAGACCAGGTTGCTCAGGGCTTTTTCCAATCAGGACCTTACCCATTTGAACCTGTCTAATTTCAGTGTAGTTATATCTATTGCCACCCATTACAACCAGAGGGCTGTCATTCAGTCTACCTCAATGCCTCCTATTGATGCCTTAAGTTTTGGCTTTTATATATTTCAGATTCTGAATTGTATTGGTGTGTGACTCTGAACTTCATATAAAGTGTTAACAAGTTCTCCTCACAGTTTAGTCAGACAAAACAATCCTTTTCCAGCCTGAGAATCAAGGACACCGTTGCAGCTTCCAGCTCAAAAAGTAAAAACAACAGCAAATTGAGGGGAGCAAACTGGGAGGATGTGACTTCATAATCTGAAGCTGTAATTGGACAATTGACCCCAATATGTAAATGGACCAAAACTTATAAAAGTGTGAGAACTCGTGACCAGGGTCCATCTTGGGTGGAGCCACAGCCAGGCTCTTGTACTGCCCAAGGTGTATCCTTTAAAGGCCTTTTAATAAATATCTACTTTATGCCTTTTAACACTATCTAACCTCTGTTTCAGGTAGCCTCTTTAGGCATCACTATTATCCAGGCTGAGCAAGCCCAGCTCCCTCAGCCTCACATCAGTGCACATGCTCTGGTCTCTGACTGTCACACTGGCAATTCAATAAACTTGCTCTCTGTCTTCGTTGTATTTGAGTGGGAAGTGAGGCAGGCAATCTATCAAATTATAGGAGAACATGCATTTAGAGCTATTTTATGCGCTAGAGCTGTGGACTGCTGTATGGAATATCTTTAAGAAGTTCAGAAATAGCAAGGAGAAACCCAGTAGATCCTTCCAAATGATCCTATCCTGCCACTAGGGGAAAACATCAGAGTCCCAAAAAGAAATTCCTCTCAGTAAATCCCCAAACTGAATCTTGATCAGGATTGAAAGAGAGATTTTCTGCCCAAGATGTATGCTTGTGTTGCTTTGCTACCAGTCAGCCACAGAGGCTATTTTACTTGTCCTCAAGCCAGAGAAGAAGAGGTAATTCTTAGGAAGGATATTGTTTCCTTCACTGGCTCAGACAAAGCCTCATCTGGAGCTGGGGATTTGTGACCTGAGTGATTTCATAGTGGTAGACCAGCAATATATAATACGTGATAATAATATCCAAAATTGAAATGTTTCAGAATGTGCTTGAAATGCTGTCAAGAATCTTAACATTCATACCAGTAAGTTAGGAGATTTCTGGCTTTTATTTGGTAACCTTTTCTCTGTAAAAGCATGCTTCTTCATCAGTTCCTCAAGAACCTGACACATTCGTATTTCCTATTGAGTCTAAGTCTTTGTTGTTTCTCGCCTTTTTATTATTGGTTTCAACCTAAGAAGACAAACATATGTGATAATTGCTCAAACTTATTTCAAGAATTCAAAAGAAAGGTAGATACATTTCTTTTTATTTCATAATTTGAGTGAAGGACAACTGTGCACGCAGTGCATGAAAATATCTCAGGGAGCACATCATTTACACAGTGGTAAGCACTCTGTATTCTGTCTATTCCTACAGTACAGATATTCTCTGAATAGCATTATGAGTGTTTTAGGAATAAAAGAAGTGTTGAACAGAGAGGGTCTGACTAGAACTGAGATATTGTAAAAAGGAAGAAAAAAGAAACATGAAGAAAGAAAAAAAGTAAGTCAAGGACAGAGGCAGACACACTCACTCAGAATGACAGGCACAGATATATGGGCACATAATATACCCACTCATTCATTTACCACAGCACTAAGAAATAGTAAAAGGTAAAAGAGAATTTCACAGACAATGCACGACAGGCCAAAGTTCTAGGCTGGTCCCTGGCGTTATACATTTTTGTTTTGTAAGTCAGGCTGGGAATCAGAAAGACCACAGAACAAAGGGCTTTATACTCTGGCCATGATGTATTTAATTGATATGTCACCTTTGATTCACAGAGAGATCTTAGACCCTCCCCTAGCCTGAGAAAGATCATCAAAATTGATCTTTAAGTCAGGTGGTGGAGGAGCATGTAGAAATGCAGCCGTATCTGTAGTTCATATTGTCCATTTCTTTTATGCATGAACTTTAAAATAACAAGCAATCTAGTGACATCAGTCAAACGATCAGATACAAGTGTCTCTCAGCTTCATTTCTGGTGAGGAGAAACTCAATCTGAATCAGGTTTGGCTCTTTCCACCCTTTATATATTTTCAAAATTCTTCCAACATGTTTTTGAACCTTGTTCAGGTGTCCCCTGTGCTGTTTTGCTGCACCGTAGGACTTGAAACGTGTTTCATGCTGCAGGCTGTAATCTTGCAGACTTTAACACAGTACTGTGGGTTTATTTCAAAACACCTGGAATAAACATGCAGGAGTTTTGTTGTCGTAGAGTTTCAGCAACATTTGGAGCACAGAAGAGACCTGAACTGAGCTCCAGTGTAGGCTGTATGTGGCAGACCATGTCTCCTGATCTCAGGACTAGAGAATAGTCCCCAGCTTCTTTTTTTTCTTTCCTGAGATGAAGGTAGAAACAAGTTCTGCTAGATTTATCGAGCATACTTGTACTTTGTGTGTCTTGTGCCAGTGTTGTTGTTTTGGGAACAGAAATGTTTACTCAGGGTCAAGCACAATATGCTTAGTCCTAGACTGAGAAATTCAAAGCTTACTTGTCCTTTTCATTTCCCATTTGTTAGTCCATTACAACTGGGCTAACAAACTGCTTATGTAGAGAAGGTATTTCTGCTTTTGTAGATGACAGTCTTAAGACATTCTCTTCCTAAACAGCCAACAAGGAAAATATTTCATTAAAAAATAGCTATGCTGTGTTTAAACAAATATGTATTCTTGATTCTGAGACAGCTATTTTCTGTAAATAAAATGATCTTTCATTGTCTGTACTTCTGGTTCTATGTGCATCTACTAAATCATCTCCTTTGATTTCTCATCACAATGATTTTCTTTTGAAATATTCCATGGTTGTTCATATGAAATATTCTATATAGCCCCCATCAGTATAGTATAGTTCACAAGTAAACTTTTTGCTCTGCACTTATGCATAAACTTACTGCTGTTGAAAGTGAAATGGGCAGAACAAGGAACTATAGGACATTCCTGAATGATGACATTTCAGTCTAAACAGTCCAGGTAGGAGCTATTGTTTTCTTCCCCATCATGTTCACTCTCGTCTACTTTTCATGCTGTGACTTCTATTTAGTCCCTCTTGTCTGAAATGAATGCTGGTGGGTATCATATGAAGTGTGAAGTGACTTCTTTCCACCTGCTGAGTTACATACTGAATTGAAAAATTCAAAATTCAAGCATATTCCCTTTTCTTATTCAGAGAGATACCTGCTGAAATGGAAGTTCAGATATGAGAAGTGAATGTGAAAGTAATGCTGCAAAAATCAGTGTATAACTGAATATGAATAGGTTGAGGGTTTTTTTGTCTTTATTGTAAAAGCTTCAGCACATGTGTGTTTCCATAGAAGAACAGTCATACTGAGTCAGGGTTCTTCTAAGCCAGCCAGTCATCTGTCTCCTGCAGCATTGACCTGCTTGGAATAAAAGAAGAATAAGCGTGTGCAGTATTTCCTCTTTCTGACTCCCAACTCTTTGCAGCCCTGTTTGGTAACCTGGAATGAGTCTTTGTTTCAGGTACTTGTTCATTGCACCCCTGAACCACTGTAAGTCCTTTTCACCCTCAACACCTCTGGCAGCAAGTTCCACAACTCAGCCTCCTCTTGCTTGAAGAACTATTGCTTCGAACTTGACTCCTACACATCTCATTTCATGCTCTGCTGCTGTTGGAGACGTAAAGGAGAAAAAAGAAGAATCCTGTTCTGTCTCTTTTCTATTTAAGATTAAAGAATTGGAAGTGAACAATGCAGTGATTGCATTGCAATTCTTCTCCTAGTTCCTTATCCTTTTCTGGTGTTTCCCAGTGTTTATTTGCGCCTTTGACTGCTGCTGAACAGGGACAACTTCATGGAATTATCCATCATAAAACCGGGATCTCCATTCTGAATAACAACTGTGTTTTCCTTGCATTTATCTATGTTTATCATTGTTTTGTGTTGTTTTGCTACCTGATTTCATGGGGTCTTTCTGGAATTCCATGCTATGCCGTGTACCTATCATTAAAATTACATTTTTCTATCACCTCAGTTCTCAGCTGTTAGCCAGGTCATTTATAAGTACTGTAAAATAGCACAAGTCTCAGCACAGATCTCTGCAGAACTCTACTGATAACATACATTCACAGCAGGTACTCACTTCTCTAATTCTAGACATAAATGTAGGAGCTTTTACTCAGACACTGTTTAATTGCCTTTAAAGCCTTTGATTAGGGACTCTGTCAAAAGAGCTTTGGAAATCCAGGTATTTCATATGAGTCAGGTCACACTCATCAACCTGTTTTCAAGCCTTTTAGAGAACTTCAAGATCCAGAAGGTAAGATTTCTGTCTTATGGCCTCAAAGCCATACAGACTTGACAATAGTTAATATTTACCCAAATTTCCTTACTTTTGTCCTTAAATATCCTTATATTATAGTTCCTTCTAATTTTCTGGGATGCATGTAATGGCCTAATGGTCAGATGCATGCACTGGCCTATATTTCCCTTGGCTCCTTGGAGACTTTTTCTGATTTTTAACCTCCCATTTTGATTCTGATCTCCCTTCCTCAGAAGGGTTGCAGTTCTTGGTGATAGCTTTTACATATCTGCAGGTAATTCAGGTTGCCAGGGGGTCCTGGCAACTTACTGCTGTCTGTTTTTCTCATTTGTTCCATAAGGGGTTTATAAAGTTGCTTTCATTTTTAAAACATACTGTGCTGAAAATTAAGAATTCTTTTGCTGTGAACAAAGAAGGGTTCCAGCATAGAAGTCTTCTTCATAATAATTTGCTTCATAATAATACACCAGTACAAAAAAATAATTTTCTGCCTCTGTAATACCCTTGCCCTCTCTGAGAGCTACTTTTAGGTCCTTGCCATCATTTAGCAATATAGACTCTGATAGGCTTCTTTCTTTGATTGTGCTTGGAGGAAGTATCTTAGAGTAGAATAAAGGGACACACTAGAGAAGTGAAACTCTGGAAACTTTGGAGAGTGTATACATATTTCTTTTCATTTTTCAGTGTTTTGTGGTAAGAAATATTTAGTGCAATTTTACACTTTGTGTCAAGTCATAAAAGAATGATCAGAGAATTAACCCTTTTAAATCTGAGACAAGGAACTTCATAAAAATAAAGAAAATAGTATCATTACATTGCTCTGTCTCTTCTGATTTTTTTTCTGTAACTTCTGAATAGGTGTTTTCTTGTCTGACTAACTTAACTTTAAAGTAAGGTTGTCCATATCTTGATGATTTGTCCTTCATTTTGTATCTTTCATAAACAATATATAATAAGACTTAAAATAAAATTCCAGAATTTAATTCTGTAGTTTCACCATTTATGTGCACATGGTCACCATCTAACATGAAAGGTTTTGTCTAGTTGATTTCTTCCCAGGAGCATTATATTTTCACATTGTATTTTCACATTTTATATATAAAATATTTGAATATCATGTAGACTTTTTCTTAGATGGTTTTCCCAAAAAAATGTTGCTAACAGGATTTTTTGGAACATTTTGTTTTTAAGGATTTGAAAATGCTTCCTGTTTTTGCTGTGTTTCTTATTCACTCTCAGTCCTCCATGTTCTGTCTGTATTGTAATTATAGCAGGTGCAAGGTCTACTTTTACCAGTTTTTGTTAGCAATTGGACCTTCTGCTTTAATCTTAGATATGTTCCAAGGCTGTCCAACAGCTGGAAGAAGGAGCCTGAGTTCCCTTACAGTGTGTTTCTTTAGGGAAGTCTGTAACATCAGTCTACTAGCCTCTCTCGTGTTTGATACAACATCTAGAGATGTAACAAGAGTCTGTTGTTTTTGTAGTTTTGTCTCATTTTTCTGTCAGTCATCTATAATGAAAATGGTGAGAGTGCATTTCTCATACTTAAACCCGTGTTTTTATTCAGAAGTTGTTTGTTATCAGTCACTATTTGCCCAGAAAAATGGAATGAAAAAATGACCTCTTAGGATTGATTTGCTATGTGAGTTTGTGCTGCTAAATGAAAAGCAGTATTCTCGCAAAATAAAAAACTATCTCTCTTCTGAATATATAAGTGAATATAATAATTATAATTATAAGTGAATATAATCTTCCCTTTTTCTGAGGCTTGTTGGGCGATGCTGAGAACAGGAAGTTTTCACTAGGCCCTGGGTCAAACATCTTGCATCATCCATTTCATCCTTCTTTTTTGGAAGCTGATCATGTCCAAAGTATATGGAGCACAGAGGAAGGTGAACCTTTAACCTCTGTTCTCCTTTTTGAGTGGTTCACTTATGAGCATCACAGCCCCAAGCCTCTGATGGGAGACCTCTCGAAGTAGTCACATTTGGAGTAACTGGTTTAATTTTTTGGTTTTCTTAATGTATGTCATTCAATTAGTGGCACATGTTTCTGTATATTACTCTTGTAATAGTAGTAGCCAGAAAAAAGTTGTCAGTGGGGTTCTCTTGTATTCAAGGCCAGAAGCAAAACACTTCACTTTGTTGCAGGTGCCTACTAAAGCCATGTTGACTTCACCTTTGTTTAAAAGGAGGCTACTGTCCTGTATTGAAAAGTGTTCCTAGCTATAATAATGTTGTAATAAATATGTCTTCATTACATTATTAACAGAGGCACATTTTTTAATGTCTCAAAAAAAAAATCTGCTGCTGAAAATCCTCAGAGAAAATTTCAATAGAATATTAAACGTAACTCACACATTATAAAGAAATATAAAAAAGTTCCGCCTGTTTAAGGTTATACTTACCATCTTAGGCAATGAAGGAATGCTATTACATACACTTACCATCCCTAAACATTATACAGTGTTTTGTTATCAATTTCAACTGATTACTGCCTTTACATACACTTATAGATTGGGTAAAATGATATTATATTAATATATGCTTTGCTTTTCAGTAGAAGGGCATTCATGAATCCTACCTAAAATATAACTGCATAAAAGATTATAAAAATTAACCAGATTTATGATCCTGATCTGTTTTAGTGACCTTCAGAATTGGTCTTTTTCATTCAGTTGTGAAAAAAGGGCATGACATGTAAGCAGATGTCAGAGCAGCCTGAGAACTGCATACAGCAGAAGGCTCTATTGTGCCAGTTTTGTGTCAGAATATTTGAAGAATAGTTAATATAAACAACAAAATGCTCAGTCTTCATGTGTCTGCTGGTTAAAGCTGTGTTTGAATGCCATGTGGCAATGCTCTGTCTTCATTTTCTGAGATAAAGAGATGTCCGCTCTGTCCGCTTATAAGCTGATAGTGGAAATCATTGTTCTTATATTCTGTAACATAAACCATGGACTCTGCAAAAGCCATAATACAGTTGTATTTTAAAGGAAAATTTTGATATTTAAATTCTTGAATATTGAATCCTATAAATAGATAACAAAAATTCTACATCAAATTCTAAAAAATTTAATCTCTGGTTTTCTAAGAAACAAACAGTTAAACTTTTGTCTTGCTAATTTGAAACATGTCACTGTTCTTTCATTTGATTTTACATCCTGCTGAATAAAACAAATGCTTTTAGAAAGCACTGAAGTCTTCTGAAACAATTTTTTTCTGGAAGAAAGGATGCCTTTTAACTTTGTTTCGGTTTTTCTATGTCCTTGAAATGTAGTTTATTACAGAAATGTCTTGAAGACTTTAGCTGAAGTATTTTTTCTTTTATTTTGTTTTCATAATAATTTCTTGTCTTGCTCTGGCAAGCCGTCAAATCCTTGTCAGCCTTACTGCTCATACCTGTGTATATGTTAGAATATCAGTCTGTGCATTACTCTCCTCATAGTCTTTGTTTTCATGACTCACCAAAGTTATGATGTGTTTTTAATGAGGAAAGCACATTGAAATACTTTCATAATTTTTAAAATATGTCAAGATGCAGAAAAGCACCAGTATCAATGATGTTCCAGAGGAAAAAAGTCAGGCGTGTTCAGTCAGTATTTCCAAGGCTGTCTTAACAAAGCAGCCTTGCTTAAGGTAACAGTTCACTCCCCGAGAGGCCACTAGGAGAAGCTGTTTCCAAAGTTGAGGGCTGGAAACAATCCACAGTCAATCCACAGTCAACAATCCACGATCAACCCACACTGCCCATCATATCTGATTCCTGCTGGAACTGGAGTACAGTTTTACCTTACCTACTGTGGGTCTTCACAATAATCTTAATCCTACAATTCATCAAGTGACCTCTACAAATTATTGCAGGTTTTCAGAGTTCTAGAGATCAAAATAATTCTAGATGATGCTCCAAGCCTCAAAGGATTATATCAAGTGAGTCAGAACAGTCCATTGCAACAGAAAAACCAAAATCCACTGTCTAATCAGTCAGCTTCTCTAGAGTAACTGCTGTCAGGACAACAATCTTGGAAGATTTTTTTGCAGTAAAAAATAAGTTTTAAAATTCTGGTGAACTTTTACCTTTGGTTCATTATTTAGGTGGTTTATGGTTAAATAGCTATTTTCCACTTGAATTTACATGAGGTATTTATTTCAAATCTCTTCTGATATTTAAGTCTGAGTGAATTAAACAATTTGACTTGTGACCAGAGACAGCATTACATCTGTGCCATTTGGACTGTGATCTAAGCAGATAAGACAAGCCAATCCAAATCCAATTGACAGAGTTCTCAAAAAATGGTAAACTAATATAAGTGAGAGAGAGAAGGCTACTCAGGCTTGGAGTGTTCACTGTTTCACTTAATTCTCTAATTCTAAAAAATGTTGTGAACAATAAGGAGGAAAAAGAGTCCAGAGGAAGGGAAAATTCACTCTCCATTACCTTCTTGAGAAGATGATGTTAAAATGAAAACTCTTCTTAAGACAATCCATCACTTTTATTGGCTGAGTTCTTGTAAGAGAGGTCCCAGGTTGCAGTATCAAAGCTCAGTAGTGGTTATGAATTGAAAAAAATCAAGTCCATAACATTTGAGACAGTAGGAAAGACACATTAGTTGTTGCTTTTAATTGCAAAATAGTTCTTTCACAGTTTATGGACGACCTAAACCTTTGAAAACGAAATGACTATGTGAGGTCTGATATTCCTTGCAGGCACAGTAATTCATAAATAAAAATAATCAGATCAAAACAGGGCTATTTATTTTTTTCAGTCTTCAAAGTAAATAAAGAAAAAATATCCAGAAGATTAAATGAGTGGGAATTTTGAAGTATTTATTTTTAATATTTCAGCTTATCTCAGGAACAGATTCTTCTTTTCCATGGATTTTCTAATCTGTAGTAGGCATATATTCCCTGAAGTAGAAAAATTATCACCAGCATGATATGTCTCAGAACTGTGTTGTAAAAATGCTTTTTTATATTTTTGTTGCAATAAAGTTTGCAACAAGAAGAAGCAAAATTGTGATTTAGACTTCATGCTATTTTCTAAGAGCATATTTTCAAGGACTGAGTTTTGCAGTGCTATAGGTAGTAGTTTTCCAACACCTTTTTGTGTACTCCTTCTTCTGGGACATCTGCTTCTATGCAAACATATATTTAGCAATTCTGGAAATTATAGTTGTTGTCAACAAGGTTCCTTATGACAACAAACTCAGTGAAGTGACAGGTCCCTGATATGTGGTGATCCTAGTCTTAGTGCAGGATGACAGATATGACATCCTACTGGCTCACCTTTTTCACTTACTGTTATCTGCACCCCTAGGTCTTTCCTGACATATATATGACATGCCTCAACGAGGCTTAATATGACAGAACTATTTACTTTATCAGTCCAGAGCACAATCTCTCCTGACAATGAAATCAGACCGTGCAATTTACTTAAATTTGAGCTCATTCCATTTGTCAGAAGGCTGAGGTAAAGTATCCTGGCATCCATCAAAAGAAAGAAGATAAGTTTTTTGCTCTTTCACATCAAATTTATACAATGGTGTATTGATGTGCCTGACTACTCCCATCCCCACCATATCTGATTTTTTATTGTTGTCTTCACAATAATTTAAGGAAATCAGGCATTCTTTCCACCTTGACTTGACAGCTCACAAATATAAGTGATTTAAACAGTGGAGAATTGTTTATGTCATGACTGTTTATGCCAGGTAGCAACTTATCCCTCTTAGATTGAAGTATAGTGCAGAAAGTTGAAGTAACAATTTAGGAAAAAGATGCTCATAGAATCCTAGAATGATTCTTGGAACATTCAGAATGTTCCAAGAAAGAATGTTGTTTTACTTTATGTCATTTAACTACAATTTTCTCAGTTCTAGAAACACTGAGATAGTTTTGGAGGCTCTGGAGAAGATGCAGGGCAGATCCACTCATAGTGTCAGGTTCAGAAATTCAGGTGAGAAGCAGTAGCTGATTTGTTACCTTGGAGCTGGAAGTTAAGAAAGTAACAGGAACATTTCAGATACTTTGTTTTTTAAAGTGTGCTATATGTGGGGAAGTTGCGACTGCATGGCAAAAATAAAATTTGGGAACTGTGAATTTAAATTTTTTTTACTTTTGTCATAATTTTAATATAAACACATTAGCAACACCTTTCAGCTAAGCATATGTTTAGACCATAAGTGTATGTTTAAGATATTAAATATACACTTATTTTTAATTATTGTGACTTAAATTTTAAACTGATGTTTAAAAAAACGCCAGTGCTTTTGTTTTTTAGACTTTTTAGTTGCATCATTAATGCTGCACCTGTGTGGAAGTCTTGATTACATGATGCTATTTGTCAATATGGGATGAGGAATCAAACTCTATCCTCAGTATGCAGGATTCCTAGGTGTTGCCTGCTGTGGCTTTTCTTGCTGTAGTTTCTCTCCCGCCTTTACTTTAAAATCACTTTTAGCCATATTGTGCCTCTAGGAAAATAAACAGAAGATTTGAGGACATGAAATTTAGCAAGATTTGAGTAGGCCTCTCTACTGTGACAATAGTATTAATTTTCTTGAGAAAATATACTGTCTTTTGAAAGGATGTGGGAAAATTATATGCTAACTTGTGTTCATATTGAGGTTGTGTAGAAACTTAAGACTTGAATTAAGAAGTTGAGCTCAAAAGTTAAATTCTTTGTCCAGTTGCAGCCTGTTCTTTAACTATATTCACAATCGTTTATCCTTTGAAGCAATAAGAAAGAGGAAAGGGGAGCTAACGCTCATTTTAAATGCAAACTTTAGAAATAAAGATCATTGTCCAAAGTATTAAGAGATATCAATGATTATTAAATATTTAATATTACAGGCCAGATGGAATTGGAACGGTATCTGTGGAAGAGAAAGAAAGATTTGAGGAAATTAAGGACAGACTTTCCTCCCTTTTAGAAAACCAAATAAGCCATTTCAGGTAAGTGTGCAATTTATTCAATGAATGCTGCACTTTTTGTGGAAGAATTTTCTCATGGTGTTTAATTTTGATCTTGAACGAGTGGAGGGAAAATAAAATGGTCTGCTTGCAAAGGAATAGCTTAAATATGGAATAATTTATTTACACAAGTGATTGTACTTGAAATTTATTTGTGTAATATGTGAGTTGATAGATATAATAGAAAAGATTATGCAAGAATACAGGTCTTGATTTTGTTGATTTTTTTTAAAGTTCAAGCATTGTGTATGAGTCTAACCAAGAAAATTGTCTGAATGAAAGTGACTGTGCCTTTAATATTTCTGCACTACTATGGATAAGTAAAAGCTTATGAGTAGAGAACATCTTTGATAGATGGCAGCTAAAACTTTTCTTGATGTCTAATGTAATTTACTTGGCTTCATTATATACTCATCTTTCTTAAGTTAAGGGTCATCATGCTCAATAAAGAGTTTGTCATCTTAAGGACTGTCAATACCAAATGTTTAGAGAAGGAGTGCAAGAGACAGAGGAAACATGGGTTTTCCTGCTATTTTGTAGCAATTGATGGTTTATGAAACTTAGTATAAAAATTGCAGGTAGACCACCAAACCTGTTACTTTGTCACGCTAAGCCAACCTATCTGCAGCTATTCTGTCAATCTAATCCTTTTAGGCTGTGTTTATAGAATTTTTTGTCTCTGTAACACGTCATAAGTTCCACAGTTTAAATAGTTCTTTGTGAAACAGAACTTTTGTTTGGCAGGGTTGACTATGAGTCTGTTGAATGCCTCTCTGGTTAGATGAGGTAAATATCTAGTATTCAATGGCATCACAGGTCATGGGGAATATTTTTGAGCATAGAGGACACAGCAGCCTTCCCTTGGGTGTTCATGTCCATATTAAACTTAAGAGAGCTAGGATTCCCCTTGGAGAGTATTCCTTTTGGGGAAAACCAACAGTCTTTCCTCTTTCCTCCCTTCAATAGGAATAAAGAGCTGTTGCAAGAGAAGTGATACAGAGCGCTCCCTACCTTCAGGCCTTCACATGCATGAGACTAATTACAAAATATATGATAAATTCTAATTTATATTTTGAGTTAGAACAAATAAAAATCTACATAATTTCTGCACACCTACACATTAGAGTTATGGTGATGAGCTTGGGCTGCAACAGCGCCCATAGAATTTTTCTGCCTCAGTCTTGGTAGATTTCGAGCAAATTTAAACAGCATTAGGAATTCCTCCTTGAGAGCAATTAAATGTGTCATTCAAACACGAATGACTTCATCCTTCAGAGGACTCTAAAGTTTGCCTTGAAATCCTACTTAATCAATACAGAAAAACTGTGTTCTGCCAGGGAGGAGTAATCACTATTTCTTACTGTGAACAAATCTTAAAAATAAAATTTAAAAAATAGGTGAAATGTCTGGATTTAAACAAGGATACTGGCGTAATACTGGAAGAAAGAAAAAGGATAGTGCCTTAGAATCTGAATTTATAAAGCATATCAAGTCACAATGTAGGACATCCTGACAAAGCATTGGAAGTAATATTTTAAATAAAATTGACTCAAGATATGTATAAGGATCACTGCTGTTTATTAACAAAGAATAACCTTGGCTGTCAGATTGCTTTCTTAGGAAAACATGATATTAAAACAACTCTATATTTCAGTCCTTCAAAATTGTTATTATAACTGTGAAATGCAGAATATTTGGAAAAATACATTCTTCAACAGTAAGGATTTATTCAGAGTATGCACTGGATTTCTCTACTTTGGCCTTCTGTCCTTGAATGCCCCGTTATTCCTTTTCATCAGGTAGTCCCACCATCTCCCAGGCTGGTTTCTTGCTTCCACTGTCCTTTTTACTGCCAGTTTGGGCATCCATGCTGTTTATTTGTAATATTTCCCAGAATATTTCAGAGACTTTCATGCCCTCCATGTTCAGATAAGTTTTATAATTTTTAAATACCAGATTCTCTATGGTAATCTCTTTATCTTCCTCATAGAATCACAGAGAGGGTACTTGAATGTTTGTTACCACTTTGGTTTCTTAATTGTGACATGCATTTGGCTCCTACTTTTTTGAATTTTACCTCAGGCTGCTTGTAGGTTTGTTGCTTTTTTTTTTTTTTTAATTGCATCTTTAAAGTTTTTGCTTTTGTTTTCCAAGTTCATTCTTTTTCTTAAATCTCATTCTTAAAATTGTATATGCATGTACTAAATGTACATGTACTCAATTTTTTTGGCTTGTTCTCTTTTGCTGCATTATTACATTGTATTTCCTTTTGATTATAACTACAGAGCACCTCTTCTCTGCACCTCTCCTCTGCACCTCTCAAACTATGTCCTCTTCACATTTGAGACAGAATCCAGAATAAAATCTTTTTCTGGGTCTTACATTAGCTGTTCAAGGAAGCAATTCAAACCTGTGTCCTAAAATATTGTCATTATACCTTGTCATGATGAGACATTAGTCAAGTGTATATGCCTAGAGTTGAAATCTTGAATTTGAAGCTCCTCTAGTCTCACTTAATGTTCTGTAATCACACTGATCATTATAACTAGGGGATCAGTGGTACAGACGTTCAAGGATCATCAACATATTCTTTTTTTTTTCTGTGCAATTTGTTGATACTTTTCTGAGCTTTGCCCTCTCTCTGTTGCTTAGTGTTGTGTGCACTGGTCAGCTGTGAGGGTTTAATTGAAGAGTGCATGTTTCTTCCTGCCTTTTCAGAGCAGCTCTGAACATTTGCTGTGTCCACCTAAGTGACTAGGTCACACCCATCTGAAAAAGACGTTCTCCCTTCTCCCTTGCCTGGCAACTGACCTGCAGCTTCCAGTTTTAATACTCCCCTACAGCCTTTTTAATTTTCATTTTTACTGCTATCAGCCTGGTTCCATTTTGATTAACATGCAGTCAGCCTTTACTGTGCTAGTGGCTGTCATCTAAAGTAGTTCTTAAGGTACTTACACCTTTCCTCTCTGTCACCTTGTCTATCCACTGAGACTTCAGATCTCTGCAAACCTCTCAGGCATCAAATGTGGAAGAGACAATGTTTCTGAGAAAGCTAGCATTTAGGTCTTGGACTTTAACCTCTTGCCTGGCTGTGTGAATTTTATCTCTGGAGTCTTTACAGAGATAAAAGCAAATACTGGAATTCTCGCTGCAGGAAATCCTGTTTTAACCTCATTTATAAGGCTTTATTTTGGCTGACCAAAATGTAGATCTAAAATTCACTGGTCTGAATCCTTTTATCATTAGACAAGATTTGACTAGTGGAAAACATTAGAATAGGAGGGTACCATTCTTGGTGAGTAATAATAAGAAAAAATAATCTCAGCAAAGTAAAAAATCCTTTTTTCAATTGGGGATATCCCATTAAGATTTTATAGACAGGATTAAGAGAGGCTACAGTTGTCTGAGCATTGTATTCTCATTGATCTCCTATATTCAGCAGACAAAAATGAAAAATAAAACTATGAATGCAATCACATTTTTATTTACATAATTTTAGGAGTGGGTGTGGTTTAAGTTGTAGCTGATAAAATTCAAGATAAGTGCTTTTCCAAGGTACTTTTAATATAATAGAAAAATATAGAATATCTGCCAGCATTTTATATCTGTAGAAATTAAAATAGCTGACATTTTATCCTTGTCCTAATCCAATTTTAAAATAAAACACAATATACAGAATGCTGCTTCACAGGTCCAGTAGCAGTCATGGCTACATGAGAAATAGTACCTCTTTCCAGGAAGATTTCATTTCGACTCGTCAGAGACTTTTAAATATCCTTCATAGCTGATAATTTGGAAGTGATGCTTTCTGCCTTTTAGGGTTTTTTCTGCACTTAGGCCTAAAATTCTGGTAGGCTGCTACTGCTGTGATATGTATGTACTCCATGGTAGATTACTGAAGAGAGTTTCTGCTTTTATTAGTACTTCAGGTATGGAAGTCTTCTGCTAACACAATTTAATGTACGTTGTATGCAGATACATCTTAAAGTAAATTCATAAAGCAGCTTTTATAATTCTTAAAATTTTATGTTCTTCTTATTTTTTTATTTCTCCTTTTTACTTTTATTTTTATGTTTATTTTTATTCTTTTTACTTTTTAAGATACTGTTTCCCTTTTGGACGTCCTGAAGGAGCTTTAAAAGCCACACTTTCATTACTTGAAAGGGTAAGTTTGAGAACATATTTTAAGTTCTGCATGACTGCTGAGCCTGCATTTTTCTGTTTCCTTCAGGTTGCTGAAAGCAGACTCATGTCTTCTCAGGTATTTTACTGCTGGTTTTAACTGCTTACAAAAATGATGGTCATTTTTGTTTTTCTCTCATTGTCTTCCACAGAGGCAAACAACTGTTACTGTAGGGCTTATTTACTGGACTTTCACTTCAAGCCACTGAATGGTAGTCAGTGACTCTGTTTCTTTTTTATTTAACACTTATCCATCATTACCTCTAAAGTAGTACAAGTGTACTCTACAGCCCCCCTTTTCTGCTGTTTATGCCTTCTATGCTGCTAATATTGTCTATACTCAAATGTAATACTAAAAACGTTCTCTGTAATTCAACTAATATTCCATAAATGCATAATCTGAGTCAATTCAAGAAGCAAAAGCTATACACAGTAAATCTGACATGAGCAGCTATAAATGTAAGCTCCTGCCCAGTAAATCCTCTTGTATTGACTTATAATGAAAAAAGCACCTGAGTAATCTTGGTGGAAAGAGGACTTTAAATTTCAGCAGAGGCATTGTATCAGCAGGAGTCTGATGAAGGTATGAATTCAAAAAAAGCTTAGGTCCCAGGCTGTGTTGCTTTGCCGAAATCTGAGAGGTTTGGTCCTGGCAAATATTAGTTATTCTTCAGTGCAGAACACTTCCTGGATAGAGATTCTCTCTTAGAAAACCTCTGCCATGTTCAAAAAACACATAGCGAGTCTAGGTATCTATATTTTGCTTCACTTACCATCTCAGTGATTGTAGTGCTGTGTAGATTCCTTTGTGCTTTTTGAAACATCCGTTTCCTCTCCCCATTCCTCTTGTTACAAATGCCAATGGTACTCTAACTGGTGTTGAAGCAGCGCCGCTGTCAGCCTTGACTGCGAATAAATGTGCTTTCTTACATTTGTGGATGCAGAATGGGTTAGAACCATTTTCTTTTACCTGTCTTTGAAAAATATGAAAAAAAATCAGACCAAGAAAAGATTTTGAATACTGTAAATTCACTTGTTGATAACCCAGAAGTTATTAATTTTAAAAAGTGAACACAGATAGAGAATTCGTGTTTGTGTGCAGGTATTCTAGATGTCTGCTTCGCAGCATTGTCTTCCAAATAGCTCCTCTGTTGCTGAACCTGTTAATTTTCTACCATGTCCTTCCCCAGACTGTATCTCTTGCTCCCTCCTTTTAACAGTAACTTTAGATATATAAGGGCGTAGCTTGTCCCGGGATCCACTTGAGAAGCGTTTTTTAGGATTGTGAGTTTTCTGAAATTTTATTATTTACAGGAAAGTGTGATAAAAAACAGTTTTGTTTACACTTAATGTAAATGGAGTGCAGAATTAAAGTAAAAATGAAAATGAAATATCGACTTTTTTTTTTTAATATAGTAATCCAGAGTATATTGCACTTCATTCATATAGACATATGGATTCTTGGTTTACCTCACTTGCAGTAGATGAGGTAACTCAGACATTTTGAAAACATTCATGTGGACTGTTCTTCTACTTGTCCACAATAAAATGCTCTGCTGGAAGTTCAATGTTTTCCCTGTCCTCTATACAGACGACATTTTTTTCACAGCAGGGACAAGTTGAATTTGAATAACTTTACCCTGTTGAAGAGTCCATGGTTCTTCAATGGTGGAAGCTTTTCCACAGGTGAGAACCAAACCAATTTCCACAATCTCATCTTTAGTGGTAACCATGATCCAGCCCATCCACAGAATGCTCTTGTTCTGCTGGTCTCGATGTCACCCAAAGACTGACCGGCATGCTGCAAGATGCCAGCCAGGAGGGATAAATACCGTACAGGCAGTCAAATAGGGCTGAACAGAAACCTTCAAAGACAAAAACCCAGCTCCAACGACTGGAATAGTTCCTTTTTGACTTCTTTTAATCGTTATCAGATCTGTAGTAACCTTAGGATACTTTTATCCTTTTCCTGTGGGGTTTGGGTAATAATTGTAATGAAGTGGTATAATTGTCTCTGACACAGGTTTTAATGAAAGATATTGCCACTCCCATACCAGCAGAAGAGGTGAAGAAAGTGGTTAGAAAATGCCTGGAGAAGGCTGCCTTGATCAATTACACTCGACTTACAGAATATGCCAAAATAGAAGGTTAGTACAGCAATCAACTGCCAAAGTGGCTGTAAAAGCCAGCAATGCCTATTAACTGCATATTCCATGAGCAGCCTTTTCCCTTTCCAGAACAAACCCCTTCCACAGCAAGGGGAAATGTCTCATTAAAATCTCAGCTGGTGAACTATGAAGCTTTTTCCTATTCATTGCTTTAATATGCCTCCTGGGACCCTGTTTGAATGAAAGACTAGGACTTCCTAATTTAAGTTGCCCTTTGTTCTTACTTTTGAGTTCTTCATAAATTTAAGAGGTTGTTTACGGGTTATTTTTAATTTCTCTAGCTATTTCTAGTGATTAAGTACTGACAGGAAATTCTTTCTTTAACAGCAGTGTCACTGCCTTGAAATTTGAAAACCGTTTATAGATTCTTTCTGAAGTATTTATAAGGCAGACAAGTAGATAAATGTTATTCATTTTTGCCACTGTGTTATCAGATGTGTAATAATAATCTGATTATTAAAACCTTAATTACATCCTGATTGAATGAATTAAGGGGACAAAATACTAGGTTTGAAGGTAATCTGGAGTTTTTCTGAAAGTTTGATATGTTCTATAAAGTATATCATGAAATTAACTAAAATTTTGCTTTAAAAATTGGCCAGTATGCACAATGTCATTTTACTATTTGTAAACCTTATGTAGAACAAAAAGGAAGTCATAACAAGTGCCTTGTCAAGACAGACTTTTATTCTCCATAAAGTACAAAAAGCTAGAGATACTCCTGTCCAGATGCATTCAAGAACAGAAAGCTGTATGCGCTGGATTTTTGGAGCTTATCTCAGGAGAATATTGAAGGATTAATTCTGTTTTTAAAAAATACACATTTTATGCATAATAATTTTTTAATAGCATGTGTTTCTAGCAATACATCCGAAGAAACAAAGCTAGCTTAGGAGCAAATTGAAGAAGCCTCATATATTTAGAAATATTATAAAGCCAACTTTTTTCCCATTTTTTATCTCTTCTCAAATTCTCTGAAAAACATGAGTTAACCAATCTCACAAGTGATTAAGAAAAGATCCATCTCATCACTATAGCAACCAGTATTATATCATGGAAGTAACAACATGAAACCATCCTAGTAACCAGTTTATCATAATTAATTATGATATCATGTTGTGTTAAAGAAACAAAGGATGAATATTAAATCTATTTTGGAAAATGAAAAGGAAAAAAAATGTTTTCCTTGTTTTTTATATTTCTATACTCATAAAGGGAAATGTTAATGTTGAGTATTTAAATCGTGTATCAAACGTGTTGAAACAATGAGTATAAAGATAGAAACATTTTGAAACATAATATGACAAAAGCTTGCAAAAAATACGTAAACTTGCTGACAATAAAAGGGATTGGAAAGTTTTTTGCTGTGATGTAAATGCATCTTTTCCCAAGATTTTTTACTATATCCTAGAGAACTTTGGGACTTCCGCTGAAGTAGCAAAGCTTGCACTTTATATATTCACACTGTTAACACTGAGTAAGCTGGAACAGCACATGAAACTGACTCCCATATTTCAACTTGCAGTTTTCTTTTTTGGATTTATTGCCTTTTGGTTGGAACACAACTAGATTTATTTAAGTAGTTTTACACTCATGTAGTTGCAAACTCAAAGCCTAATTCATCTTTGCATATATAAGGAGAAATAGGTGAAGTACTTTTCTGGGGAAAAAGTACTGTTGAAAGTGAAGGACTTCAGCATTGTAACATCAGAAAATTCAGTGCAATGGATTTCAGTAGCAAGGAGATGTGTGTTGGTATCTTTTGATACTCTGGTGATTACAAATATCCAACTTTTGTTCCAATATAAATGTAATATTTTTCAGCAGTAGGTTTCATTCTGCTTCTTTAGATTTATAGAGCATTATTGCATCTGTACACTGAAGTTAAATTCTTCTCTTGAAAGTAATTTATGTTAGTGTTTGCATTTAATGATTATTCCTCAAATTGCATACAGAAAGCATAGAGTCCTTATCTTTATAATATTACTGATGAGCTCAAATGTGGCTGGCATATATTTTGGAGATTTTTGTCCTTTGACTACTTCTTTAGTGAATAACATCATATATGTCAGTCAAAATGTAAATATTACAAGATAATATCAGTTACGGACTAATAGCAACTACCTAAAAAGTAGAGATACAAAAAAGGTTCTAATAGAAATAATATTCTCATATTCTTACTTTCTTATATTCTTTTAATATCCTATACTTTTGAGTTCCCAGGCACAACATAGATGCAAGCTGAGTGCCTGAACTTGAAGTAAAGACTATATAGGGCTAGTAAATGCAAATATATTACTCAGAAACATGCACCATTTCTTCCTCACATGAAAAAACCCATCATTTGTGTGATGTACTCGAGATTTTAGGAGGCTGTTAACTCCTAATGTGGTATTTATTCTTCTGTAATTTTATGAGTTTTATTTCTGTAATGATGTTTTTCTTTCCCTGTTTTTTTCTATTTAGCAACAGCGGAAAAGGACTCAGGTGATTACTCTTTGTACGCATGTCTGCATGTATTACAAATGTAGTGTGTTGTGTCTGTTGTTATTATTTTTCTTGATTTGAACGATACCAAGATACTGACCAGAACATTTATGAATATTAAAATTAATTTTGGTGTAGTTCAGTCCATGTATTTACACTGGTACTTAATTGTTATGTACCTATTTATTAGCAGTTTAGCTAACTTTCTGATTTGGAATATGATGAAGTTGTATTTTCTGTAAAAGGGGTATAACTAAATGATGCAGAAAAGTTGAATTTTTTTAAATTCAAAAACAGTTTGTATATTTAGAAAAATATAATTTCATAGTCCTCTGCAAAAATTTTATCTGTTTTGTAACAGGATTGCTCAATTTAATAATTAAGGTCTTGCTAGGAAAACTAATCTCGTAGATCTGGTTTTACATTTCTCTGATATGGCTTTGTTTGTGATATGTTTCTTTTTCTAGTTAGAGCTAAGGGTTACAAGGATGGTAGCTCTTTGTGTTCATAATTTAATGAAGATGATATGGTGTATATTCTCCAATAGTACAGGGAGGTGGTTTTGAGTTCTTATATCCCAGTATTTAAAAATCATCATACAATGAGCACAGCTGAAGTAGTATTTGCAGCTGAGTAGAACTGGCTGCATAGAAGTATGAGAGATTGTGCATATCTGTACTGTGAAATAGAGCTGTGCACTGCTTCGTCTTACCTCACATACATACCCAAAGGAAGATTGATTGTGGTGCTTTGTGGAGTTTCACAAACAATATTAACCACAGTTATAGGAAGGGGCATTGAGCTGGTAGTACTCTTGTGATGAACTAATTTTCCATCTGGAAAGACAGACTGGTATGATGACTACAAAGTTGCATGAATGTAGTTTAAAGAAGAGCTCCTTGCCAACGAGAGGCTTGAAAATTACTAGCCAATTATTAAAACTACTTTTTTTAACAACTGTATCCATAACTGAACGAATCAAAAAAATTCCACTGATTTCCACGACTTGCACTGGTTTTTGTTCACAAGTTTAAATGCCCTGTAAACAGGAGATCTGTTTGGAATTTTTAAAGAAGAGAGGAGGCAGTGCACCGGTGGGATGGAGGTCATGCCACAGGCTGTTGGGATGAGTTGGTGGGAGCTCACATTGCTCAGATGATCTGCTGAGTTCCCCAATCAACAGGGAGAGGTTCCTTAGGCCGGGGACTCCGAGTGCTCTGAAGGTCCTTCTGCAATTTCGCTGTTAAAGGCCAATCTCACAGCTTCAAATACAAAACACCCTAAAGAGAGTTTCCCTTCTAGGTAAGATACCTAAAGCTAGACAGCACAAATATTCCATTTAGTATTTTTATGCCTCTAGGTATTAAAGAAAATCTCTCTTGAAATTAGAAATTCAGAAACAATTAGTTGAAATTAATTGAAAATAATTTGTGACATTTTAAAGATTTTTTTTTCCTTTCACCTTTGCACGCTAAAACCCTGCCTGTGCACTTTTATACAATTCACTTTTATGCAATATATATATTTGTATACAGTGTGGATCACCTCAAGTACAAATCCTCCTTGTGCACAGACTTGCTAATCTTAGGGGTTTTTTATCAGGCTCTTTATGTGGGAAACCCGAAACCATCAAGCACAGATGACATAGGTACAGGCACAGAAATAAATAAATAAATAAATAAATAAATAAATAAATAAATAAATAAACAGATTACTGTACCTGATTTAATTTATTCATTTTACATTTGATTTCTCCATGCTTTGAAAGAAACCACTGTGCTTCTTAAGACAGGATAGCAAAGTTGTCCCTTTAGTGACCTGGCAAATAACTAGATTAGAGAATGGATGAGAAGAAAGCCTATCACATACTGTGAGTAAGTGGAAATTCACTGTGTGAGAAGTTAGAGGTTTATAGGCTGTGTTTATAATTTAGTTGCTTAATTAAATACCAGTTCTAACTAGAAATGCAACTGAATATTAATCAGAGAAAAATCTTTTTATTGAAAGGAGTAGATAGACTGTGTCCACTGGAATTTTCTATAGCATTGAACACATTTCTCTGATGTAAAAGTCAAAGCCACTGAGGTGAATCCCAGTACAATGATATTTTAGGGCCAAATCCTGCTCCTGTTGTTGTCTCTAGCTGGACTCCTACAGATTTCATAATTAACTTGAAGTACAATATGCTTAGCCTTAATACCATATATTGTACTTTTGTGGACAATAAGAAAAACTATTTCTAGATAACTGTTATTTACCCTTTAATTTGTGCACTATATACTGATAATGAATCTTGAATTTCAGGAGTGTCCTTGTTAGGTAATACAGAGGTGAATATGCAAATTCTTTTTGTTGTGAGAACCCTTTCTCTGCAGTGTGGTTGCCAGGTTCCTAGGCCTATTCCCCAAGTGCCCTCATTTTCACAGTCTCAATTGAGCAAGATTCTGAATGTTTTCCCAAAGACAGTAGTTACTTTCTTAATGGCAAACATGGTGGTATAAGCAGCACTTCCATCAACAATATTTGTTTACAGTCAGGATGACATTTTATTGAGCATCCCCTATTGTTGTACTGCTATGAATATAGAATAGATTTTTTTAACAAAAAATTACTTTTGCCATGGCAATTATACAGGGTCCAGCATGTCATTCCTTATTGCATGTACAGCTGAATTTCTCATGGAGTAGCTAATCTGCTCAGTCAGTGTAATTACCATTATGAAGAGAATAGCAGGAAACCCACTATTATAATTTTGATCTACGTCCAAGAACTCTCATATAATGCCCTGGTAGTTTGCAGCAAGGATTTATAATTTTTCAAGGATATGAATCATAGCATCAATACATGAAAATCTCTTTTTGAATATGACCCGTTCTGATTGCAGCATATGCTGCCTTTGAGACTTCATTACCTGAAAGTAGTTTTAAAATTGTTTTGTGTATGGCATGTATTCCTGCCTTATTCAGTATTTAGCTTATATTAACTCTTCCTATTGATAATGTTGAATATAAATGGATTTGCCAGATTCTGACGCCAGAGACAAACAGCATTCTTCATATGCATTTTGCATACTTTCTGTGAAGAGCCTATAGAAATTTGCATGGCTCTGTCACCTGTTTTCTCTCCTTCAAAAAAGATAGCCCTCCTTACACAGACTTCTTATTTTTTACTCGTATTTTATACACATACACACAAGGTAATAAAATGCATTATTTATTCCTTCTCAGAAATTAATTAATTAATTAATTTCCCTATTAAATTTATTAGAAATCTGAATGGCTGAGGACTAATTAATTCTGCTATTGCTGCTGTTATGCCTGAGAAGAGACAGAATCTTAAACATAAATACATTTTTCAGCACAGGGACATTAGCTTGCTGTGCAGATATAAAAGGGATTAAAGTGGTAAATGTCTGTAAAGCAAACAGGGGAGCATCTGTCATTGTCCGTGGATATTAATTTCTGAGGCAATAGACAGATTGTAAAGATTTGAATTATTTGTCAGTTGTCTTTTAGCACACTATTTTTAAAACTGTAGTAACTCAGTATACTGGACGCCTTCTGCCAAACACTTTGAATAAAAGGAATAAGGATAAATTTCATTAAAATTGGAGCAAGTAGTTACTCTGGACTGTTGCTCAAATTGCTCAAAGACATATCAATTGTCATGCCAAAATTTGTTTTTATCAGAAAGACTGACAAAGACCGAATTAATGTTAATTCCATACAAGAGGAGGTCAGGAGAAACTCAGAAGTTTGCTGAGTTTTAAGACATTGATCATTAATATATTCATTATGTACAAGTTTCTAAAGGAAGGGTAGTATGTAAATGCCCTCAAGGCTCAGAAGGATCTGTCTGGCTTAAATAGAAGAACACTACAAACATTATTGACACTGAGAAGGCAAGTGGAGAGTCATTGTACGTGGAGAGGACTTGATTAAAGCTCTCCATGCATGTTCATTTCACTGAACAAACAGAAGTGGGTTGCACAGTAGCATTGCACCTTCTTGGTCTCTGTTGTGCAGCTAAATGGAAATGAGGATATGGGCAAACATCCCTGATTTCAGTTTTGGACCAGAGGTCTGTAAAAGAATCCCCAGATTGTTATGTACACATCCTGATAATCCTTTGTAAGCATACCTACATCCTCCTTTAACAGTAGGGCTGAGTCAGTCTTTGTCACTGTGCTTCTCCTTTTCAACCCCCTGCTTCACCCACAGGAAGGTCATTTCAGTCCTATTTGCTGTACAGGTGTATCATCACCTTAGAGTAAAATTAGTTCCCAAACTTAAGCATGCCAACCTTGTCCTGTATCCCAAATGAGGGAGGGATAGTTCCATCTTTCATTAGCATTTCATCATCTCCAGTTCCTCTGTGCCCTATGATGCATTTTTAGACACGAGTTAGTACTCATGCAACCTAGACTTTCATCACCTTGTCTCAGAGTAGCTGCCTGTTCTTCATTTTTATCATTTTAGGAGTCTTTCTCTATTAAAGTTTCAATTCCACCTTCTTGAACATTGGTGACAAGAACTGTGCAAAGTCATCTCCATGAGATGCCTTGCACAGTTCTAGCAGTACTGTTATATACCAGAACGTTTTATTTCACATAGTCAAGGAAAATGGGTTCTGATGTCGGTATCATACTTGTGTCACACAGCCCTTCTGTGAAAAGTTAATTCAACCTAGTCCAAGAGTTTTGATTATTTTGAGCTGACATATTCCCAGCTGATAGGAAATATTTATTGCTGTTCATGTGTCAAAATGTATTGTCACTTCTTAAAGTATTTTAATAAGTTTTTCTTTAACTCTTGAAGGTATTTTAGTATGTTTCTGTCTCCCATTGTTTGGAGTTATTGAATTCTTGTTACTACGTCTGTCTATTTCCCATGTTTACTTGTCATTGTGCTCCTAATATTTATTCTAAAGTCCCTGATGAAAATGTTAACAAAGCTAAGATGAATCTTCAAGGAATCTCTCAAGAATCCTTTTTTTGCACTTTCTCAGCACTGCTCATTCCCTTTCACTTGAGGCATCTTTTTTATACCCCGCACACTTGTTTAATCCTCATTTTCTTCAGCTTAACTGGTACTTTTCCCATGAGGCACAGTATCAAATGCTTTATTAAAGTCAGAATAGATGAGATCTACTGAATTTCTTTTATACAAAAATATCCTATCTAGAAAAGCACAAGCCTAGTTCAACCTACCTCTACAAATTTGTGTTACATTTTATTTCTATTTTCTGTTTATCTTATGTCCTCAATTAGTAATTTTTCAAATTTCATTTCAGTTAATAATTTTCAACATCTCTTTTCCCTTCCCCTTGCCTGCCAGCATTAGATTTCTTGCTGTAGTTTTTCAGTAAGACTCTAAACTTTAGAGTCTTAAAATATTCTTTTTTTTAAAAAATACTTTTTATTATGTCTACATTCTCAAGTGCCAGTTTTCTCTCCATCTGATAGGTGAGTTATTCATCTATTCAGTTCTCTTTACTCATGAAGCCTTGCAATTTACGTGTTTCTTATCTCTGAGTTTTATTCTACAGTATCAGGAAGTGCTGAGAATATTAGTTAGTATCAGAATACAAAACATCATCAAGTGCTTTGATGATCAGCTGGAAAAAAATGAGATTTTTCTTCTGATTTTACCTTTTTGATTTTCTTATTTCTTTGCTTTTCCATAAGCCAAGATTGCCTTTTTAAAAAACAAAACAAAACAAAACAAAACACCACAAAAAAAAAAAAAAAAAAAACCGAAAACAAACCTGTGATTGCCCCAGGAAGGTAATTCCATTGAATACTATGATAAGTTTTAAAAACCAGAAAATATTGTAGCATGATACACTTAATAAAATGGTAGGTCATGGAGTAGGAGATGTCTAACTTTTTTAAAAATCTCATAATTTTTCTGTACTTAGCTAATAATAGTAATTAATTATAATTTTTTCCCTTAGAATTTAAAATGCTATTGAAATCGTAGAAAGCAATTATGAAAAGATTGGTTTCAGCATCATAATTAAAGCTTAATTCCACTATTTGTATAAGGCTAGATTTTTTCTTTAATCAGAAAAACATAGAATGTCCTTCCAGATCTACCTCCGTATTTTTTCATACAGAATTAATTCTGTGTGAAATTGCACAAAAATTTAGCACTGTCAAATCTAAATTATCTGTGGGTAGATGATACCAGTTTTAGATGAACTCTTCAGAATCAATTCAGGTTTAGCAACATACTAGCTTCAAGCAATCTTGCAGGTTTGACATGTTAAAAAGACCAAATGAATGGGCCCTGCTGGAGCAGAGTTGCCTCCATAAAGCTCAAATTATGATGTGTCTGTATTATCAATTACATTGTGTCCTGCTTTGCTGTAAGCCCACTGAGGCTGTGAACTTGGAAGCTTCTCAGCATACTTGCCTTTTTTCCAATACCTCTGCCTGGAGACAGGTAGGCTTTCCTGAGTCTCTGGTTCTGGACATGCTTGTTTGAAGAAAAGGGGGAAGGATGAAATACAAGGCAGGAAAAACAAAAAACACACAAAAAAAAATGCTGTGTCACTGAAGCAGGTCAGAGACAGAAGTCTCCTAGTTGCATTATATTCATAACCAAGGAAAAAAAAAGCCTCTTTAATCAGCAGATTCCTGTGCTCAGCAAATGTCAATGAGAAATTAATCACACATGTTTAACAGCTTACATGCTGGGGAGAAAATGAGAGAGGTGCATTTGTCTAAAAGGATAAACTCTCTTGTGGAAAGCAAGCTTGAGTTTGGTTTCAGACACACTGTTTTTAGGTTTTAGACATCCTGATTGTCTTGGAAAGGAGGGCTGGGGAGAAGTTCTCTGACCTGTGTGATGCAGGAGGTGAGACTGGATGATCTGACAGTCCCTTGTGGCCCGAGGCTCCGTTGGTTCATGAAGCAGTCACTTTTTCATTTCAGCAGCAGTTCACTCAGTTAACTTAGCTCATTTAACAATATTTTCTCGGTACCTGTGTGACTCACTGGTAATGCATCCTTGAGAAAGCAACCATTATTTGCAAAGCCTGGTTTGCTTTTTCATTTTGGCAGGATGCGAAGCTGGAAACAGATGATTGATGGCTTTTTCTGTTTATTTTCTAAAAGATGTCAAGCAGCATATTTACTGACTCGACTCCTGCTGCAGCTTGTTAGTTTGAACAGTGTAAACACATCTTAACAACCTTTAGTAATTGTGGGAAGAAAGGCATCATGAATATAATGAAAACTGACAGCACTGATTTCCATTCCTGTAATTCCTTTATGCTTACAAAGACAAGCACAGTCTCAGGTGTCTTGGAGGTTCTAAAACTTCCAAATAAGAATTTATTGGTACTCATATTTCGTATACACTACTTTCTTTGTTAAAAAAATATTTAAAAAGAAGTTAATATTTTATTCTTTTTTTCACAAATAAACTTCATAGCCCCTTGTGTATATACACATGTAAATGGTGGATGTGCATAAGACATATTCCCTAGAATCTGAAAGGTCTTTAGTTATAGAGAAAAATTACTAGCTAGTGTGGTAACTTAGATATGGAAAAGGAAGCTTTAGATGAAACTTAAGTGAAATGTAGGGAAGTCTATATCATACAAAAGAAATTGCATATACTGATTTATTCTGTGAATAAGTAAACAAAAACATTTAGGTTTTTCCAAGGATACAGACTGAGTGCAATTCACTGCCACCTTTTCTTGTGGAAAAATGTTCTAGGAAAATAATGATTATTAAAATATTGTGAAAAGCTGGAAACGTTAAGGGTAATTTGTATATTTTTAGGTAGTAATGATTAGTTCCAGTGTAAACTAGTAAATAGCATGGTGAGTTTTATGGAAACATGAAATTGTAATTGATTCAGTCTATTATAGCCCACATTTTTAGTCATTCCTGCCATGAAACATCAATTGGATACCTGTCATACTCAAAGGTGTATTTGCAGTTTTCATACTCTTTTTCCTTCTAAACACCCTAGTCCTATTGAAAAAAAACTGTTCCTGACTAGTCCCACAATGAATGAAAACTTTAAAATTTCTAGTTTAAATCATTTATTATGACTGATTTATTCTTCTGCCAGCATCATCCCTGATCAAAGGTAGATCCTCTCCTTCCCAAGTGTTTCTGCTTTGGGAACACTGTATTCTCACGTTGCCTGTGTGTGACCATTTCTCTTTCATTCTTCATTTTATTAGGTTTATGATGCCTTTCAGACAAACACAAAAAAAAAATTCCTTTCCTTTCCATTTCTCATCAAAAACCTTCACTTCAGCACAGATGACCAGAACTGCATTTCCTTAATGCCTTGTTCAATGTAATTGGTACTTGCCCAAGATCATTTTTTTTTCACTGTGATCTTATCACAGTGGTGAAGCAGGATAATGTCACAGTTAGGTGGTAAATCTTTTTTCTCCTACTCTCCCTAGTGATAATGATATCTGCTCGATAGCCATTTTTAGGCCATCTTGAGCTAATTGCAAGTGTGGAATAAGTGGATTTACTCCAGTGCAAAAATGCAATATGAGATTCAACATAATTATTAGAATTACTTCCTTAATAATTTAGAGGAGCCCTTCTAGGATATAATTTTTGAATATTTTCCAGCTTATTTAGTTTCATTAGGAATGTATGCAATTCTGAATGCAATTATTTTGTTTACTTGGTTAGTGGTGAGGTAATGAAGAAGGCTGAGTTTGTAATAAAATTAGTTGTTTATGCTGAAATCAGATGTTCCAGTCATGCTCTGTATTAATATTGCTGGTTTATTCCTAAGGCTCATTAATATCAGTGACACTGCTAGTGATGTACATTATCTTATATGAATTGTACTTGCTGTGTGTTCAGGGAGGGGAGGACACTGACCACTAGGACAGCAATTTCAGTCCAGGATAAGTGTAGAATTAGAATTAGTCTGAATCCAATAGTAGCCTTTATAATATAAACCTAAATAATAGGCACTTGGCCAATCCTTCCTAATCTCTCTTGATTCAATATGTTTGTTGTTATATTAATATAATCATTGTACAGTCTAAAAATTTTAAAGACAGTACAGTATAGTATTGATAACAGTGATCTTGGTATTATGAATGTAGTTTTGTGCCTGGTGTGTGCTTTGTGCTTGACCCATGCTCCTACACTAACTCTTTCTTGAGCTAAATTCTGATTTTAGAAAAAAAAAACCTGTTTCAACATATCTGGTTATGTGATCTCTTTTAATAAGATTTGAAAACAATTCTTTGTAGTTGCTTCAGTAATAATTTTCCTGCTTGGTTTTTGTATGCAATGTGGGATTTTAGTCATTTTGAAGTAGATGTTTGCTGGAGATTCTAATGCAGTGTTTCATCAAAGATTGCATCAAAGCTATATATTTCATCACTGCATTAGTGTGTTAGTGCTGGAGAACCAGCAAGGACAAGGTCACCTGCCTTTAAAATGTCTGGAATGTTGCTTTGACTTGCTAGAAATGTTAAGTGTTAAAAAAATTACTGGATGCAGATTGATATTCTTACTAACACCAAGGAGATTATGTGAATTGTTTAATCAATCTGCTAATGTTCTATGTAATGATGAATGCAAAGCGGGAAGGAAATATCAGCAGAATTTTCTGCACATGAAAATTTGTATTCCCATGATTTGCTATCCATGTGGTCCATAAACATGCAAAAAGAATGAGAAAATAGAATTTCTGAAACCCTCACTTGTTATCAGCTTTGTAAGTTCTCTGCAAACCTGGTTAAAGTGACCATGCTTTATATCTGATTATACTGTACATCATTTCCATCATCCTGTGATTTATGCTTAGCAACAAGAGCTTTGTCGAGTAAACAAGCTCTAAAAGCTAATGCTGAATTTATCCCTAATGATGCAAATTATGTAGTTGGACAAGTTACTTTTACTGATTAAAATATGTTTGTAAAAGAAATTCTGTTGGACTCTTCCCTTGTCTACTGTGATTCTTTCTGAAATCTAGTGCTGTGATTTTTTTAACTGCAAACTAATTGTTATTTCATTTCCCTGTAAGTATTTTAGTTACATTTGGTTTTCCTTTGTTGTTTCATTTCTTTTTGAAGTCTTCTCGGTAGAGTGAGCCTCATTTCATGTGTAACTTTTGCATTTGTGCTTCTTTTAGGTAGAATTTTTAGTAGGCTTCTGTTAATTCTGTTATAAGATCCTTATTTTATAATGCTCCTTTTCACTATGGTACTGAAAAGAATGCAGATTCGCCTTTACTGATGAACAGCAGGTGGAAAATTAGTTATTTGAATAATTAGTTATCAGAAATTAGTTGTATGGATTGTTGTGGTTTGCATTTTTCTTATTTTTAAATATGCCTAAAATGGAATGTCTTCTTTTGATGAAACATTTGGAATTTTTGACTGCTACAAAAGGTATGGATTTTGCTGATGACATTAATGAGTCATCTGCTGAGAAGACATTGTACTGACAGTAAAAAAAGGTCTCACTATATTTGTGGATCTTTGTATATATGGCCTTGAAGAGAAAAAGAACTCCCTTGTAGCAAAAGCTGGGCATCTAATACACTGATGCACCTGTTATTTCTCACATATTAAATCAGATAATATTTACAGTGACCACTGATGCTCTTGTGAATTATTTTCTCTTTTTAGTGGTCTGGACATTGAGCTCTGTTTATGTGTATTAAATCATCCTTTACTCTTGAAATTTCTTTTGCTTTAGAAATTTTTCAGTTTCTGACATCATTTTCTCTTACTATAAATCTTATTTGTAACTAAAACAATTTCGGTTTATGTTTTATATTCATATAGAGACCATGAATCAAGCAACACCTGCAAGAAAACTGGAAGAGGTTCTTCACCTTGCAGAACTCACTATCGAAGTATTGCAGCAAAATGAAGAGCATCATTCAGAGGTGAGGCTGTAATGGCATTTGCTGTAGAGAATGGTTTGTTCCTAGATTTTCTCTCCCCTGATGCGAAGCAAGGCTGTCAAGAAACATTTTAGTTTTACTTTCTGACATATGTTTAAGGCAGTTCACATTTACAGAGGAATAAGAGATTTGAAGCTTATATAAAGTGAAGTGACATAAAACTCCAATTCACTTGAATGAACTGTAGGTTTAGAAAGGAAAATTAAAGAGCATAAAAAAGAGAAAGCATCTTTGTGCTGGAGGTGCTGAAATGGTATGGAAAACATTCACAGCCTTATACAGTTTTTCCTTCCAACTTTTCACCTGATGTTCAGAATAGAAAGAAAATATAATGATGGTTTTCATCATGCTGTATAGATTTAGATTATAGCTACAAAAATAATGATAGTTGCAATAATCTCATTCCCATTGCTCTTCTGTTGATTGGAAAAGTATGCTTTTAAACTTGTGCCTTTAAAAATGGCATTGTAAGATAAAAGAAATGAAATAAAACCATTTTATGTTTCTTACTTTCACATCTATTGCTTCATGATACAGAAACCATAATAGCTAGAATTCTAGCACCTCTTATGTCAAGGAATTAGAAAACTTAACTTGGCCAGATACACTTGTATATATTATTGAAATTTAATTAATAAATAAATTTTCTATGGTTCAGGAAATTGTTTTTAAAATGTTCTCAAAAAGCTCAATAAATATTTTTTTGGAAAATGTGAAAAGGTATGAACATTATTTAGTATATATAGCTATAAAGTATGATCATTCAAAACATCTGGTTTTATATCACACTGCGGAATCTGGTTTTTAGCTTACATCTGTCATGTGTGAACTTGTTATGGATGTTTTATCTTATACTGAAGAAACAGCTGTTTTGATGATTTGAAATTAATTCCCTAGAGGTCCCGTTCTACACTACTGTTACCACTGTGTTACGGTCTAATGATTACTTAATAAAATATATATATTGTGGTCTTTGTCTTTTGAGGACCTGCATGACTGTAAGAAAATTGGACTTCTGTGGAAAAGAACACAGAACAAAACCCAGATCAAATCATACATATATTATTAAGCATCTCTGTTCAAAGACTGCTCTCTATACTATGGATTTACAGTCAGAGATGTGGTGTTTTTCAGAAGGGTACATGTATTGCATGTGCCTCCAGAAAAATTTAGTCAGCAAAAGTTCACAATGTAATCTAAGATACCTTGAAAAGAATAAAGATAATGCTAAGGTTATTTTCCCCTTCCTTCATTCATGTAATACATGTTCAGTTTCACTGAAATTTATAGGGCATACAGAATTTAAATATTAAAATATATCTGAGAAAAAGATTGCCAAATTATACATTACATACTCAAAACTAAATATTAAGTACGATGACTTCACATCATAATTTTATGCAAATTTTCAGTGTTTGATGCTACAGTTGAAGAAAAGGATCAGTAATCTGTAAAACAGTAGATCACATTTTTTAATACTAGATTTTTTTCTTTTTTTTTTTCTAATTCATAACATTTACAAATTTCGGGATTCCCAAAGGGAAGAGAGGTATGTGATTCCTGATGAACTAAGCATTGTTTTGCTCTTCTCATAGCATGGAACTGTGCATTTAACATGTAGCATAAACTGTTTCCATGATTTCTGGTTTTGTGTAGCCACATTTATGTGTCTTCTAGAATCTAAGAACTCCATTCTTCCTTTAATCCAGTCAATGTTTCTGTTCTCCTAGAATGTGTGTCACCATTTGCTAATTGCTTTTAGCCTGTCATTATCCCTAACAACTGTGCTGTTACATTTAGCTTTAACTTTTTTTTTCTAGTCTTCTTTCTTGCTGCCCAAGTAATGATGCATAGCTCTTGAGAGAGTCAGAAGAATTTCTGACTGAGTTCAAAGTGTCATTTACAACGAGGAAGAAAATGGAGAGAAAATGTGCTCATTTTCTAATTTTGGTTTTGCTTTCTTTTGAAATTTTGGCAATACTTTCTGAGAAGACTTTTGCTTACTTAGAAGGATCCCCTGCCAGTGCCTGTATACATTTTTTATTTTCATGTAGTTATTTTCTAGAGTAAGGAGTCTGTTCCTTTAATGAAGTCCTACTTAAACAGGGTTAATTAATAAGAAATTTCTTCCAGTTTAATGACAAAGACTCCATTTCAAACTCTTGCCAAAGTTTTTGAAGCCTCATCTCTCCTCCTCACTATGGTGTCAGTTGTCATCCTTCGATCCTGCCAGTGGATTTCAGAAATAGCCGGGGATGTTCAGTGTTTCTTTAACACTTTTTGCCAATTCATCATTTCTCCATTTGCCCCATGTCAGAAGGAACTACAGGCAGTTATCAGGAAGTCCATGATGCAAAAACACATTTGTAGACCACTTTACAGGAGTTCTTTTATTTGATGCCTTTCAGACCTGACTGCATAGTTCTACATCACCCAGGGCCTACATTTCATAAATGCGAGTGAAGATTTCTGTGAATTTATTTGAAGCTGGGGAGACTCAGCTCTTGTGTAGCTCAAGCTACATATGTTCCATGCTGACAACTCAAAAATATTCAAAATTATGTATTCAAAATGAGTGGCATAAGTTTGAAAGCAGTGTCATCTTCCTGTGTTTCATGTGTAGGCATTTCTCACTGTCAGATGTTCTTATAAACTCTGGCAAAACATTCTCAGCAAGATCCGATGTTCATCCTGTTTTGTAAACTCCCTTCATCTTTAACACCAGGATAAGAGAGCTCTCCCTGATCCAATGCTCAGCTCCAATACTGACATTTAAAAGCCTAGATTTATGTGATGGTAAAAAGGTACAATATTCATATGTCTTCAATGAAGAGCTGGCTTTACTTGCTGATAATATTTTTTGCAGATTTCTTCTCTTCTTTTAGGATTGCCTAAGAATATAAATTTTTGCCAGAGAAAACTGTTCCAACATGTTAAGTTACAGAAAATTAGTATAGACATTAGTGAACTAATAAAGATTTATATCATTTGCACAAGGAAAACTGGATGTCTTCCTCAGAAGAAGCTGACATCAAGGCAAAAATAGGAATTAAAATTACTCTCTAGCTGTTAAAAAAACCCCTCAGACTACAAGGAATAAAGTTTCACAGTAAACCATCCTTTTTGATTGCCAAATGAATGCAAAATGTATTCATAAAGATTTATTTTAAAAATAAATTCATCTGCTTTAGAATTTAATGAAAACAAAAGAAACATATGCAGTCATTTTTTCAAGGGCGAGGCCTTCATGCTTTTCTTTGCTCACTGGAAAAAAAGTTGCAAGCATTCATACTCCTTTTTTGATTTTTTTTGTGTTATATTTTTATTCTGATCATATCCCCTTTCTCACAATAACCTGTTTGATTTCTTATATTTTTTGATGCAAAGTTTTATGAAATATTTTCACATTTTTCATTTGGCCCATTCTTCCTCCATAAATGAGACAGGACATGACATGACATGACACGCTCAGGTGTATTCTGCCATAGATAGAACACATCTCTTTGCTGTGATTCGTGTTTAGTAATTCTATTTTCTCATGTTTGCAGGCATTTGCTTGGTGGCCAGAACTGTTGGCTGAGCATGCAGAGAAGTTTTTGTCTCTGTATTCTGTTGATATGGATTCAGCTCTTGAGGCACAGCCACAGGACTCCTGGGACAGCTTCCCACTTTTCCAGCTGCTGAATAATGCCCTCAGAAATGACAGTAAGATCTCAATTTTTTTTTACATACTGTTTGCAAAAGATTTTTCAATGTACCCACACCTTTAGAAGTATGTTTCTAAACAGAATAATGCTCAAAATACAAGTGACAATGCCTGTTTTTATGATACATGTCCTGGTGTTCCATTTCCTGCAAGCTGAGCAGTTTCTCTCTATCCTTGCACCATTTCAGTCCTTATTCTGGCGGTGCATTAACCACTCATTATTCACAAATTATTCAGTTTTGAATCAATTATGTACAAGTAGTATAAGAGGTATTGATATTTTGCATTTAATCTATATTGCTTAAATAAAGTTGTAGATTATATTTCCTTTTAAGCCTTCTAAACTACTTTCACACTAGTTATGTCTATAAAGGTATAGTAGATTTAGCATGAATGAAAATACACACAACCAATGTTCTGTTTGGATCCTTTGTTGGGCTAACTGCAACTTCAGAAACTGATTAAAATTGCCATGAAAAGGTTGCTGAAAAGGGTTCAGGAGTTGTTTGATCTTAATGCAGATCTCAGAAGAGCTAGACTCCTGAAAAGTGGATTGTGCACTACTTGAAGGGGTGTCCAATCATCTAAAATCCAGATTAAAAATCTGAAGCCTATATTCAGATGGGATATTCAGCCTATTTTCCTACCATCATACATTTTCAGTTTAGGAAGCACATCTCTAGGTGTGATATATGCACTTAAAGCAATTCTTTGGTTTCTGAAAACTGTGTAGGTATTTTACAGTAGTCTTACAAGAAGGATTTGTGACACTAGTTTTAACTTTACTGTTGTGTCATTTGTGTTCCTTTGAGCTTTGTTTCCAACCTTAGAGAAGTGTTAGAAACAAACAAGGGTTGTCCTCACATGCAAGAAATTGCTAATAGGCTACTGATTTTTCTTTCCTTAAAAGATTAAACAGATAATGATGTTAAATTACTAGAATAGGCCTAAGAAAGACATTTTAGGAAAACTTTCATCTTAAAGCAACTATTACAAATATTGTAAAACTTTAACTGAAGGACATGAAACAACTGTTGTATGAAATATCACACCTATGTATACCGATTTCAGTAATTCCCTAATGGTATTAGATATATTAAATGACAGTTTCTGGCAGGTGAAAGCCATCTGGAAAATTACACACTTTTTCTTTTTCCAGAGCTGCTGGAAAGCAACCATGGAAATTAGTCACCAATTAATCAGTGGACATGCTAACAAGTGGCAAGTGACCGTTCTACCAAGAAGTGATTCCCAAGTGGAACATACCTCAGTGCTTATTCTTTAATTAACAGCCTTTTCACCTTGTAACTGCATTAAAAGCATTAGCAAGAGCTTCCCATGCTTATATAATCAATTTTACAGTCTTCCAAAGTAAAATAAGTAATTCTGACTTCACTGTAAGTGAAAATCCTTTCCTGAAAAACTATCTCCTTCATAAAGATATATTTAGAAACAAATCTAAAAAGGGAAAAAACTGGAATGTGGTCTCATGAGGATAAAAAGGCTAGTGTTAATAATTAACAAGGAGAGTGAAGTGGAGTAAATTAGCCATAATAGAGCCCACAGTGACTGGCAAAGTCACCTCTCATTATCAAAAAACTCATTAGGAAATGAAGAGGTGGAAATCCCACTGGGTTATTCTCACTCTCTGGCTATATCAGAGATTACTTTTCAGACTTCTTTCAAGTGAAGAACAGTTAGGTCACCATATTGCATATTAGGTTAATCTTCACTGAAATTTGGAGGACTGACACCTACATGTTATTCTATCTCAAGAGCATTAAATGAGCTCTAAATCTTTGGTGCATGAATCAGTTTTCACGTAAACCTGACACGAGAGAACTTCTAACAATAAAGAAACAATCTTACATCTACAGCATTAAAGAAAACTTACATTTAAAACTATTTAAAACTAATAGTTTTATTTAAAACTATTTTTATAACTATGTCACTAAAGTATAACAAAAAAAACCTCTGAGATAATGAATATTCATATTCATGTATATTCAAATAATAGTGAATGTGTTATTTTACACAATGTAAAAAGCATTGTACGAGATTCAAGGCAAATACTTCAAAGTCAATATTCAATTAACAGTGAGAAAAAAATGAAGTTTCCAATATGGTGTATGATTTTTTATGAAGAGAGGAGAGAATGGGGAAGTCCTGACTGAAGCTTCTCATTTCTTTCATGAAGGACTATTTTGTGTCACCTTAAGACTCTCCATTTTTTTCTGACTTTATTCCACAAGGAAGAGTACATCACTGATTGCATTCCTGTTTAGTCTAACTGAAGAACTTTAAAAAATGGAAGGAGGAAGGGGGATGGTCTTCCATCTTGTAAAATATTTCAGCTTTTCTCATAAGACCTAACTACAAAAAGTGATCTTAAAAATTACATTCACTGCAGAGATGAATAATAGATTGAAGATAAATTTCTTGTGATTTTTCAAATTGTAAATATTTGAAAAAATTATTGTAGCTGCTTTTATAATATACATTTTAATGATCTCCAGAGTTGCTATTGTCCACACACAATTATGCCTGACTTTGTAAAGCTTTGCAGATTGTACAATGATAGCAGTACTCAACATTGCTCTATGATAGCAAAACTATTTTTCCAGAATTAGATATTCATAAAGGGAAGAAGAACATAGTTGTCCCAGGATTGTGTCTGATTTTCTGTAATGGCTGTGTTAGTTTTTGTCCACAGAGCCTATAAATTATGTTGTGAAGGGGGCTGCTTTAGACAGCAGTTTACTTTCTGTAGTTGTTTAATTACTCAGATTAATCTGGCCCTTAGTGCCCAAAAGACAGACATGTATTAATCCCTCTTCATTTAACGTGGTGTGAGAGATGTCTTTGAGTGGCATATACCTGGTTAGATTGTCTACATATTTGCTTGTTTTAGAGGTTTTCCAAATCTATATTCTGATCATTTCCTTACCAAATTTTCTCTCCAAGTGTCACTTACTGACCCTTTGTCCTGTGCTATTGCTCAGCACTATTTCATTGCTACCTTGGCATGAACCAGTCAAAACTAGGAGTATTATAAAGGTAACTCATAATCTTCATTCTCCTTCTAGTTTTACTCAGTGGAATGTCTATGCACTTGCTCTAACTCAGCCACAGTCTGCTCTAATGGGCAGAGTCTGATCAGCTGATTTAGAAAAAAGCAGCATGTTGAGTGTTAGCCTTTTGAAAGCCATAGCCGTAATTAAGGTTATTTACTTCAAATAGGAATACTCTAATACATTTTTCTCCACTACTGTTGCTAGTAGCAGAGTGGCAAACACCACCAAAGACAGAATCCACACCTTCCTGCTTTGTTACAGACTGTGTACCACTTTTGGACTAGAATTTATGTATAACATTGTACCCTATCCTAAACTGTAGGGTAGAGTTAGAAAACAACTTGGATTTGCCCTTGAATCAGAGCAAACTGTATGCCCACCCCAATACCTCAAACGTTACACTTCTCCTTCATTGTAGAGGGTATCTTTTCTCAGATCAGGGACTCAGTCCTATTAGGAGCTGCTTTGAAATCGTAACCTGCCTTCAGATATGAGCTACATGTCTGGGTTACTAATACTGAGAATTAAATCAAGCTGCATTATTCCTTTCCAGAATATCCAATAATCATCTTTCCTAATGGGAGTTTTACACAAAGGTGAATTGTACAATAACCTGTTTATGTCACTCTATCTTGTAATGATTAAATAAATTTTAACCTTGCTTTCACAAAGTAAACCTCTAAAATGCACTTTTAAAATATGTCTTGTATGTAAAAATTCAAGATCATTTCCATATAAATTGGGACACTTACAATTTTTACTGCAATTTAACTAGCTGATTAAGAAATTCTCTGTGGAGGCAGAATATAAACAGCAAATGAAAATTAATATAAACTTTCTTTTTACATTTCATTGGTTGAGTTACAATTGCTACAAATGTAATCTGGACCCTCAAGGATATTTCCTTCTTGAAATATACTCTTTCTTATTTTGGATTTAAAAATATGCCAGAAAATTCAAGTTATCTTTTCTGTAGAATCCTATGATGTGCAGGATAGTTACAGACTCTGATGGAGTGCTAGTTTCGTCAAGGGAAAAGAGACTCATGTTAATCTGTGTCATTCTTCCTTGCCTTTGATTCTGCAGAAGCTCTTGAGGACAGCATGACATGCTGACTCTGGGATAGCTCCTAAGATGTGCCTGTATTAGTAAAAGAAATAGAAGCCTAGCCAGTTCTGTGGTACACAGGCACAGTAGATTCATTTCCTACTGTTAGAGATGAAGTCTCATTGCAGTACTGAATAACTAGACTTTAGATTCATCTCTGATATTTGCTTGTCATATTGTAATATATTTCAGCTAATATATTTCCTAATGTGGAAAAAAATGTAATAAATTTCTTCTTCAACTTCAAGAATATTTCAGTATCTACTTTGGGGTTCTGTTTCTGTTCCCGTAATGTATTTTCCTTTAATAAAGCCTATGCATTACCTTGCTTTGGCACAGGCTTTCATTTTACTGTTGCTTCTGTGAATATGAGATGGCTCATATGAAGAGGGTGTGGGGTGTCTATATTTAAAAGACAATGGAGAATTAAGCTACATAGCTTTGAAGACAAGTGGTAGTTGAGGGATCTGAAGTGTGGCATTTCCTCAAGGATCTCTTGTTTCCCATCTGCTTTGATGCACAGGTGGTACCTTTTGGCAAGATCAATTTTAATCATAGGGTAGAGTGCCAGGAGTCTGATGATGATACTCATCTATATCACTTATCCCTGTACTCCGAGTTCTTTCCCTGCCCTGCATCAGGCCTTGGTGGAGATCTCCAGATGGATAAATCAGAGCTGCTGTGTCCTGAACCCTGAGAAAACAGAATGCCCATGGAGTTGTTGATCCAAGACAGTTCTCTTGTGAGTGTGTACCCACATACAAAGGGAACTCCGTGGAGGTGAAGTGACAATAAGTCGTGGCATAATTTTGGAAATTTTGGATAATTTCACTTTCCCTATAAAGACTGGTGTCGTGATGTTAGGAAAATGATTCTGCTTTTTGAACACCTTTATTGCTTGTGACTTCTTAAAATTTTATGATGGCTTCAAAATAACAAGTCACCCTGCTGCCCATGAGGCTTCGTTACTGTAATTCCCAGAGCAGTGCTTGTAGTAGAGCATTTCTGCAGTGTGCTCAGAAAACCCTAAACTACGAGCTAATCCCTTCAAGTACTGTGATTGCCTGATTAATTACAGTTCTTCACTGGTTCTCTATAAAGCAGCGAGATTGGTTTAATTGGCACAATTGTATTCATGTTGTTATTTTTCAGCTCAAAGTTGCCTTGAAAACTCAGCCTAATATGCAAATGGATACCAGCAACCTTTTGTTTCTCAAAGGCACTGCACATCAGCTGTTTACTCTGCAACCTTTGTATCAATATCCAAGTACTCCTCAGTCATTTCTCTTGCTGGTCAAAGATGCTGTAGTCTTAAGATATATAAAGCAATTATAAATAGAGAAAAATAGCAGTTTTGAATTCCTGATATATAAATAATAAGCTAGAACTAACTAGTTAACAGTTATTTTGAGGAGCAGTGTAAATAATGGATCATGTTTGTAATGGACTCGCAAGTACTCTCAAGGGTGGATTCTCAAGTGTTTAATAAAGAGATGATCCTACACCTCTGCCTTTTTCTCAGTGGAAACCCTAATAATCTCTGCCTGCTACCTAGCTGCCTGTTTTTTTAAAACTTCATAGATCTGTTACCTCCACTCCTGTGTCTCAAATGGTTGGAAATTAGCTGAAAGTTTCAAAATTCTTAGCAAGAAAGGCAGTTCCACAGAAGCAGAGAGAACTGATCATTTAATATTGTTTCCTCTGGTAAAGGCGATTGATACGATATTTCCTTTTACTCTACAAGGATGCGTTCAAGCAAATAGTTTTTTGCTTTCAGATCATTATATTCAAGAAAAAAAGTAACATAGTGTCCAGACATTTAGCTACAAGGGCACTTCCTTGCACTACGAGTAGCATAGGGGAGAGAAACTTCATAGCACCTTTTCCCCATAGTCTCCGTCTCTCCCACATTCAGTTTGGGCTGGACATCATTCAGGAATGGAAGGCAAAGTGGTTTCTGGAAGTTATAGAAATTATTTTGACATGTTAGACATGGAGTGACATTGGTAGTAGAACCAAAGGGATTTTAATTTTACAAGATGGTGCCCACAGTGAGCCCTGTGATCCAGGCTTTTCTTCTTAGGAAGAGGAGGAAGCCTCCTCAAAATGTGGTTTTGGTGCCCCTCCAATCCTACAAGAAGCCTGTATGCTGGAATAGGTGGGAGGAGAAACCTACAAAAGAATTTAAAACAAAAGGACACGGATGAGAGAAAACCAAGGTTTCCAAGGTGATGAAAATTCTTCTCTGTGGCTGAGCTTCTATGATTTCCATATGCACATGAGAATATTCTTATAGGTCCTAATAACAGTGCTAGATTCAAGGGTGAACACAGACACATTCAAAACATGAAACATATATTCCCTTGGTGGGACAGGACATTAGTCTGGTAAGAGTTAGAATTTGCTGAGAGAACACTTCAGGGAATACAGGGACAAGCAGTGGTAATGGCAAACTAATTTGCAGGTTTTGAGCATGGTCAGTTTGCATGTGGATGCAGTTTTTCATGTAGTAAATCTCATCTGTGAAGTGTGTAATATTTTACTGTTTACGAATGACATTCAAATGGTTTTTTTTTCTTTTTTTGGGTATTTTTTTCTGTCTTGGTACAGAAATAATGAAAAAATTGCTAATGTTTAGATTCAGCAAAGCATATTATTAATATTAAGAAGATGCAAAAAGGTTCTGGTTCAGTAAAGAACTTCAGTATGTACCTAGTTTTCATTACACTTACAGTTTGAAATGTACTACACTGTCCTTATGGAACACTTCATTTATCTTCCTGAGCTGCATTTCCTACAAAGCTAGATCTTATTCTTAAAATGCCTTTGTGTACTAAAGCATTTTAAGATACAGTTCCTCCTGTTACAAAAGGTCTGACATTTTTGTCTCTTGTTTGTTTTTTAAAGCACTTCTGTGCAATGGGAAGTTTCACAAGCACTTGCAAGAAATTTTTGTTCCCATGGTCGTCCGCTACATTGATCTCATGGAATCATCAATTGCCCAGTCCATTCACAGAGGTCTTGAACAAGAGTCATGGCAACCTGTCAAGTAAGTGCTTTTTACAAAATCTGAACAAAGCACCTGCCTGTAGCTTTCTGTCTAATAAGGGGTTCTCCCCTGTTGTCCTCTAAATATTCTATTTTTTATTGTATTCCTACATTGTTTATTTCTTCACAGGAGCATCACCAACAGTCTTCCTAATGTAGCTCTTCCAAAAGTTCCAAGTTTGCCTCTTAATCTTCCACAAATACCTAGCTTTACTACACCAACCTGGATGACTTCTTTGTATGACTCCACGTGTGTATTCTTCAATAACTTTCTGACTGTATGTCAGCTCTGCATGGCCTTGCTAGTGTTCTGTGCAGCTGTATCTGGATTGCATGGTGTTTATCCTCTCTTAGTTGGAAATTGTTGTTTCTTGGGAGTGAGCCAAGCATGGACTGTTAGTGAGATGCGCTTTCTAGTGCATTAAAATGTAGCAGTCTTAAACCTGGTAACTTAGAAAATCAACTTTGCAAAGGTCTGTCATAGCAGGAATGATGTTTAATACTCTAAACAACTAGTGACTCTTTTGAATTAATAACCAGTGGGGAACCTTTTGGATAATTGGTTTTAGATTGTGGTTTTGTAAAATGAGGCAGCCCATCATATTTTCTGCATGGGTTTGATTAACTCTTTTTATATTGGTTCTGACAGTCATTGGTTGTAAATATTGTCATAAGAGTAAATATCCATATTACAGGAAAACAGTAAAATGTTACTAAGTACCAAGAATAGAAGTACATCCTTTTGTGGCTTGAAAAAAAAATTATTTCTTTCTGATTTTTTCCCCAATATTTCAGTGCTCTGTGGAAATATTCCCATAGTTACAGGTCTGATTTCTGTGTGAGGACACATTAACATATGTTAGAGAAAGGCTCAAGAACCTTATTTTAGCAGAAGTTATATTAGGAAAGCTTGAATGTGAAAGACTTCAAAAAGACACATTGAAAACACATACATTGATAATATCATTTCAAGATGAGTGTTGCCTTTTCGAGTTCTGTGACAGACTCCTGAACAGCATTAGATCTACTTCTGCAAGAGTTAATGCAATCACAGAATACCATGTTAAAAAAGAGACCTCAAGGATCATCTCATCCAACTTTTCTTGGCAAAAGCATGGTCTAGGATGGCCTAGCACCCTGTCCAGATAAATTTCTAAAATGTGCAATGTTGGGAAATCCACCATTTCCTCTGGGGGAGCTTATTCCAATGGCTGATTGCCTTCATTGTGAAAAATTTCCTCTACTTTCTAATCAGAAACTCCCCAGAAGTAACTCGAACCTATTATCCCTTGTCTTTTTCATGTGACTCCTTGTAAAAAGGGAGTATTATGATTGTTGTTCTGCTGTTAATTCCCGTAAAAAGTGACAGAATTCCTCTTAATCCTTGCCTTTGGTACCTTTTGTGTTTACTATAGTAATGCTAGGTTTCTCCTGATGTGCTTATGCAAGTCATTTCAGCTTTGAATACAAACTAATTGGCCTTCTGGAACTCAAATTCCCTTCTGTTATCCCCAGGTTTTCAAAGGTCACTTTTTTTTAAAGAATATCTTTCAGAGTTAAGAGTTGCTAATCTTGTGTGTGCTCTTGTAGTCTGCTTTCTAGCAGCCCCATCCGGTAAAAATAAACTGTATAGATGAAATTTCATGTATTTTGAATACTGAATTCATAATTAATACAGATTCTGTCTGGGGGATTATAGTGGTAGATCTTTCCTAAATGAAGGGTTTGGTGCAGCCACATATTCCTAGACTATGTTGTCAAAACATGTGCAAGCATAGTAAAATTCAGCCATGGGCTCATCCCCCTTGCACATGTTCTTGTATTTAGTTTCATGGTACATATGACACGGTATGCATAAAATCCTAAACCAACCAGTGAGGTTTTCATAGCATTTGGTGAGTAGTGAGGTTGACATGCTGTAAACACTCACCAGAAGTAGCTGTCATTCTGCTGCTTTTCAAGAGAAGTGGGGGTGAGCAGTGTCTCTTACTGCAGTTGTGACCTTTGTAAGGCCATCATCCCCTTTCAGCCACCCCACACAGCATTCAAGAGGAGATCTGCCATGGTGCTGGCTCTGATGGAGGCACCTCTTTATGTTCTTTCCCCAAAACATAGAGCCTTGAGGTTATATTTATAAAATGTGTATGAATTGACAGTCTCGATTGCAGGCAGCATTAAGTTACTTTGTAATACACTGGTATTCAGGCAGTATTTTAAGAATCAGCCTATCTGCAAGTAAGTTCTCAGAATGGTCATGTATTTGGGTAAAGAAAAAAAAAAAAAGCAAAAGCACTGCAAGTCGCTTGACCCTCCTCCCACCCTAAGGAGTTTCCTTTTTCCTCCTTGTAACAGGGGCTCAGTTTCTGGCAGAGGAAGTGGGTCACTTTCACCATTATTTAAAAGAAAGGAGGAAGGTTTTATTTTCTTCCTCTTCTCCCATCACATCTTTTTCAGGCAAAACACACTTACTAGTTAAGTTCTTCAACAAGGAGTAATCCAATACCTTTGCTCCAATACCTGCAAAGCAAAACCTAGAGCTTCCTGACAGTTTTCTCTTTGAAGGTAATGAACACCTCAGCTTAGATGGACTCGAGGGGTACACTGAATTATACAGGAGTGCAAGTGGAATCCTTCTCTCCACTGCTTCTCCCATGTCTTTCTTACCCAGTTCACTGTGCTCCATCTTCCTGGCCATAAAGCATGATTTGGCAAGAAGATGACTATGTATATTGCAGAATTCTGCTGGACTTTCCTCTTTCTCTTTGGAAGTGATTTTGGCCAATTATTCAATTTGAATTACACAATGAAGAATCTGGAGTTAAAAAGAATGAGAATGAGTAGTCTGTGAGCAAACTGTGTTAAAGGTTTGCTCCAGTCCTGTGTCTCTTTTATCTGTAATAGAAAGAGAACTTTATTTATGTTTGTGTCCATGCTCTCAAGCTCATGTTTAAGTATATTCATATTCATATTCATAATAGAGCTATTATGTGCCTGCCTAAGAATTTTGCTGAAGAGAAAGAAGTGAAAACATATTCACAGTTGGGCATCCATTTGTGTGTTTTATTGATGAAAACAGATTTTCTCCATTTTCACTTTAAAGTTGCTACAATTCTCTTGAACATTACTAGCGAAGATTGTTTGTATTTTTAATTAATTATTTCTTTTTTTGTCCCTGATAATTTATTTTGGAGCAATAAATATATGCTACTTATAACTGCATTTAGAAAGATCATTACCTTTTTTCTCTTCTTTTTGGGCATTGGAAAGTGAAGTATGAAAAGGAAAAATTGTTACGAGTAGTAGTCTGTTTTTCTTGGTTGGTCTCTGGAGAAGATAACTCAGAGGACACATTGGCTAGACATGCAGAGCACTGTGAATTACTCTTCCCTTTGGATGAAAATAATGTTAAAGAGCAAAAATGTTCAAATATTCTATAAAAGCTTTCAATGAGCCACAATGACGAGTTTTTCCTTACTCATTCATTAATTCAATTATACTATTTTAGATTGCTCTTCATATTTTAAATCTAATCTTTTGCGTCTTCTGAACCTGGCTTTTAAGTTAGATATGTGGGTGATTTTAATTGTTTATTGTTTAATTTATAGATTATTCTTTTCAGTGCAGACATAACATAGTGTCACTAACCAGAAATATTGTAGATGCACTCCTGGGGTTGGCTGTTACTATCTGGTGCCAGTCTAGAACATCAGCTTCAGGAAAATTCAAGGCTGGGGAAACCTGGAATAAGATATATCCTTGTAGGAGAATAGTCTTGTCTTGTCTTCCACCCAGAAGAAGTAGCATCAAAGGAAATGTGTCATCTGTATTCTTCCTACTATGGCTCAGCTGTAATGAGTGACAAGAGAGACAAGGCTGGAGCAGTCACAGTGCTCCAACAGTGATATAGAGGGAGCTGGTCTGAATATGTCTGAGCTCCTGTGCTGCACCTCTCTGTGTGTTTGGGAGTGCTGAATGAGTCAGGAGGCCATCTTTCCTCTCTCTTCTGAGGGGTTGTATCTGCAGTGCCACATACGTTCCTGTCAGAGAGCTTACCTCCCATAAAGTGGTAGGAGGCCATGGCCTACATTGCTAAGGATGGGTATTTCAAAGCAGAACCTAGTATAACCTATATATAGGACTGATGGCATAATGAAATCTGGCTGATCTGTTTTCTCCGGAATAGGGAGTTTTGAATAGCTAGGTCCTATTGAGCGTTGGAAGACAAATTTTTATTGTGGGGCAAATTTCTTTCCTTCCAAAAATACTAATATGCAGTAAGAAAGATGACTCAAGAAAGTTGGTTTGATTGCTTGATCCTTAGATTGCCTCACTCTTGAACTAAAAGAAGTCATGGGGTCTATAGGTCGATGTCTTTGAGGGGCTTTACACTAAAGCTTGTAAAATTCTGCTCCATCCTTCCACCTGATCTGCTGGGGAAAAGTAGAGAGATGGGGCTGAGTGCAACTGACACTGAAATTACTGAAAATCCTGTTCTGTTGAAGAAATTCTCAATTGACTTTCTGAGCCCTAAACATATATTTTGAGGTAGCATAAAGAATGAAAAGCTGGAGCTCACAAGGGATGTAGTGCTTGTGCCATGTTTTGTAACTGATCCTCACAAAACACTAGTGGGTAGTATCTCAGTAGTAACCCTAAAAAAAAAAAAATTGCAGTAATTTGTAAAATGACCATCCCTGTCCTTGGTAGATTATAGAAGAATTGAAACCAGCTGCTTTTGAATTTTTTTATTGATAATATAAATAGATATTAGATATTTAGATATTTAATACTTTTATTTTCATATCCCAAGCCACTCTATGGATTTTCATATATAGGCAAGAAATCATTCATTCTACATCTACTCTGGAGTCATGTGTGGGAGTATCTTGCAACCAGCATACTTTATTAGTGGACTGCTTGACTAATTGCTACTGCTTAGGTACCTGGCTGGCCTAGTGGGAAGCTGCCTCTTTCAGCTGTCAGTGGATAAGTGAATTAAGGCTGCATTCCTAGGAGGCTGCGTGCAACTCCTAGATTTGACATACGTCAGGTTCTTGGAGAAACATTATCTTGGATCTTTTTTTGTTGCTGTGTTCAGTATGATGCAAGGCATAAAGCTATCAAATAATTTACACGAGACCTCTGGAGATACCTAGTCCACTCTCCCAGTCAAAGTGTGACCAAATGCAAAGTTAAATTCCCATTAAAATAAATGGGAAATAACAGGATGCACATAATATTTGCCTCTTTCAATCCCTGGTAACCTTCTCTTACTGCCATGACCTCATTAATAAGAATGAACAACTAGACAGTACCTGAAAGGTTAAGTTTTGGCCAGCAAAGCAGCAGAGTTGGTGCTTAATTTTAAAGCCATGGATAACTATTATCATTTTTAAAGAAAAGAATGTCAGTTCAGTTTCCTGATAAAGCAATATTATTCCCTTCCTTAGACTGAAGTAGTTTTACCATGCACATTCAAATAAAAACTTTTCAATAGCCAAGAATGTGTCCTGTCCCTTCACAAAAAAAAAAAAAA
>VXBQ01002770.1:244147-324554 GCA_013400175.1 Phainopepla nitens
AAAAAAAAAAAAAAAATTCAAGTTATGGATACAGATTCAGTCTTGATTTGAATGCAGGAATTACTCCTGTGCCAGGAAGACATAAAATCTGAATTTAGCTCCTCTTTTGCAGCATTTAGCAAACAAATTAGACATTTGTGTTTGGATGTCTAAACCAGGAATAAACAATTTCTGTTGTAGCACTTTATTTTCTTTCCTCATATTATAATATATTAATGAAATTCAAGTGTCATTGGACAATGCTGAATAAAAAATTCAAGGATGAAAACTCAAAATGATATGAAAAGAGAACAAATGAATAAGCATTTCTCACAGAATGAATTCTTCCATGAACCTGTGCCTGTTATTACATTTATTATAATTGTGAAACTTTATTTGGTAGTCTAAGTAAACAAAATTAGGTGGCTGCTACAATGTAGTAGTAAACAAAGTAGTAAATGTGCATAAGAATACATTTATGTTATTATGAATACATTAGTCCTCCTGAGTCCTAAAGAATTTCCTTTGGAATTCAGTCAGATGAAAAAGTAACAATGACTACTATGGGAGAATAAAAAATGGTTAAATTTTATGATCTGATGATGCAAATGGTTAGGTTTGTTTCTTGAGAAAGTTTAGTTTGTTTTCTAGAAAATGTGCGTTTTTATCAACAGTTATATAAATACTGAATTGTCCCATTCCTGTCCCCATATGATTTGTCTTATTCTTTTACCTCAGCCATCTCAAAACTTGATTTAGTCACTTTTGAATCAGATGAGGGCTAAAGAAAGCATCTACAGCTTCACTCACTGCCAGCATACACAGCAGATGCAATGATATCTGCAATATTTGCTTATCATATAACTTAAAAAATAGTCTAACAAGATTATAAATTTTCCAGAAGTTTGGGGTTTTTTTTCTTTCTATTCCTTAATTAAACTTAGGGATGTATGAAAATGGTCCCTCAACAGGTAGAACCCCTGTGCAAGTTGTAACCTTAGCAGTCCCATGGGCCTTTTTCCTGTTTCTGCTGTTTTCTTTCAGGACCACAATACAATACAAAATTAACAATTACTGTGTAACGTAACCGGGGAAAATATGCATAGTATCGAAAAAGCCTGAACTAAAAAGTGTGCTGGAACTGTGGAATATCCTGCTATGCACCACAAATATATCAAAGCTGCACCATTAAAAGCAGAGCCAGAGCTGGTCGCTCAGAGGCAGTCTTCCCCAGGAGGCAGGAGCCCCTGGTCGCAGCTTGTCCCTGCCTGGCTGTCCCCTCGGCTGGCCCGGGGCTGCCTGGGGCGCTGGGGCAGCATTGCAGATGACAGTGCTGGCTGTGGTAGCCTTAAGGCAGAGGAGCAGGGGGCGCCTGGGTGTGTCTGGAAGGTGATGGGTACAGGTGTGAGACTGAAGCAGCGCTCCTGCTGCATCCCTGCTGCCGCTTCAGAGCCCTGAACATGAGCTGTGCTTTAATTCACCTCACTGCCCACTGCCTCAGCTAACCCAGTGTGACTCAGTGGTGGTCTGCTCTCTGAAGGGTGCATTAGGTGGTCAGATGTTAGAGGTTCTTTTTGGTTGTTTCATTTGCTTCTGAATCTGACCCTGCACTGTCCTGAGCACAATCAGTGCTCACTGATTCCTTCCATGAGAGCTGGGGTCACTTATCACTTTGATAATTCTGTTCTTTAGTTATAAGGCAGAGGAAACAAAATTATATTAGTGATGTATTTAAACTGTTTGGATCAGACCTGGGACTGTCAGGCTGAGTTTTGGTTGTTTGTGTCACTCACATTCTGGAATTCAACATTGCATAATACACACTAATCTTAAACTCAGGCACTGCAGTACAACACATCATGAAAATATAAATAATCTGTATTGGCAGTGGAAATGTAAATGAACTTACTGCTTAGTTTAGCTTTAAGTTGTTGCCTTTTATCACAAGCAATTGAATTTAAATTTAGCAATCAAATCAGGGTGGAAGAACTGTAAAACATTGTGAACAATCTGAGATGGCATACAGCCATAATAATCTACTGGGGTTTTTTGTACACAAATTTCTTTAAACAGTTTATCTTCTCTTTCTATTCTCACCCAGTTCTGAAGCTATTCCCTTAGTTAGAATTCATGAGCATTTATCAAGGGACTATTTGTCTGGTTATCTCTTTTAAAATATTACTACTAGCATCCTCATTTCTTTGGTAGACTTATCTACCATGGTTATGAAGGCAAGAAAATACATGCACAAAATCTTCAGTATATGGAAAATATCCATACTATTCCTGTACCCTATATTTTTCCTATCTTGATCTGAGACTTGAGCTATTTCATTTTCCGTGCTCCCCAACAACCCATCTACCTCCCTATCCTGCCATATTTCTCAGCTATCAAATGAGAAATCATTCACTTTTTTCACCCTAAGGGGATATATTTTAAGTTTCCCACTACCATTTTCACATTTTTTTAAATAAGAGCACCTGTGCTAAAAGATACGGGGAAATGAAGGAGGAAGGTGATGTGATAAGGAAATCTTATAACCTTAATTTTATGGCAACTGGGATAGACATCCATACATTTATCTTCTGTTTCTTGGGGCTTTGTTTTGTTTTGTTTCTTATAGCAATGGATCAGCTACATCAGAAGATCTTTTCTGGAAACTGGATGCTCTGCAGATGTTTGTTTTTGATCTTCACTGGCCAGAACCAGAATTTGCCCACCATTTAGAGCAGAGACTTAAACTCATGGCCACTGACATGATAGAAGCCTGCGTTAAAAGGTACAGTTGAAATGATCATTTAAAAATGGGGAGAGATTTGAAAGTTAACACAGGAGGGGTCATGCTGGTTTGCAGAGGTATATCTATGCCAGAATCCTATCACAGGAATCAGGGCAATTCTAAAGAGATCATGACCTGTGTTTATTTCCAGCACCTGGCAATCAGCAATTTGGCAACATCTAGGAAATACCAAGGAGAATTTCTCTATTTGTTGTGAATAGACCCTTGGAAGTGAATAAATCAAGTCTGTTTTTTTCTGTTCCATATATTAGTGGCAAATATTAACAGAACTCAGAAATCTGCTAGAAGAAATCTTTGTCTTTTTGCACATTTCTCTCCCTCCGTCTTAATTACACTGTTTTTCACGTTCAGTTAACAGTATTATTTAATTTGTCAATTTTAGAGTACTGTCTCCAAGAAATATATTGCGAACTATAGAGTGTAAAATATTTCTGCATTTATACAACAAACAAATGAAGGCCGGCTGATAGTCATACAACTGAAACTAAGTTTTATGGTGCTAAACTTCTGAAAATTACAGAAAATGTAGTGCTGTTTTTCCTTACAGAAAATGTAGTGCTGTTTTTCCTTGAGCTGTATCTTAGTATTATTGGTATATTCTTTTAAATTAATTATAGGTGATCTGAAAAGACCTCTGCCATAGCTTTCAGTAAATATCACTGAGTTTAGAGGAAATGTCTGTATGTCTAGAAAATTTACAGAGACCTATAATTGGATTCTTCAGAAAGCCTAATCTGGACATAATAAAAATACATATTTTTTTAAAAAAAATAGTAAAATGGGGGAAAAATAATTTTGTAGATGATTTGTGTTAATCATAAAATGTACAATATTCATAAGAAAGGCTAAACAAGCAGAGAATCTTTACAGATGGCATAGTATTGCATTATTTTCTCTCAACACATTAGGAAAAAGTAGAACTTCTGGCTAAAGATATGTGCCTGTTGCTAGATCTAGAGTGATGAAATCATGATTAGAAAACCAGGAACATTTAAAAGAACTTTTCTATTTTATTATGAAAGGGAAATGATACAGGGAATGGAATAAAAGTTAAAGCTCTAACAAAGAAAGGTATGGAACACTAAAATTAAAGTAATCAATCTGTTCTAGAGAATTTGGCATGGAAGCTCAGTCAATTACAGTTATCTAGGAAATCTTAGAAAAATTATGAAATCTTAAAGGACTGGAAGACTATTAGTATAATCTTAGTCTAAAAAAACAGAAAAAGTAGCAAAGAGATTCAGTGCTACTAAAACATGGAAGTATATTGATTTTGAGCTGGAAAAAGAAAAAAGAACTTTAGTGTCTTATCAACAGGACTATAAAGTATATTAGCATTTTAGACTTAATACATAACATGCCAGTCTTAATACATTAACTATGTTTTTGTGCGGTTAAAGATACTGTATGTCAGGTAATAAAGATTAGAGCAGCAACTCAGAAAGAAATGATGGAATTGTTTTATTATAACTCTTCTTGTGATATTAATATGATCTTAAGAACTTTTAAAGTGGAAATAGGATTCTTCTGTTTCCATCTTCTAAAAATATTGTGTGAATTTCTGGTACCCACATTTAAAAACAAGGGTGGAAATAAAACATTTTATCTTTAGGTATGTTGCATTATAGTTTATTTCAGTGACGTTGCTCCTTATTTACACTGACATGAGAAAAAAATAGAGGGTTTATATTTTGTATCTCCTGATATGTCTTAATTTTTGATATAAATATTAATATTTTATTAATATTAAACTCATTTTATTTATCTAAATTCTCTTTTCATTAAAGCCATAAGGGGATTTTTTCATTATATTTCTTAAAAGCAAGCATTTTATACAATAAACTATATTTTAGTGTAGAAAAGTTGGTAAATGAGGGATATTTTCATTGGTTTAAATTAAACACAAGGAAACACACTGTTATCTAAAAAGCAAGAAGACAATACTTTTATTGTTCAACTGAATTCGCTGAAGAAGGGCAGAACCTTTAGATTACCATCAGTGCAATTGTTTATTGAAAGATTGATATTCTGAATTTTAATTCTAACATGTTCTCATGCATACGTATATTGTAAAGCCAACATGTTCAGTAAGATTTATACATGTTTATTGTGGTTGTTTAGAATTATCAGGGATACTCATATTACAATTTGTGTTGCAATAAACAGAACAAGAATTGCATTTGAACTGAAGCTGCAAAAGACCAACAAATCAACAGACTTGCGTATACCTTCTAACCTGTGTACAATGTTTAATGTCTTAGTTGATGCCAAGAAACAGACAGCTAAACTCTGCATACTGGATGGGGGGCAAGAGGTAAGTGGAATTTTGTATGTTTAATTCCTATGTCTTGTTGATCTGAAGCATCTCATACTGCAGACTGTCCTTAGATTAATTTCAAACTAACTGAGATGCTTCACGTAGCTCTGTTGGTACAGAAGTGTGCATCAGCTGATCCCCAGAAGCATCATGCAAGACACAACCCCTCATCTTCCACCAGAGAGCACACAGAGTGCCTCTGTAATTTGTTTGCTTTGACCCATAAGTCTGTTGAACATTCAGAGCATTTCTTGACTCACAGCCCCTCCAGGAATTTCTTTCAGGTTGCAACAGAAAAAGAGCCCGCTTCAGGACTCCTTTGTAATTGTAAAATAGAGCCAAAATATTGTCCTTTGCAGACAGGTTTTAATTTAGTAAGGTTTGGTTTTAAATGGATCATAGACTCAGCAGTCATGCCTAGGAATATGCTGAAAATAGAGGAAAGAAATAATCAGCTCATTTAATGGGGTTTTTTTATATGGTCTCCGAGGACAGGAACCGTTTTGGCAGTAGTCTGCTGCCAGGACTGTGGATGCTCCACAGTGGAGCACTGATGGGCTTTTGAAGGATATGTAAACTTCACTGACTTCCATCACTCCCGTGTTGTCACTCTCAAAAAGAATAATCTGTGAAATGAAAGGGTATGCTATGTAGATTGGTGAGACCACCAGCAAAAAATTAAAATTGTTCTTTCTGTGCTAATGCATTAGCATGTAATTTGGTTTTCAATTTGTTTGATTTGGTTTTGGAGCGACAGTAAAAACATTTTTCAGAATTTGCAACAAAAAATGTATGTCTGCTTTAGGCACGACCACAATTACACTATGTGGACATGGTTTTTTCAGCTGATTTTTGCATTTCTATACTATGTTCTTCACTTCATTGACTGGTCTTTCCAAGTGAGCATGTTCGATGTAATTGTCTTTTTTTTTCCTAATTCAATGAGACACTCATCATTTTCCCGTTATACCCTGTCGTCTTTATTTTTCCTTTTGGTTTTCCGTGACATGAACCAGTTTGCTAGTCAATGGGTAAGTGTCTTTTCATTGTTTTTTAATTTACTTTTTTTTTATTGAATATTAACAGCCACTTTTTATTTTAAATTGTAATATTGCTTTCCATGTTGATTTGTTAGCCAAGCCCTCAGAATTCTTTCACAGTCTGACTCTGCAACAGACTGATCATCAGCTTCTCAGTTCTTTCCTAGTTCATCCTCCAGGGCGATTCCAGATGAGGTCTTCACTTCTCTGCTTTTCAGACTCTGTGTCCTGTCTTACCAGATCACAAAGTTTGGGATTCTTTCCCCTCTCAGCGAGGCTCATCAGAAGGAAACCACAACTGTCAACTCCTTGCCTGAGCTGATGCTGCCATTTCACCTTTGACGTGTGCGCAAGCAGTAACCTGCAAACACACGAGTGCACGTGCTGCTTTGGGGACAGGCAATGCCAGTGCCTCTATAATGACCTGCAGACAGATGGCATGAGCCCCTTCTCCAGGATGTGCCATTCCTCTTGCCTGCTCTGGGTCATGCCTCCTGCACTGTCAGCCGGTCCACTAGCAGCCAAAGTCAGCCATCTTCTTAAAGCCTACAGCCAAATCATCTTCCACAAGGATCTGAAGTTTTGTTTTGCTGAGGGTGACTGTTTTAGTGGAAATTAGCACTGGAGAGGAGTGGGTTAGAGTATTCATGATCTCATGGTTTTCAAAGTAAATCATGAAAAAAAAATCAGATCAATGTAATTTAAAAATTATTTCTAAAGAAATGTCATGGTTTTGGAACCTTGTGGTTTTTGGAAAGCTTGATTTAGTTCTTTTTTTGCCTGGTTCAGAAGTGAAGTTTCTGTTTATACTCCATTTCTACAAAATTATATTTGCTTTGTGGTGAAAAAAAAAGAGAAAAAATACAATAAAAAATCTAGGAACTGATCTTACATACATAGATCCATTAATTTAATGTACTGTAGAGATAAATTGCAGACACTTTCTAGGAGGGACAAATGATTTTTTTATGGATCACAGGAGTATATACAGTTTTGACATTCATTAGTGGGAGAATAACTGTTTATGGTTTCCAGAGAGTAAGAAAGCATTGCCTTCTGAAGACTTGTAAGCAACAGACGTCACACGCTGTTTGGGGTTATTAGAGCCCTTAGCAGATCAAGACAATATTTTATTGGTCAAGACATTAATATAGTTGAAATATAATATATATGAAAATGGAGAAGGTTCTTTGATGTATTTCTAATATGCTCTTTTACTGTTCCAGTGTGACCGCAGCTGTTTGTCTGAGTTGTGTATTTACATTTTTCAAGTGTTTTTAAACTTTAAAAGAAATTAAAAGGAAAAATTGACATTTGGTGTTAGTACCTGTAGCAGACACATATATGTGGGCAAACACATCTCATAGTTTTATTCTCTCTTAATTTAAACCTAAATTCAATATCTGTGCTTTTTAGAAAATCATTTCCAAAAATATTCAGCAGATCAGAATTAATGTTTTGATTTGTATGGTGACTCTGAAACAGATAAAATAAACTTAGAACTCTGAAAACTATTCAGCTGGCAGCTGCTAAGTTAGGCTAATGTTTACACTGACCTCAGTACTTTTACTCCAAGCATTATGCTGTTAGCTGTTCCAAGTAGCCTTGAACTAGGAAGATAGGGTTAGTCTTTACAAGTCACATTTTCTGTGAAGTGGCTATTGGGGACAATCTTTGCTGTCAGATAAATGTTTCTAAAGGAGGAATTACTGTTTAAATTGATGTGCCTCCTTGACAGAATAGGATCCCTAGTTCCCGTTAATTTCAGAAGGGAGCTCGGTAGGATTATCTAAAAAGTCTTTCAGATTTATTTTAAAAGCATTTACTTAAAGGCACCTTCTTTATGAAAAAGCAAAAGAAAAAGTCTATGGAGAATGAAGTCTGTTTTATTATGCCTTCTGTGGCCTATTAATTTGTTACCATCTATTCTGTTTTGTTGATGAAATTTTAATTTTGCCCTTGCTTGAGCATATTGTAAGATTTGTATAAACTGAAGCTCACTGTGCTAACAGAAAGGCTCTTTCAGGATGAACAATTGGAGCTCATTTTATTTCTAGAGGACATTTAAAATAACTTATGAATGAGAGTTGTCAGACATGAAATGCTGTATTAATTAAATCTTATTCTGGTCTTTTTGCTTCTCCAGCTAAACTAACCCTTTAGAAAAAAATACATGGCCACCTTAATTATATAGGAGAAGACAAAAACTATCCTTCACATTCCTTTGCCTGAATAAGTATAAGAACTCAATTCATCTAAATAATAACCCCATTAGCTGCTTAACTCAACAGTGTACATGGGAAAATTTTCAACATAGAATGTAAGAAACTGTTGATTGGGTGGATCATTTTCAAGGGTTTGTTCTTCTGATGTTCAAAATGATAATTTTAAGTAAATCTGATCTGGCAGGGTTATCAGCTTTGCACCATTTATGACTTATGACAAAAGTGTGTGTTCATATGCATGCTAATGCATTTTTATCTTTTGAATTGCAGCAACAATACCATTCAAAAATAGATGACTTGATTGAAGAAACTGTTAAAGAAATTATTTCACTTCTTGTTTCGAAGGTAAAACTATTTACATTTTAATCTGTAATATAGCAGAAAGTGGTTGAACTTTGGAGATGTATTCAAATAGCACATTATCACAGGAAAATTTTGTGGGACAACATGATTTTTAAATACTACTTGTGCAAATAATACTGAATTTACGAAGTTGAATTTTATAACAATTGAGTAAACCATTTCTGTGCAGCCTGCTATGGAGATAAGTTTGTCTTCTGTGTTTTTGTTGTAGATAGGAATTGCTAGCAGCTAGTAGAACTGGTAGGACTAAATTTTGTCAATATTGTCTTACATAATATTATTTGGGTTTTTTTGTTGAATTTCTTACATGAGAATTTTCTTTCTATCATTTAGTATTTAAATTTCATATTTAGAGGAGGACAATAACCAGAGTTTCAGGTTTTTTAATGAGATTTTGATCCACAAACCATTTAATTAAAAATATTTTATAGGTTGTTGTTTCTTGAAATTGATTTTTTAGACTTTTATATTTAAAAATAAAGTGTATTTTAACATGATATGAGGACTTGGAGAATAAATGAAGAAAACTTAAACAATGTCTTGTCTTTGTGTAGCACCTCTACTCCAGTAAAAGTCTTAAATGATTGATATAAAAAAAATTTCCATCCCAAATAATTTGAAGGGCACAGCAAATAATGACAGAAAATAAAAATTTCATAAGAAGTTTTGTTTTCTATACATTACAAACTACTCAGAAATATCTGATTTTCAAAGTAGGATAAATAAGCTATATATTTACAATTTGTGAGTAAGTGACAAAAAGTAAGACTCTGGTCATATTTTCATCATGCCTTTATTTTTGCTTGCTGGGAGGGAGAGAGGATGGGAATCTGCTTTTTGGATTGACATCTATCAGTTGAAGAGGAAGGCTTTGTAGAATCATTGTAGAAGTTTAAAATGAATGTGTCCACTTACTGATGACTGTGTAGAATCCACATATTTTTGATGTTTTGATGTAAACATGATTACAAGCAGTTCAACTCAACAGTTTCAAGTTTTACACATTGCCTATCATAGCTCCTAACTAATCTTCCAATTTATGGTTTTATTGTTATTGAAAAGAAAGAGGAAGAAAGGGAAAATTAATCAGAAAAAATCATGCTATTAAAGGTTAAACTTTTTGATTTTTTTTTCTTAGTATCTGAGATTATAAAAAAGGAAAAATATAGTCATATTCCTTCTGGATGTATGTACAAGAAATTCTGGAGACAACTGCTGTCAATACAGAGGGATTTGCATTGTTAGTTATAACAGTAATACCAGAGGCTGAAATATCAAAACAGGAAGCAAATATTTCATGTCATTAGCTGATGACTGGAAGCCTAACCAGTGTCTCCTCACTTGAGATGTGAAATACCAGTGATATCCTGATTGCTGCTGCTTAAGGCAGAAAGCTTCTGAGGGTACAGAGGAAGCTGAGGTTTTTGGTTTTGGCCAGAAAAAATGCATGTCAATGTGCATGATAGCCATGTGCATTCATATTTTCCATCTAATATATTTTCATTATTTTCCAGCCTTTACCTCTTTATTACCTCCTTTGTGTCTCAGCAGAATAAGTGTTTCAATCATTGTTTCTAGCTGCAAGTCACTTATAAAACTGAAAATAATACTTTACCTTCAGTGATGTTTTACTTATTAAGAACTGTACAGGGCAGTTTTTACACAAGACACATCAGTCTAAAGCCTGCCTTCAAGAAATCACAGGAATAGCACAAAACAGTGAAACAAAGCACAGTGTGTCTCAGGGTAACCAATTCATAGAATGTGGGGTATGCGCAGAAATGCTTTTAGAGTTTCACAAGTCCATACACTGATGTCTCAGAAAACAAGTTTCCAGCTACGTAACTAAGCCTTTTGTTTAAACAGACATCCTTGACACTGAAATGTTTTGCTCTCTGTTATTTTGTGTCCCACTTGTATTGGATTCGTTTGCTGGCACTGCGGACACCATGTCGTTTCTGAAATCAGCCTTTTCCTTAGCCAGTCTTGGCACAATAAAGTTGAACACTTTTCTGCAGAAAGAATCCTTGTCAATCAGATAAAATGAGTTAAAGTATGAACAGCAGCTTCTCACAGGCATGCAACTGCAAAGCAGAAAGCTGGTATTTGGTCTAATAAAGCGGGTGCACAAACAACTGCCTCTCTCTCTCGTGATGTGGGTTTATTCTTTGATTGGCACCCATGTACCAGTGTCTTAATTAATCACTGTAAATATGACAGGTTAGATTGATAAATGACAAATGTCGGTTTGCACTTGCTCCTGCTCCTTGAACTGTTAAGAGCAGGGCTTATTGTAAAGTGATGATCTCAATTCCTCTGGAGGTGACACTGTTGTGACACTGTTACAGGGACCATTAACAGCATGCCAGATGGAATTTTGTTCTGTCCTCACACTCATAAAATGATACTCTTGGTTGTGGGAATGACTGTGTTGGGAGCAAGCGATGACTTTTAAAACAATCTTTATATAAACTGGAAAGCAATTTATATGTGTAAAATAAATGTGCATGAATACAATGGCTGACAGATATTTTATGTTTTATACTGTGAATTACTTGAGCAACATAACATCACAGAGGGACATGAAAAGGGAATTTGCTTGTTTTTAGGCAAATTTGGGGATGTTTTAAATTAAAGCTGAAATTAATGCAATTAACAAGGTTATTGGGTTTTTTTTGGTCAGAACTAAGTTTTGGCAAAAACACCTATTCATACCTCTTACTGAGGAGTCACTCTACTCAGACAATAGCAGGTGAAAGTCCAGGGGAGAGAAACCACATCATACCAGAGACTTTGGGCATACATTTTCTTGCCTCCTTCTTGGTCATGAAGTAGCAGCTCAACAGCTCATGCTGCTGACAGAAAACCAGTGCTATTACACTTCCAGGTGAGATCAGAGCTGGTTTTCTATTTAATAGCAAAGATAAGAGAAATATGGTATCACAATCATCACCTTTAGCAATTGTGCTCTATCATCTTTGAAGCTGTGGTCCTAGAAAATAACATGTGGTTTCTACCCAAAGTACATTCTGGGTACGCACACTGCTACATTCAATCACATTCTAGAGGCAGCATTGTTCTGTTGGAAGCAAACCCTCCTCAGGAGAAACTTTGGGTTGGGTTTCTATTTGTGGAGTGGTTCAGCAGTTTCCATCTGTTTGATCAATAAGTGAAGCTGCAGAAAGAAGGTTATCCTTGATTTCAGCACTTTGTGAGGTGGAGAAGGTGATCAGATTTACAGTTGATGTTGCCCTGCTGATCAAGATAAATATGACGAAGAAAAATTCACATTTTCATTCCAAATATTTGATTTTCACACTGTGCATTTAGATTTTCCTCTATGCTTTTCCTCCAGGTTGTTTCAGTGTTAGAAGGTGTGCTGTCTAAATTATCAAGATATGACGAAGGTACTTTCTTCTCATCGTTAGTTTCATTCACTGTAAGTGTTTGGATTCTCAAAGGTTCTATTATTCTTTCTGTGCATAATTTTGAAATTGTGGGCAATTTGTAGTAATAAGTACTTACTGTGTGTTTTCTGCTTAATTTTCCAAAGGTAAAAGCAGCTGCCAAATATGTTGATGTTCCAGTAAGTATAACCCTTTTAGATTTATTTATTCTATTGTTCATAACAATTCAGAAATTAGGGGAGCTTTAGCTCACATTTTTTATTGTTGACATTTTGCTTTCCTACAGAGATTCATTACAGCTTTACATAGACTATTTAAACAGCCACTACAACCCTGAGAGGACGTTTCATTTCCCTTGTGCAATAAGTAACTCTCAAAGCAAACTGTGGAAAGGTTATTTTCAATGCACTTTTTCAGTTGTGGAAGAGTGAGGATTGTAACTTAGATACTCTTCTGTGGGAATAAATTGTTCAAATGTGTAGTATAAGTAACAAGTAAAAGCATCATACTTGAATATCCATTATTTCTTGGTTTTGTACTTCAGGACTCAAGTCTGCTTATTTAACCCCTTGCTTGCTCAATCGTTGATTTACCGTTGGTTGTGCAATGTTTGTGTGCTATAAGTTAAAAATAAAGAGGAAACTGTTGGAGTTCTCTTATACATAAAGGCAAAGTTCAGCGGTTAAAATATTTTTATTAGAGTATGAGAGTAGAATATCTTTTCTTTAAATAAGTGAAGTTATGTAATATTGTAATTTTCACTGTCAATATCCCTTGTCTTCTCATAAGTCTGCATTCTCATCCCTTTTTAATGCAGTTCTAAAAAACTCTTATTTTCCAAGCACAGCAAAAAAAACTACAATTTCTACATAACTGAAAAATATTATGTAAATGAAAAATATTAAATTAAAATATGGATTAATGCCAGATGTGCTAAACTGAGTGGCGGCCAGCAAAACCTTCAGTAGTTCTATCCTGAAAAATGCAAGCTTAAATGATTTTTTTTTCAATCTATGCATGTTAAATAAAAGGAAAAAATCTCTGTTTCTGGAATTCTTCATTTTGCTCTCTTTATATTTGTTTTGTTCGTAAGATAAATTGTAACATTTCTGTTGTTTTCAGATGATGTTTTCTGACTTTTTTCTTATTTTGTTGCCTGAGGTTTTTCACCTTTGTAAGTGCTCTTTTATTTCATAAAAAAGAAAAAAGCAGGCTGTCTTTCATTCAAAGGAATGACCTCATATCAAATCCAGTTAATTTAGTTTACTTTTTGTTAATATATTGTGCTGTGTAGCTGCTGCAGAAGGTCCTTGTTGAGGCACTTAAGACCCAAAGGCAGGCCTAAAGAAAAACTTAGTGGACAAACTAGAAATTCCTTGGCTTCTTTCAGATAATATGGAAAAGTCTCCCAATTACATATCTATATGAGGAGAGACATCAAAGTCTTTTACCATTTGCCTGGATACATTGATGTTGAAGTTCACAATAAAAATGAGACTGAAAAATACCTGTGCCCCAAGCTCTGGGGAATATAGCAAATCTGGTCACACAGGGATGCTGTCACTATTCCACAGAAAGAGGGAGGCAAGTGGGGAGATGGTTGCTGGAGCCCCACTGCCCTTCTCACATTCACTGAATGGTGGTGCTTGGCTTGAAGAAAGGACCAGATTATTGAGAGGCTATCAAGATCCTTGCATTATTACAATATCTTCACTTCCCAGCATTTTCACATACCTTTCCCACAGCTGAGCATTTAAACTGGACTGTAGTTCCACAGCTGTAATTTACAAATGTAAACTGTGCTTCAGGGAAGCTGTGGATCTGACTAGACAAAGATTTTTTAAATTCTGGAGGTCTTTTTACCTGGATTGAAAGATTTTCATAGGCTGGGAGTTGCTTCTGCTTCTTCACATTCTTTTGTTGTGAAGATGCAGTTGAGGCCAAGAGCCCTTACTGTCACAACTGACAGCAGCTGTCCAGTCTGAATAGGGCCTAAAATCACCAGATGTCAAAGTAGAAAATTCCACCTGTAAGAGGAGGCTGAAAGTCATCACATCACAAGGTCTTCACCTGGGCTCACAGCTGAAGTGAGAAGTGGAGTGAGGGGCAGCACACAGGGAGGAATGTACGCTGAGCTCTTGGTAGTGTCACAGTGACCTAGCAAGCCTGCACTGAAGCTAATTAAATGCCTCATGGTTTTATTTTGAGCTAGTACGTTGTAAGATTTCTTCTTGTCCTTCCTCACCATGTAGCTGCATGTGTGATAGTTACTTAAAAGTGACCACAGTCAGCCCGTTCTTTTGATGTAGTTGCAAATATGTGCAGACTTGCAGTGTGTTAGACAATGGCATTCTGCCCCTGTGCCCCACCTCCATCTGAGTGAGATCACTTGGTGCAGCTAGGGGAGAAGGGGAAGAGGAGGAGGGGGCACAGGGGGCGTGGGGAGGTTGTTAGAGTGCGTGGATTTGACAGAGGTTTTGATCTTTGATTACCAGGATTTGGCAAACAGTGAAAAATATGCTGGTTTGTAGTGAAATAAAAAGAAACTAACCAGGCAAAAAAGATTTTAGAAGAAAGTGAAGGTAGTACTGAGCAAAATGTTTTAGAGGGAGGATAGGAGGTAAAGGGGATAAAAAAGTTAAATAAAAGGAAATAAAAATATTAAATTATTCAAAAGGAAGGAAGTCATTCCTTGATGATTTTTGGTCATTTTGAGGGAAAGGTTAATACTATTAATATTGAGAGAGAGTTTAGACAATAAATAGTTGGGCATGAAGGCGCACACTCCTTAGACAGCATCCCTTAATTTCTCAGGACCAGGATAGGAAAGATAGACACAGACTTGTGGCTCATTTGGCAGATAGGTTAGCAAAAATGCTACCTACCCTTATTGTCTACCCTCTATTCATTAATCTTGCTAGAGAATTATGATTAATTACATGCAAGAGAAGAAAAAAACAGAGTGGTTTTGTGAGGTTTTTTAACTGTTTAAGAAAACATGCAACATAAGCCTCAACTTTTTAGAATGCCCTTCAAGAAGTGGGACATATGCAGTCCCAAGGAGGTCTTATTCTTTCCCCAGCTATGCATAGAGGGCTATATGGACACTACATATATTTTGGTAATTGAAACCCCTGCAGAAATAATAGCAATAGTGCAAAATAACCCAGACTAGGAAGAATAACAACGATGTCTTGTGATTTCCTAAAAATAGTAACAAAAAAATCTAGTTGCTGTTACGCTCTCTGTATTGGTAATTGTCACAGTACAGAAGGCTCTGCAATGGAAAAGAAATGTGGCTTCTGTGCTGGTGGAAGAAACCAAATTTTTGGAGGGAAATAACACAAATGTTACAAGTAGTGCATGAAGGATGACATTGGTTCTGTTTTCAATGCTGTGTTTTGATAACTGGGAATACAGAAGCTGATTTTCATACACAACTCATCCAAATCCACTATAATCCTCTGTTAGTTTCTCTTGAAGTCCAAGCAATCTATAAGAGATGCAGAAGTACAGCCTAATATTTTTCTTTTTAAAAAATTCTGTTCACAAAGCCAGTTAATTAATGAGACTAGGGAAAGAATGCAGTAAAATTGAGGTTAGAAAGAAGTATGTTGTTAATCTCAAATGATTATTATTCCTTAATTATGTAGATAATTTCATTGTGTTCAGTTTCTCATCATGTGAGTCAGTTTTGCATACAAATAAATGTGTCTTTAGCTGGTCATTTCTACACACATTTGCTGCATTGACAAATACAACCAGAGCAATTACTCATACAAATTGAGCATCCAGTTACATGCTCATGTATATACTGCTTTTTGTTCAGAAAGGTATGTTTAAATCCCTTTGTAGGAGCCAGTAATCTATGCCAGTTACTTATAGGGCACAGAAGGAACCTAATCCTCCCTCTCTTCATATGGGCCACCTGTCATAGCAAGTGCAGAGAGGCCATTTGAAGGAGCCAGGGCTGACAGCAGTGCACAGCTCGCACAATGCCAGCCCTCTCGCTCCACTCTTGCCTTTATGTGGGGATCAAAGGTATGAAAAGGGGCCTCACACATGTGCCAGCATTTGACTTATGGGGTCTTGTAGAGGCCAGACAAGGAACTCTGCCTCCTACCAGGCAGATACACATGGGGATCTTCCAGATACCTTCATTTTCAAATATCACACTTCTACTGCATGGCCTCATTTAGCTGATTTTAAGAAGCAAAAACTGTTTGAGTGACATGAGTGTTTATTCAGGTGTGGCCATACAGTGCTAGTCATTTTTAAGGTGGATTTTCTTGTAGAACTCTTATTTTTTTTAAAAAGACCACAGAAGGGGTATTATTGTTATGCTTAGGGCTTGTCCTGGCTTCCTCCTCCTCTGTATACCCAGAGCTGGGAACTGGCCCTTCTGTTTTCTGATCTGTGAAAGTAAGCTACTGTAGAATTGGAGGGAAAGCCCTGCAGCATCTGTTTTAAGTCAACAATATTTTCGGGATACCTCTTAAGTGGCAATCAGAAGGATGACTACTAATCAGTAGGAAAGCTAAAATCACATAGTAAAATATAACTTTATGGAGGCAAAAAAAGCACATTTTAATACCAGATTTTGTCATAGGGGCTGTAGTGATTTGAAGACCTTTTGTACTAAGAATCAAAATCCTGGTCCAAACATTTGCATGCCTGTGTTGCCCCATGAGTACAGTGAAACTATATGTATATGAGAAGGTATTTGTGTAAATGCTTGCAGAATCACAGCTTAAATTTTCCATGACACTTCTCAAAATACACATTTCCTCTTTGTCAAAATTGCTGTTTCTTTTCAAGAAGATGTTTTTGAGAGAGAGAAAATGCATTGCATTTTTTCATTTAAACAAAAATTTATTTTATAACCATGTGAAATTAAAATGTTACCTTTATAATAGACTGATTATGCAAATGGTGCACCTTCCTGCCCTGCTTATGTATTTAATTTTGTAAGAAATGATGGGGATGATGATCTAGCCATGGATACAAGTAGTTTTTATTCCAAAAGTATTTTAATGATATTTTAATTTTGTAATTCCAAAGCCCAAGTGATGAACCTTGTAGTATTTAGAGAAGAACTTTCAGGGAGTGAAATTTTCCAACATGCTCTTTGGTGGACACTGAATAAGGAGCTCCTGTGTTCCTCACAATAGCCCCCTCCAGCTCATCACTCCTTTTCATTGCATTGTTACAACCATGCTGTAGTTAAAATGACTCCCTCCAGGATGCAAGGGAGGGGAAAGAGGTGGAGAGGAGAGCAAACACAAAACTGGATTAATTTTATTATTGTATAGTTAGTCTCCAGCATCAGTTCCCATCTTTGCAACATTAATGCTTTGGCAAGGTAGCAACTCAGTAAAACTAGTGTAGTGGGTTGAGGCTGGTTTCTTGTTTTTTGATAATACAACTTCATTTAATATTCTCTGATGGTAAGAAATGTTATTTGAAAAAAGCCAAAGTGAGAATAAACATAACTCAAGTATTAGAAATGTACATCATTTTCACTGAGATTTATGCTAAACTGTTGCAGTGCAAAATGCTGTTCAGAAACTTAGGTGTACTTCACCTGTGCCTAATTTTAGTGGTAGCATTAAACCCACTGCAATCTTTCAGTAACAAAATATTTGAATGCCTGGAAATTAAGGCAATGCAGCATTACTTTTCACTAGGTGCTTCAGGCAAATATTGCCAGTGGAAGCTATGTATGTCAATCATAAAAAATCTTGGAAACTGAAATAATGTATTTAAACATTTGCCTCCATGTTAAATAGACACTGTGATACTGTGATACTATTTTCCTGTTCAAATGGGGAAAATTAGGCTGTTTCTTCTTTATCTGAATTTATTGCTGTGAAAAAGTGTCTGGTGGTCAGGACCCACCTACCAGTGAATAGTAAGAGACAACCTGCACCTGTGGGATTAGGTGCAGCAGCAGGAAGTAAGAGCACTTGCAGTATATAATTAACAAGGATTTTTAATTTTTTTTTCCCAAACAGCATGTTCTTCTTGCCAGGTTAACTAGTGATTAACCCTAAAAAAGAATGTGCTGAAGCCTACACCCTTGTTTAAACTCATTCACTCGCCAGTGTATTCAGTTACTTGTGTAACCAGCGACAAAGTAACCCTATTTACAACTCTTAATTTCCTGGTATTTTATTTGATGTCTTTGTGTTTCCAGTTTCTCTATTCATCTCTTTGTCTGGTTCTCTTTCATTTTCAGATAGGCAAAACAGCTTGTCTGCTGTTCTGAATAAAACAAACTTATAATAACTTTCTATCTATCGTTAAAAAACCCACCTTTTTTCTTGGGGAAACTTTCAGACAATGTTTTTTTTATACTTACCTGGATAATATACTAGATTAAATTTTCTCCCAAAGATGTGCAAGTAACTCTCATTAATTTTAGCAGATGTTCTGCCAGAAATTCAGAGAACATTTTTTTTTTATTGAGTATGGATGTGAAGACTGGAATGCTTTAGTCTTTTCAATTAAATGCCCCCTGTGACAATTATTTAAAATATATCTCAGTTTCTATTTGTTTCTCTTCTAAGGTACATGAAACTTCTTAGTTGTTGCTTGTTTGTTTAATTCTGTACTAACTTCTGATGCTTAATCATTCAAAACAGATCACTAGAGGATAGTGTAATCAAAGGTTTCCAAATAATGCATAATCCCTATAAAAAAAGTTAAAAAATTAAATATACAGCATTAAATCTATTTAGATTCTTATAATAGCTTTCTTTTCTTCTTCCACATGTTCAGAGAAAACCAATAAATTCAATGCATGCAATATGAAGAGAATGAAGGATTTGATATACTGTTGGTTCTTTCAGTATTTAACGTGTACTTTGTTCACTCTGAGCAAAGATGATTAACCTTAAATGATTTTGGTGAGATTTAAAACAGACATACTTTGAAGTATTGATAATCTACTTTACCCAGACTTACTTCTACTGTAGTCAGACACTGTTTAAAAGGAAAATTAATTTTTTTTCCACAGCAATTTCAAAGATAATTATCCTGTACACATTAAGAAGGATGAAATGTTTTAAAGAACTGTAATTCTAATTGGTAAATGTCACCAGCTGTTGCAGTTACTCTTACTTGTGTATATTCTTTTAATGATTACACTTCTGTGCCACAAGCTACATGAAAATATATTCACTAGGTGTGAAATTCCCATATGTCACAGCTTCAGGACTGGGTAAGCATCTCAAAGATAAGGGAGTTAATGCTGATAGGAAATTTTACTTTCCTTGCTTTGGCTGTCTGCAAGATGAACATTTTTTATTGAACTTCGTAAAAGAAAATATTCTATTAATTGCAGAACCAGTAAGTTTTAGAATTCAGTGGAAGATTCATTAATATGTTTGAATGTGTATCTTCAAGAACTATAATCAGCCTTTCATTTATTAGATTATCTCCTTTGCCCAAATCTAGGGATTTTAAAATATTTTTTCCATTGTTCCTCGAAGTTAACTCTAGTCTAATTCCTATAAATTGTGTATCAGGTTTTGGAAAACACATAAGGTTTCAGCACTGATTGTATTCTCTTGCCGTCACAAATGAGTATACTAAGGTAAAATATGGAGTTTTCTGTTTTAAATCTGCTTCCTTTTGTGGTTTGTCTTAATATAAAAGCATTTCTATCACATTCTAGTGAAGGTACTTTTTTTTATGAAGGAGATCTATTGATTTCTTTCAATCATGTTTTCCAACAGAAAATGTTTTGTCTATTGAAGTCTTAGATTTTTTATTATATGCTTAGGATTTAGGTGTGTGATGCAGATGTAGATGTCAATGTCAATGGTCTTGCTTTCCTCTTAAGAGTTTCATTTAGGCATATGTTGATGGGATAAGTTTTTGCAATGAGCTTTCATTGCCTCTGGAATGACCAATCCAAATGTAGAAGATATGAGGAGATTTTCACAGTGAGTTTTGGAGATGCTACAAGTATTAAAGCTGGCCATCATTCCACATTTAACAGTTACTTTTTTAAAAAATGACACTGCCACATATGCACATGTATAAACGAAAATCTTTTTTATTTGGAACATATGCCTCTATATGTCTATGGTAGATTCTGGGTAAAAAGAGTTGAACCTCATAAGCCAGGAGGTTTCACTCACTGCAGCTTTGAGAAAAGAATGCTGTCATCCTGTTACTGTAATAGGATGACAGCAGTTTCTGGAAAGGTTTTAGTATGGACATGTTGTACATCTCCTTCCCTTGTGTGCTCAGACCTGTTCATATACCTTACAAAATATTACATGCAAGATAATTATAAATAAGAAAAAATTTAAGTTGAATATTCACTTGCAGACTAGAAAGGAAGCAGTAATATAAAATGATATGCTAATATTTTAACTACTACTAATATGCATGTTCATGCATACAGGCTTTTAAAATATGCTAAATATTTTACAGTGTTGTTCATATCCTATTTTCAGACAATAACAATTTCTGAGAAATAGACATGTGTTATGCTTGGGAGTTCAGGGGCTGGATATAACTGCTTTTGTCCTCCTTCCCTTGAACTATTAATTATTCTGTATGGAGCTGTAGCAAAATCTGGATCCTTTAGAAATATTAAGGCCTGTGTTAAGGCTCACTATGAAGTATTATAAAACTTAGAATTCTTTTGCATGCCAGGAACATTATAATAAATATATTATTTGGGAGTAAGTAATACTTTTACAAGTTTGCTCGCACAGAGGGCATTTGCCGAAGACTTCGCAAGGTGCCTGTGTGCATTCTTGGTTCTTGTTAGAAGAAAGGGAACTCCCTACCAGCTCTGCATACACTGCCAGTAAAGGGCACGTTGCAGGCTGTTAGGAGTGTTATTGAAGACCAACTTTTCATGACTACGGAGATCCAGAAATCACAGCTGGGTTCTAGAGCGATTCAGAGGAGAGAGCAGTTTCAGCCACAACTGTGCCTGTACAGCTGTAGCATCACAAACACACAACATACCCTAGCCTGGCTCATGTTGGGGGTGTGGTATAAAAATGATATCTGCTCTGCTGTTCATACAGAACATATATTGATACAAGAAGGGAAAAATTTCGAGCCTTGCTCCTCCCCTAGGCATCCTCTGGGCTGACTGCACCAGTGCAACAGTTTACAAAATATAAGGGTACAGGACTACACTCAAAACAACCTTTTTATGCCATGTGCTCTGAGGGACGTACTTAAGCTTAGTTTCAATTGCAGTTAGTTGAAGCTAACATCAAACACAAAGTTCAGCTGTACATTGGAAGTAAATTAGAAGAAATCTTAGGCAGTGAAAAAGGAACTGAATGCTTTTTAAAGCATTTTTCTGAATGTGATAGCAGGATTTGGATCTCCACATTCAGGCTGGAGTGGCTATACATGAAAGCCTCACTGTGAAAAAAGGAGGAAGATGTCCAAGTTTGCCATTGATGTTGCCAGAGCAAAGACTTCATTCAACTGCATATGGCAATGTAGATTTATGACTCAGAGCACCCATAAATTAAAACATATAGAGCTACATTGATAGTGAAACCTCCTGAACACGTTAACTAGCCTAGAATTCACAGCAGATTTTGTTAATACAGTTTGTACATGCATGAACATTGTAACATCTGTTTTCATTATGTTTAAATTCTTCTAAGTCTCAGTTGTTGAGGGGTTTGTCTTTCCCTTCCCATCACTTTTTGTCTTCTCCTCACTTTTTGTCTTCACAGAAACCAGGAATGGATCTAGCAGACACCTACATTATGTTTGTTCGTCAAAACCAGGATATCCTTCGAGAAAAGGTCAATGAGGAAATGTACATAGAGAAGTTATTTGATGTAAGTAACTAGCCTTGCAAAGTGATACTACTTGTAGTAGTATCACTACTACATCGAAAGGGATAAGCTGGACTTTGATGGTGTTCAGCAAGCTGTTTAGATATTCTTCTCTGTTGATAACCTTTTCTTTTACTCATTATTTACAAGCTTCACCTGTCAAGGGTGGCCTTCCTTTAAATATTTTATGCGTGAAACTTTAAAGTGCTAGAAGACTGAAATTAGTAGAATATCATTATTTGAAATAGTAATTTTTCCACTGTGAGAAGTCAAATTATATACCATCCTTTGATTTTTAATTTGTTAATGGAATTAGATTGGTGTGTGTTTTGGATTCCATTGCAGACCAAATTTACCTAAATTAAGAACTTTTGCATATCACTGCCTCCTTCTATAGACAAAGAGTACACAGATACCAGGTACATCTGTGGGTTCGACTGGTACTTCTATGGAATGACTTTTAGAATTTTGTTTTATGGATTTACAGCATAAGATTTATAATTTCCTAAAGCTGACATATATAAACACTTATTGAATTTTCAAACTCATTTTCAAAGTTCTTATCTAACTTCTGCAAGTTCAGAGTAATCCTCATCCTCAAGGTGCACACAATAATTTTTCTCAGCTTTGATAATAACTTCTGCAACCATCTTCTATTCATTCCTTTGCCCTGATTCCTCATCTTTTTGTTAGAAATGATCACATCTCAGTTCATTCAAGTTCTGACTACTAATTTATGTCTAGTATGTCCTTTTCTTCATTGTCTGAAGGAGAAGCTGTAGGCAGCTTAAATAGTACTGTCTGTATAAATTTAAAGCACTACACATGTAAAATATATATTAAAAAAGCTATTTAACTATAAGCTTGGATTAGTTTACATGACAATTATCTCAGTCACAATTATATAGGAATCTGAATAGGAAGTCATCTCTAGCACTGTGAAATGGAATTTATTACAAAACTAATTCTAGAACATAATATATACTTTGAAATGTATTTATTTGTGTCATCTCCTAAGTATTTTAGAAAGCTTTGCTGGCAGTTTCATGTAATTATGCAAGTTACAGCAAATGTTTTCATAACAGCAATTCACAGCCTTTACTGTGACACTACAGTTGTGGCAGTCACAGAAGGTCCCATAACATAGACTCTCAGCCATGGTATGTCATGTCAGTGTTTGTTGTTTGTTTGACTGGGTGGTCAAAATAAGACTTAACTCTCAGATTTTATATTTCCAGACACTCCCAGGCATCTTTACAAAAAAAAAAAAAAAGGAAAAAAAAAGAAAAAAAAGTATCATCTGTTTTAATAAGCTAAGTGCTAATATGTGTGAAAAGAATGATTTTATAAAAGCTTTGATGCCCTGCAGGGGTAGAAAAATTATCATCCATCCAGCTGGCACCTTCACAAAGTACTAAAACCGTATTAGCAACTTCTGCTTCAGTTTGCTTTTGCAATGAATCTGCAAGCATATGTTTCATTTTCAAGTTTCTATATTTTTGTTTTTCTTTGGGGTTATTTTTGCTTATGTTGTCATTTCCTCAACGTTAATAAAATTATCTGCCTAAGGCCAAGTCTAACTCTCACTGGAGAGACCACATTGACTTTTTTGGGATGGGACTGAGTTTCAGGCTGTGTATGTGGGGCACTGGCCAGGGCCTGGGCATTGGCCTAGAACTGCTGAGGGATCCTCCACACCGTTAAGTTGCCAGCACATTCCTGGCATGATTTTGGCTTAGCACTAACACAAGGGCAGGGCTTCAGTAGGGCTGGGTTAACATGGGTTAAGGATCTCTGCTGAATTTCATTTCAGCAATTGAGCTTTTCAGCACAAGAAAACATCTCCTGTATGGACACAAATTCTGATACAGCACTTACCTTTGAGTTTGCAAACCCATTTCTGTCCCCTTTTACTCAGTAGTATACATTGTATGCTGCTGTGACCAATGCTTGTATCTGTAAAAAAAAAAAATTGTGTATTTTTATATAATACAAAATATGTCAGATATCAGATATCTATTTGTGTCTTTATTTTTCTTTCTACATGATGGTATCACATTTCTATATAACATCACACTGGGAAATATGATTGATTGGACAGACACAGCATGAAAAAAGCATTAACAAATATGGAAGCTTATAGCATGCAGAAATGTAAAACAAAGTTATCTCATTCTGTTAATTCACCTTTCCTGACATTAATTCAGATTTAGAACATTATGACTGAGCAGGATTTTGCAAATGATTTTTGAAGGGTTTTTTTAAATTACTGCTTTAGGAAAACCTAGGTACTCTTTTTATAAATTCAAATCCATCAAGTTATATTTTGATAGAAAGAATAAAATATATTCATATTTTTAGGTAAATGTACTTGGAGCCATAGGACTGGCTAGAGTTGTAGATCACAGTTGCTTTCCTCTTAAAACACGCTGAATTAGTATCAGCTAAGTAATCATCAGCTAAATGAAAGAGGAAAAATACACTTTCCTGTGCTTTAGCCAGGGAAACACGTCATCCAGAATAACAAAAAACCTGACTGTTCTGTGTACTAGAGGTCTTAGTTATAAATATAGGGAAAATCAGGCTTGAGACACTATTTTAACCCCATAAAAATGTGTAATTGCAAGCTATTTATGTCCAGATATCACTGACTTGATCTAGGCTGCTATATGCTAACAGCTATTATGGTGACTCAGTGAACAGCATGTCTATCACACAAAGTTATGTAGATAACAAAGATCATTTAAATTTAAGAATAATATTGATACAAGTACAAATGCCTGCCAGTGAGTCACAGTAAGGCTGGGAGTTGTAACATTTGTAATCTGCCTTAGAAGTTTCAAACTGGAGACAAGACAAAAAAATATGTGGTGTTTTATGACAACGTTTGGTAAGCCTATAAAAGCAGTGCCCTGCTGTACAAAATATGAAAATAAGGAGAATGGAACTTAAGCCTGTAATATGAGCCCTTAAATATGAAAGAGGCTCAAATCTCCAGTGACTTTGAAAAAAGACTGGGCTGGTTTTTCTGCACCATTTTTAAACCGTTTAAATCTTGTGCTTCAGTACATCTGCTGATCATGCAGCAGAACCAAGGTGGAATTTTTTTTCATTTCTACTGAAAAGCTCGTCTTCTGGATACATTTCCTTATTATCTCCTCCAGAAGGGCTATACACAACAGGCAGAGTAATATGTCCAGGTGGTCCTGGTAGCATTGGTCCCTCCCAGGTCAGTGTGCTGCCTTCCTGTTCTCAAAACTAGTCTCCAGGTTTGAAGTCACAAAGGCTTTTCACTTGGTCAGTTTATCAAAGACATGGGGAGTTTTGTCTTCCTTTGCAGTATGGGACATGGTCTTCTTCATAAAATCAGCTGGGAATTTTGCTTCTCAAATTCTTCCTGTCACAGGGATTCAGGACATTTATCTCCTACTCTCATGCCAGTAACAGCTTATAGCTGAGGTCACAAGGGGGATGGAGAGTAGTGTTTATTTGTTTTTTAATATCACATTTCTTAGAGAGCATTTGAAATGTTTGTAATCTATTGCGTATGGTTGAGCTCTGCAGCAACTCTGGTTTAATATTTTAGAAACAGTATATTTCTTTAGTTTTGGGGTTTTTTTTGTTAATAATTTTAAAAATACTTGTTTCCAGAAAAGACAGTAAGTCAAGTTGGTAAATGGAAAACTTAAATATTTAGAATACAATTATGCAAAACTAGAATAAATAGAGAATATTACTAATTATTATTAATGCCTCTTTTATTTATAAAGAAAATCCATTTCATGGTTAATGTAAGAGCATCTGTGCAGCCTATGAAAAACAGTGCTGTGTATCTGATCACAAAATTATCAGATTTTAAAAATACACAATTATTAAATTCCCGTGGGACCTGGTTCTACCTTCTAAAAATCAATTAACTTTTACCGTTAATTTTAATAAATGCAGTGCTGTGTCCATAAACATGCCACATTATTCTCATTGACTAGACTTAGATTCATGTTTTTACTAGAATTTTTAAGATGGGACTAAGAAATCTTGAACTTCTGTGCATTTTAGTATACATCAGACTTGTAAATAAAAAACTATTTCCTTTAAACAAAATTGGATTTTGTTAACAAACCTCTTGGAAAAGCGTTTTTGTGGGGTTTTTTTTGGTTTGTTTTTTTTTTTTTGCATACAACTCTGTTAAAAGATCAATGCAATACTTACTTTCTGTAGTAATGTCTAGTTCCTAAGTGCCACCCAGGTAGATTCTCACTTTCCTGAACCTGTGAATTATATGTGAAGTATGGATATTCAAAAAAGTCATTCCGGACATTTTTTCTTCAGATTCCTTCTAGGTGTATCTGCCATTGAGAGAGCATTATCTAACCAGTTATATTGGTGTCTGTTGTGGAAAACCTATGGTGTAAAAAGGTTTATGATTACAGTTTTATTAAGGCTGTATGTGCAATGACATCTTTATGCAATAAGTGATTGCAGCTCTGAGAAATAAAGAATGGTTTCAGAGTGTTCAGCCATTGATACAACTGAAGGGGTTTCCAATATTTTTAGGCTATAATTTCTGGGAAACCTCTTGCCAAGAGTACTGTAAACACATAAAATAGTCAGAGTGCACTTCCTGGAAAGGTGAGCACTGGCAAAGTGGTGCCCATAGTTATCCTGTACAAGGTGGCACCTGTGACCAGATGTTGGCTTTGGCCCTCATTGCCCATCTCCTCTGGGTGCTAGGCTGGTGTGGTGTGGTGCAGTATTCCTGCTGACTTTGCAGGGACTGCCCATGTGGGAGGACTTCCTGGAGGCTGTGGCCTCGTGCAGGGTACCAATTCAACAAGCTGTGTAAGAGATGTGTGTGGCAGGGAACTCGTACAACTGTCTTTGGGGTGCAGAAAGACTGAATGTCTTTATGAGCAGTTTAAAAGCTTAAGCACTCCAGATTTACATAGCTGGTTTAGGCTTTTGTATTTCAAAGGTTCAGATGTAATGTGATACTCTTTTTCTGTTGAAAAGCTGCTTGCATTTTGTCTGGAATATTTATTAAATGCTAGTAGTGTTCCCATATTCCAATCATTATTTTCTTTTTCCATTATGAGCAGGGATGGACAATTCAAGTTCAGTGATGTACTTGAGATTATTTGAGGTCTTAATTATTATTCTAAGGTTATTATGATATGTACTCTTCTTAATGGCTAAATGGAGATATGAAGTACTGATCTGACTAATTTCTGTTTGCCATTCATTCTGTTTGCCAGGTGCTTTATTCAATTGCCTAATTTCTGTAGGTTTTCTGACCTACCTTTTTTACCAAAAAAAAGTGTTTAAAAATGTGCAAATCATGGTGTTACACAGCTAAGAGGAATGCTTAATTTAAATTGATTTTTCAGTAGTACCAACTCCTTGTGCTGCTTATATCTATCTCGAAAGCACTATTTTTGTCGTATTTAGTGTTCAACAATATTTTTCTAGAAAATTTCAATTGTGATTTTTTTTCCTTATTCTCAAATTACTTCCTGTCACGCTAATTTTAATAAGTAATCTTCACTTTTTTGTTATGTAATTATTTGCAAGTGTGTGATTTGACAAAAGGTCTACTTGGTTAAAGGCCACATTTGAATCAAAAGCTGTGTTTGTATTAACCTCTGAGAAACATGAGAGGACCGTGCCTAATTACTTAAAAAAATACTCAACAAAAATGGATTGTAGCTTGTTGATCTTCTTATTTCTTTGATAATTCAGTGTAATCTTCAAGAAATATGTGGGCTTCTTTCTCAGATTCTTGAAATTTGATCACAGTGCAAAATTGTCCTTTGGCACAAACCCAGAAATACACATCTTTGCACGATGCACCTGGACATATGTGGCAGGTCTGGTAGAATCAGCTAATTAACAACACAGGCTTAAACAGGCACCTCATCTGGCAGTGTAGTTAGTTGCCTGATGGTGCTCAGCAGGATTTGGTAGTGCTTTTTATTTTTCTATCCTAATGGTCTGCTGCCCACCTAATTTTGCCTTATTGTCAGCCACTACTTACCACAGCTTGAGGCCCTCCCAGGAGGCTAAATTATTATCAAAGGATTAGGGAGATGTAGCCTTGCAGCTCTGACATTTCTGATTACTTGTCTATGCCAGAACAGTAATTAGCTGTGACTAATTAAGAAAAATGTTCCTGCCATAGAAAACCATTTAAAAGAACTGAAAAGTAGAAAAGCAATTGAAAAGCTGAGCAGTGCTCAGATTTGCCGATGCTCTTTAGATTTTCACCAAAGTCTTAACTCATCTTTAATTACGTCTCTTATTTTATAGGGGAAATAGAAAGCTCATGATATGGAAACTACTCTGTAGTTTTCTTATGACCTAACAGAATTTTTTGTGATTTTGAAACAGTTGTTTCTTTTTTTGGTAAAAGAGTGTTAAAGAAAACTGTAGGCAATGTCACTGAAAAAGTGAGTTATATTGACATGCTCAAATATAGGAAACTTCTGCAAGATGGAGGCAACATCTTGCAAACTTACTGTTCAAAGTCTTTTGAAAGTTCACTAAGTTATTTCTGATGTTTTCAAATAGACTTGCCTCATTTTCCAAGGCAGCAATCTCTATAAAAGAAAAATTGTTCACTTGAAATCTGAAAAATGTAACCTCCATCTGATTTCAAATAGTGTAGAAGTGTTCTCTGAATTTTTTTTTTTTTTCTGGATTATGCTGAGAAAAAGAGTTCCCACTCTTGGAACTTGCTATGACTGCAGCAAAGCTCAGTACTGTTGAAATCAGTATGACCACAACACCCCTAAAGTAAAGCATGTGCTTCAGAGTTTGCTGCTTCAGGATCTGAATATTCAGCACTTTGTAGGTTGTTTCATTCTGTAGCTGATAGTGATTTCTCTAGAGAAACACAATGGCATAATGCAATGATTGTATTTTATATGGTTTTGATGTGATACGCTTTCACATCTTCATGCTTTGTGCCATTTTTAATTCTTGAATTTCCATTTCGTTGTGTACCACACAACCCAAAAGGATATAAAAATTATTTTCTCATGACATTAAATATCCCATAGTCCAGGCTGCATTTAGTATTCATGGAATGGATGTCTGACACCTTTTTCGCACCAATTCAATAATAATAAATTTTTCCAGGAGGTGAGTAAGCAACTATGAAGTAGATATTCTGATATCTGGCTAAAAGTGCTCTCTGGGTATAAAGGGGAAATAGAATATTATTTTTAGGGCACTAAAACTCATAGTCTGATATTCAGAATTCCTTATACTGCCCTGCCCCATAAGTTCCCTGACTTGTGTGAGAAGCTCACTTTTTTTTTTGAAAGAAAAAAAAGAACAATGTATAAATTGCTCTTAAAAAGAAATTTAAAATGTGTGTTACAAGTGACAAGAGGAAATATTGGTAGGAAAAAAAATCCCAAACTTAATATTTTAAAGCCAATCTGATTTATTTTTTTCCCTGGGGGAATTTTTTTAATGAAATAGAACTATGAGGGGTTTTTGCTTGTTTAGGGAGAGTCTATAACATTGGGAGCTTCCAGTACAGTTTCCTCAAATGCATTTCTGGTATACTGTTCATTCATTTTTTAACTTAGTTAAATGGATCTATCCATCACTCACAATATCCATTAACTAAAAACAATAACAATTCTATCTAATACAAGAGAGTTCCTTCCAACATCCAGGCAAAATTTAGTCCTTTAACCTTTTTATCCTGCTAGGCATAAAGTAGCAGCATCTCATTCCAGGCACTGCACTTTTTCTTCTTATCTAGATGGCTTGAAATGTGTCTAGCAACTTAACAGAATCAATTGAGCATGGACAACTATAAAAATATAAAATAGCACTGAAACTTTAGATGAGTCTGTCAGTAAGTGTTAACTGTGGCTGCAGCTTTCACATTCTACACAGTCAAGAGAAATCAATAAGGATTGTACCATTTGTATTGTCTTACCTAATGTTTGTTCACCATGAAGTGCCAGGCACAAGCACCATCTAGGGAATATTGATTTCTTGATGTACTGTAATTCACACACGTATAAACAGCAGGAGAACCTTGTGGCTTCTCAAACCTTGCTTGCAGGTTTGATGTTTATACTTGTATTTCATTTGGGTCAAGCTTAGTTGAAAAAGGAAAGTAAAACAAAACTCTGCATGAGTGTTCACAAATAGACACAAAACCACATTGTTGATCACATTACAAGAAAAATAGTGCCAGAAACGATAAGAATAATCTAGTTTTACTAGAACGAGTCAGGCATAACAGAAAGAGGTTGCTATGTTGCAAATCAGAATAGATGAGGATGCTGCAGAGTACTCTGACAGAGAGTTGTCAGTGGAAAGAGCTTCTTCACCTGTTTAATCATGGGAGACCAGAGCTTTAGTGCTGATTTAAATGTGCAGAAGTGCTGAACTATATAGAGATGATTTTCTTCAAATAATTTTCAGATGTTTCAAGGTATATTTTCTTAATTTACATTGCACTGACTTCCTGTTGCATTATAGTGCACTTAAAGAGCAAGCAAAAAAACCTAAAAATCAGCTAAAAAAACCCCAACACAGCTGTAAAATTTACATAGCTGAAATAGTATTCACAGGCAACAGGGTCCAGGATGGAAAGGAGCAAACCAGGCACCTGTCCAGTCCAAGGACATTTCGTGGGAGAGAAAAAGGGGAGGAGAGGAGCAAGAGGGAGGTGGGAGGCTGGACCTCTGCTCCACTTTTAGGACAGTATAATGCCCAGTTGATGTGGTTTAAGAGAGGAGTAGCTCCAGCAGTGTGCATCTCCCTGTCAGCTTCACTGCTACATCCAGCTCCGTCACATGGCACTGCAATAACATAAAGTTAGTCAGGATTGATGAGGTGGGAAGAAATGTAAATATTCACTCAGAAAAACTCAGGATGGTTTAAATACTGTAATAAAAATGACCTCACTCCACAGGGAGCAGGGAGTCTAAGCAGAAGATTCTAGGACAAAAACTACGAAAGTGATTGTAAAAGCTACAGCACAGATGCTGACCCAATTTCAGCCTATCTCACTTTTTGTACTAAGATAAAGAATATTCTTACTTTAATAAAGGAAGGCAGCTAACAGGAGATCTCCTGTGGTCTCTTTGAAGATATCTCACTCCAGGGAGTGAGAACTCCCCAGGGAGTTCTGGATGAGTGGGCTAAAGCAGAGATGGGTGTCCTGATTGCATACCTTACAGGCAGAGTGAACCCAGACCTTTAACCTTACTGAGGGCCACAAAGACGATACTAGGGCTGGAGCACTTCTCCTGTAAAGACAGGCTAGGAGAGCTGAGGGTGTTTAGCCTGGAGAAGACAAGGCTCCAGGGAGACTTTATAGCAGCCTTCCATTACCATAAGGGGGCTTATAAAAAGGAGGGAGAGGGACTTTTTATAGGGGTATGTAGTGATACAACAAGGGACAGTGGTTTTAAACTGAAGGAGCGTAGGTTTAGATTAGATGTTAGAAAGGAAGTACTTACTCAGAGTGTAGTGAGGCACTGGAGCAAGTTGCCCAGAGAGGCTGGAGATGCCCCATCCCTGAAAGTGTTGAAGGTCAGGTTGGGTGGGACCTTGAGCAACCTGGTCTGGTGGCTGGCATCCCTGCCCATGGCAGGAGGATTGGAACTGAATGATCTTTAATGCCCCTTCCAACTCAAACCATTCCATGATTCTATAATGTTAGGCGTTCACTTAGGAAGACTGCTGAGCATTTGTACAGCTAAGTACATTTCTAGGGCTTTTGAAACTAGAGCCTGATAGCAAGAGGCAAGTGTTATAATGAGTAACAACTTGGTCATTTTGCATTATGTTAATTTGTTTATTTTGAGGATCCAAGCTGGCTTTCATTTCAGGGTCACTCAAGTGATGTTCCCCATTCTGTGTCTTGGAGGATGTTTGTGAATATACCCAAATTGCAACACAACACAGTGTAGCAAGACTGACAGTGTTTGTTCCACAGAGTTTAGCACCAGAATAACCTATGGAAGTTTTGTTCACAGATGCAGTATGTATCCAGAGTGGAGCAGAGAAACTGTTTATACTGTTAGTCTCTCACAGTCATGAGCATCATGTTAGTACCGACTGTTTAAAATCAGAACAGTAACATTACATATGTCCAGACATGGAAGGAAGTTACGTGTGTCTAATTTTGCAAACTTCCAGTTTCCTGGCTTATCTGCCATATGTGAAGAAGCCAGAAAAAAAATGAAGGTCACAAACATGAAGTAGCATAAATATTGTAAATTACTGTTTAACATCAATATGAAATACAGGAGAAGATGAGTACTGTATTTTGAATTAAAAGTGTATGTTCATTTGTAAATTGGCAGCAGTTCCATAGCAGCTAGCCATCTTCTAATTTGAAGCCAAAAATATGAAAAAATTACTTTCCTTCTAAAAGATAAGCTTTTCATACATTAGATGTTCTTTGGTTTTTCAGAACTATATCCTTTTGATCAGGAATTTCAAAGATGCTTAATATGCTTTTAAATGAGCCATGGATTTTCTTTTCTTCTCGTTATTGATTTCTGAAAATTAATTTTGTTTCCTTGTATCACCAAAATATCCCATCTGACAATTGTTCACTTGTTTGTCATCACATGTCTTTCTGAACAAGGTTTTTCCATCAAGATTTGGGTTCCTTTTTCTGTTGAGCTCCTTTCTCTTTGGGAAACTGCCACTTTGGGAGTGGCAGTAGGAATCCTTCATTTAAATAGCCAGAAAAGAGACTTTCTAGAGACTAAAGTATTTGTTCTTAAGAAAACCAAAATGCTGTCTGAGCTTCCCAGGAGGTTGGAGTAATAGCACAAAAAAAAGGAAAGGCGAAAGAAATCCAGAGGAAGGATCCCACTTAGCCAAGTAGAGGGCAAGAAGCAAGTTCTTAAATATATTATAATCAGATTTAAAAAAAAATAGGGCGGGCTAGAGGGTGGAGAAGGTAGGAAAAAATTACAACAAAAAATTACAGAGTGGGGATTGGGGTGAAGCACCCATACAGAATTTGTAATTTCAAGTTAGAAAATTTTTGAAATCTTGTATCAGGAGTATGAGTATTGAAGCAGACGATGGTATCTGATTCCTTTCTCACCTCTCCTTTCCTGGTACATATACCTGTAATTTAGGTGTCAACATCTTTGCACATTCCTAACACAAAGTTCAAAACGTGACTTTAGCATTCCAGGCCCAGAGGAGGAAGCAAAACACAGAAACTTGATGAAAGCCTGAGATGTTTCCAGGAAGATGCCTGGGTAAATGGTGCCAAGCATTAGGAGTGTAAGACATTGGTGGGGTGAAGGAGGAATGTGTCAGAGGCTCTGTGGAGAGGAGCTCATGAGGGAATACAGGAGCATTACAGCAGAAATAAGTGGAACAGCAATGGGAGGACTTCTGGACAAGACTTTGAATGAAAATGTAGGAAGTGACTGTAGCGAAATGGGGAATAGAGGTTTGCATTTGACACAATATTGATTTAGTCATTGGCATTTTCCAGATCAAGGGCTTTTAAATTTTTTTTTTTTTTTTTTTTTAATAGGGAAAAAGCTTCATTTTGTTTGCGTTTCCTGCTAATCCCATGGTTCCAACAAGGCCAACTCCAGGGATTTTTCCACTCATGCTTTGTTTAATTTTATTTTTTTATCTTAAATAGAAGTTCCTAGGGAAAAAAAAAAGACACAAAAGAATTAAATGTGGTGGCATCATGATGACCCCCCCATGACTTGGGGGGTGTCTTCAGAGTTACCAAGACTTCCCAGCTTCCAGAAGAGTGTATGAACTCATCATTGCTGAGGTAAAAATCCTCATTTAAGTGGGGGATATCTATACCTAACTTGAAAATACAGCTATACCTTCTAAACCTCTGAGTATTTTCAAAAACACTACAAATGACATTTGTATTCCTCATTATCTTTTAACATTCAACAAAGGCAATCAGTGTGACTATTCATATTTTGCAAAAATGGAAATAAATTACAAAATTTAAAACAAGACCCTTTTTCAGCTTTTGCTGTTTGCATTTTCAATAAACAACTTACTTATTTTTTCACTATTTAACTTTTTTTATATGTCCTAAAAGTTCCATGGTCTGCTTGTAGTGCTTTCTATCATAAACTTGAAGCAATATAATAGCATTACCCTTAATAAAAACTAGGCATTTTAGCACCTAAATTTTAACCTGCTCATGTTTTGTCTTAGGTCATTATTATTTTCTCATTTTAGCTTATGCTGCATTTGCTGTACAGTGTCTTTAGTGAGAAGTATCCTTTTTTTTTACTGTTTCTGGTAGGGCAAGTAAAGCTGAAGAAGTAGAAACATCCTGTGGTTGTCTGAGCGGCTAAATTCTTGATCAATAATGTGATAAAGGCTTCCACAGGAAAATAAAATGCAGTTCCTAGAAAAGCTGTTCCCCTGCCATACTCAGCGGAGAAAGCGTTATGACAATGCCCATTTATCAAGAGCAGTCAAGGTATAGAAACTCAACGGGGTCTTGTGTCTTAGACGTTAGGGATACCAGCTCTAGAAGGACTAAACCATTGTGTATTGCTATGTATTGAGCCTCCTTCCAGGTGGCAAACAGCTGCACCTTTTTATAAATCTTCAAAAATAAATTTGAAGTGCTTGCTTTCAGCCGATAAGTGTTATATTTAATTGAACCATTCTGTGAATGTTATAGCTCAGGCACCCAGAAAGATGGTGAATATTTATTATATTTGTTTTGTATTTCCACCGGTCAGCAGAATAATGAAATTCCTTAACTACTTCTCTTTAACTTGCCTGAAGAAAGCACGGTATGTTGCTAAATTGCTTTTCACTAGCCCTGCCGAGAAACAACTTTAATCCTTGTTAGAAAATTGCAGAGTCTGGGCCTGACAAAGAGCTCATGCCTGGCGCATTGTGAGCGCTGGGAGCGGGGCGAGGGGAGCCCTTTACAGCTGCGTGCCTCCAGCCCGTCTGAGCTGCACTATTTAGGCGAGGAGGTCTGTCAATTCCTCCTGACAATGGAACGAGTTTTTCAGTGCCTGTAGCTGCGCCGAGCCCCGTTGGGGATCAATGCTGGCCATTCAAGCTGCACCCTCTTTCATTGCTTTGGTTTGTTAATTTAAGACTAAAGGTCTGCTGAGGGGGTTTAGGGTGTTTAAGAAAGCTGATGAACTGTTTAAGAAATCTGATGAACTGAGAGCGTTTATAGCCCTGGTGTGGCAACTATTGGCACTGAGGGAGCTGTGTCCTTGTTGACCCTCTTGTTATTAAAAATGCACAAGTGCTGCGCTTCTCAATATTTCAACACTCTTTCATTGTCAATACCACCTTCTGAGCCCTTCAGCTTGTTGCTTGCTCTAAAGATCTTCTTAGATTGGGTTTGAAAACTTCACCTTAAACACTAGATTAGACTGATGTTCTGTTTTCCGTGCTCCTGTTGATTTGTTGAACCTTCCCAGGGCTGGAAAGCAAGTAGCAGCTTGATGGGGAGACGGGCTGCTAATATGATTTACCAGTGTACAGTCATGCACAATAAGTGTGAATAAATACAAGGGTCTCACAGAGTCAACCCTAGCCTTTCCTTTTCTCTTATTTTTTACTTTGAAAGAGGTATCTCAGGAAAATGAAGTGAGTAATGCATGCCCTTACAGGAGCTGGATGGGCTGTGAATAAGGAGAGGGGAGGAAATAGCAAGGCAAACATTTTTGTTAAAGTGGTTGGTTGCTGTTATTTGCTGATTTAGAAAAAATATATAATAAGCACTTACCTCTATACACTTGCATAGACAACAGCAAAGAATGTGGCAGTAGTACCATATAATGAACATCTGCAAGAGATGCATTGTCCTTTCACTGCTGTTGTTACTAGTGGGAAAGTTACTTTCCTTTAAAACCGGTAAAAAGCGATCATCGTTGCTGTTGTTGTTACTGTTGCTGTTGTTTTAACTGGGTATTCTCAGGACAAATATCAAATCACTGAAGTTTTGGGGTTTGCAATAGATTCCCATCAGTCACAGTAGATTCATCCTTGCCTCTCTAACATGCTCATGGTTGTCAAAATGTGTGGCCTTGGATTCTCTAAAAGGAATTTGCATTGCTGTGTTTTTTAACAGATGCAAGAAGTTGTTACAGGGAAATCTTATGTTTGTGTTATGAAGTCCAGCAGATTTAAGTTTGTGCGGCTTCAGCCTATACTGAGTCCTCAAAACTAGTCAATATAAGACCAATCATTAACAAGAATCCTACCCACAGGCACCTCTGGGAGGATTCAAAAAATATACTGCATGTGACTTTTATTAAAAATAATGTGACAAAAATAAAAATACCTTTTTTTCTAATAAAATAGCAGGCATATTTTTTCTGAACAAAGTAAGTTGAGACAAGAGCAAGTACTGTAGGACATTTCACAATCACCAGATTAAACATCGGTACTGAAAGTTTAATCCATCAAAGCTAGTCAGGAAAACATATTATATTGTTTTCATTCATAAAGTTGAGTAGAAAATTAATTTCTTCCAATGCCTTAGCTTTGTTTTCAGTGCATGTGAGAATATCACAGGTATATAGAGTCAAAGTTTTACTGAATGCATATTAAGTAAGTTTTCTGGCTGTACTTTAAAACATTTTGCCAGAAAACTGAAACAGTCTATCATCAGTAATCTGTCACTGTTGAGTATTGTTGCATGGGAAAAATCAGTCTTAGAATTTTCAATCCTGTCTGTAGGTTGTTTGTCTGAGCAAGTTTGAGCCTGTTCTGCTTTCTACTTGATACAAACAAAATACATAACGGATGCATTACTGGAAGAATATCCGTTTTCGAAAAGTTCCTCTACTAAAATAGTTCTCTTTACCAGGACTGTGTTTACAATTAAAAACAGTAGGGTTTGAGTGATGATATCATTTCTTGGCTTATTTTATTGCATTTGGGTAGAATGTTTGATGTAAAAATTTTTATCTTTATTTAGATCAATAGAGCTCCCCAGTTAATAAGCACAATTGTATTTTATTTTCTAGACAGCTGTATACATATATCTGCCATTTAGTTTACCACTTAGTAACAAATCTGTCACATTAAAAATATTTTGCAGATACTTACAAAGGAAATCAATACCAGCATGCATGTTAGGGATGAAATAATGTAAATAGGAGAAGAATGTCATTCTGTAGTTTAAAAACAGTATTTTGTGGATATCTAATCAGTCCCATATTTTAGTGACTAAATCAAACTACTTTCATGAAATATGTAGCTGTCTGCCTTTTTTGTGGTGCATTTTTTCATTTCTGTAAAATAGGAATTTAATAGGAGAAACTCTAAAAAGTAATTTATTTCCAGTGATTTATAATTAAAATAAAATTTAAAATTCAAAAAAATAAACAGAAGAATTATTATATTAATATCTAATTTCAAATTTATCTTGAAACTGATAGTTATAATGTAATGAGACTGTTCCCTGTAAGGAAAAGGTATTCGTAGTTAATTATTGTATATCTTTCAAGCTTTTTACAGAGAGCTTATATTTTGATGGAAGAATTCTATTTCTTTCTTTTCCAGTAGCAAGTAATTTGTCTTCATATTTTCAGTATATATTTTATTTTATTTGTTCATGTGGAAGCGGATAATGAGACACATTAGATACTTCCTTTGAATTATTTTCACAAAATATACCTTGCCTAACATGCTACATTTTAAAATATGCACCTGATTTCCTCTCTTTGCATGTCTCTGTATTTTTCAAAGACATGGGAAATTATATTAGAAAATCATTTAAGCCTCTTTCCTGTGGGAGAAGAGACTAGAAACAGAGCTATGACACAAACTCTTTTAATCTCTCACTGTTAAAATGAAAAAAAAATCCCTTCCTTTTTACACTTTGACTAAATGACATCTGGTAGTGATTCTACAGGAGGGGGAAAAATGCTACAACTATGTTTAGCAAAATCTCTTCTAATCCAGTTACTGTGAAAGAACTATTACAGTAGCTATTTAGAATTGAGCATTTTTTACAGTAACATAGACACCAACAGCAGAGGGCTTATTCTTAACCCATCCCTTTGTGAAGTGTTGAGTGAAAACATACCTATGCCTACGACATAAAAAGGAAATAAGGTAGGCTGTAATTATAATTAGTAATTAATGTAAACCAAAACCTTAATGTGCTTGTTTTGAGAAGGGTGGAGTGATGTTTTGATCATATTTAAAAACAGTTTTCAGGGATTTTTGATTTTTTTTACTTAATGATGGAGAGAAAAGAAAAGAAAAGAAAAAGAAAAGAAAAGAAAAGAAAAGAAAAGAAAAGAAAAGAAAAGAAAAGAAAAGAAAAGAAAAGAAAAGAAAAGAAAAGAAAAGAAAAGAAAAGAAAAGAAAAGAAAAGAAAAGAAAAGAAAAAGAAAAAGACAAATTTCTTGTTCTCTGGTACTATTTTCCTGTTTGGATTGAAAAAGCTAGTTATTGTAAATTTTCTCTCAAGATACCCTACCTGTTTCTGTCCTTGCTGTTTTAGCTGTCAGTTCTCTCCTGTAATTGTATCTTTAATATCCATTCTCACTGACAGACAACAAAGTGCATAATGCTATTTTGCTTGAACACGTTGTAACTGAAAGATAAAATGGCAGGTGCTAATTCATGTAAAGAATGGTTTAGGTCAAGTTATTTGATTTCCTACTGACCCATGCAATTCTCATAACAGGAAATTATATCATTGTTGACTTCAAGTGCTGATCTGTGATCATTTCAAAGTGTTTCATTACCTCTCATTACCAAATCTGTTAAATTAATACTGCAGGGTTATTTGGTGGTGTTTGTTGTTGTTTTTATCCTTCTTTTCAGCAATGGTATAGCAACTCCATGAAAGTCATATGCATGTGGCTGGCTGACAGATTAGACGTTCAGCTTCACGTCTACCAGCTGAAGACTCTCATCAAGATAGTGAAGGTAAATAAAATATGTTTGCATTAGACTGCATAGCATAGAGAGAAAATTATTAAAGTAATAACATGGATGATCAACCCAAAAGTTAGAAAACTTGGAATAAAGTTGTAAACTTATGTGGTTTTAGGTTGGGATTTTTTTTCTGCACAAAAATTCCAGAAGTTAATAGTAATAATAATAGTAGCAAATTCCAGAAGTACAATAACATATTAAACCCTTTAATGTTAATTATATGTGCACTAGTATTTGTCATAAATTCTGGACTTGGGAACAGTTAAGATAGTTCCAAGGAATTTTGCAGCTAGTTGTACAACATTGCTGTATGATTATTCTTACTAAATTATTATTTGTCTTTTTACCAATTTTTAGTTTTACCTTAAAAATTTCAATTGTGTTCCTTCTCCTATTTCCCCCTTCTCCTAAAAAAAGGAACTATTTTCTTTTTTATGCATATGTAATTACTAGCCTTAATTGAAATCAGTATTCAGTGAATTAGATAACATTTTCTAATCTTTCATACTCAGGGATAAGTATTGGTAGGAATACCAATCCCTCCACTTCAGTCCTCAGTCGTTTACATTGGCCAATGTCAAATGCTTCCAAGCAGAGCGTAACATGTCTTGCAATAGGCAATTATGGGTTAACCTACCATAAAAAGAAACTCCCTTTCAGATCTTAGTTGATACCCTTAGGCAAAAAATCCTAAAAATTTCAGATTTTTTCCTTTTAATTCTTTCTTGTTTAACTTCGGACATTCTTGTTATCTGTACAAATATGGAATAAGAAACACCTGTTGTCACTGGTGACCTTGATTTCTTAAAAATATTTTCTTATGAAGTTCATGCAAGACTATAAAATCAGAAGCATTTTAACTCATGGTCACCGGAATTGCAACTGCAGCTTTCAGGATTCACTAGCAAAAAAGAGCAGAACAGAGAGAAATGCAAGAAAACAGTCATAATAATGATGGCATCATGGCCACCTGAAACACCCAAGTTTTGCTGGTTTTGACCTTAACTGATTTCTCTGGGAGCAGGATTTGGCTTTTCACTTGATTATGTGCCCAAATGGCAAAAACAGTTTGCTGTTCCCTATTAAAATAAATGGCTCTTGTGAAAGGTTTAAAGCTATTTTCAAATGAATCACAGAATCATAAAATGGTTTGGTTTGGAAAGGACCTGAAATATTACCTAGTTCCAACCCCTCTGACATGGGCAGGAACATCTGTCACTGGACCAGGCTGCTCAGAGCTCCATCCAGCCTGGCCTTGAACACTTCCAGGGATGGGGCATCCACAACTTATCTGGGCAACCTGTTCCAGTGCCTCCCCACCCTCACAATAAAGATTTTTACTGATATCTAATCTAAACCTACTCTAGTTTGAATCCACTCTCCCTTGTTCTATCACTCCATGCCCTTGTAAAAAGTCCCTTTCCAAGGTAGTTACCATCCTCTGAGGAAGAAGATAGGTGTTAGAGGATCTAAAACCTGTGCCCCATGAGATCTAAGAAGGGGCAGGCTAAATTGTACGAGAGAAATATCACCAGGGAGATTAAAGGAAACTCTTACAAAAATGAATTTCAGGTGAATGAGCAGCACTGCCAACCTGCCTTCTCTCTGCCACCTGGCACACTGGTTAGCCTTGTTCCCACTGGAGGTGGAAACACTGCTTCTGGCAGTGGCCTTTCTGTGCCCATATACCTGGTTTGCTCTGCATGTAAATTCCAACTGTGTGTTATTCCGTGGCACTTTCTCTGAATATTAAAGATTGAAGAAGATGATGTCAATCATATTGGTTCTGGGAAACAGAAAGTTTTGTGGACCTTGGTTTTGGTGGGTGAAAACAGAACTGGTAAAACAGGAACTCACCAGACAGGAGGCTGCTGGGAAATACAAAACAATGGTTAAAGAAGAGTATCATAAATTTTTCCTGCTGCAGCCCAGCTGCAGAGAGATGTGGGGAGGCACAGTTCCTGCAAACTAGAGCAAATAAGGCACCTTTGTGTTTGCTTTAGGAAAAGCAAACAAACAAAACAAAAAACAAACATAGGAAGCTGTATTGCTCCTGTCACCTCTTAAAAATATTTAGAAAAACAAAAAGTAGGAGGTCATTTCTGAAAAACACAGGATGAGTAAGAGAAATATAATTCTTTCAGATTTGAATGCAACAAGAGTAGTGGCATTATTAAGAAAGCCTAGAAGAAGAAACATTGTTCCCTTTATTCTCTTTAAAGGCTTATGATTGAGTAAGGGTTTCATTAGATGTCTGAGACACGTGCAGAGGGATGTGATAAAGAAGGGTCAAGGACCAAGAAAGTTAGGGAGAAATGAAAAATTAAGCTTGGAAGTGAACATTATTATCCTGCAAAACTATGTCAAGAGAAGAGCAGTGTCTGAACCCCAGAGTGCTGGTCTGAGAATGGGAAGAATACAATGTAAAAGTGAAGGAAATTGCTGTAGGACCCATTAACAGCATCAAAGCAAATTGAATGCACAGTGTTATAAAAAGGGAACGCAATGGTGACACTTGAAAAAGACCAGGCAGGGTACTCGCAGGAGTGTGTGAGCAAAACATAAGCTGCATCCATTGACTCTGACGTTGACCTGTGAAAGTCAAATAAATCTCAGCTGCAGAGATTCAAACAAGGTTTAAATAATCCTCATAGTGGCAGAAAAAAAGTCTCCCAACTGAATGTTACCCATTTTAAGAGTGGTCTTTTGCAGTTCTCTGAAGTATTGAGTGAAACAAGATCAAATCTTTTCTTTCTCTAAGGGTTGTACCTGGTCTCCTCATCAGGCAGAGGAATGGGCCTGATAGCCCTTAATTATCTTCCATTTTCTTTTCCCCATGTTCTCTTCCAAAACATTGAGAATTTGTAGTGATAGCATACACAAAATAAGAAACTGCCTAGATCAACTTGTCCCTTTAAGGGTAATCAGGAAAGATTATTTCAAATGTATTACAATTTAAAAATAAAGTACATAGGTGATTTTTCCGTGTGCTTACTTGACCATAGCATTGATGAATAAAACAATTCCACTCAGAAGACTTCCATGATGGATAAACAAAGAAGAAAGTCATATCTGCTTGTTCATAGGAAGGATGAATACCGGGGAAACAAAATCTTCTGAAATGAAAAAAAAGAGTAGATGCAAATCGAAATGTAGAGACTTAGAATGTAAATTAACTAGGTAGTCGCCTGAGAAATTCTGACACTATGTAGTATAGATCATAATCTGTATTTATTATTAGAGTATTTATTATAATGTAATATATAATCATTATTTTTCCACATTTCTGCATGTAAATGTGAAGAGAAATATAAATAAAATTACACTATGAGGTAAAGGTCAAGCATTTACATTTTCTGTGAAATGACAGGACTGAACTACCTGTAGCCAAATTCACATTTCAGTAGGTATTTAGAAAAATTCTCAGCCGGTGTCATATTGAATAAATGAAACAAATGGAAGTTACTGAGAAATCAGCTGTTAGAGCTGTTAGAGTACGCTGTAGCACAAAATACAGTCTCTTAAAGGAATGACCATCAAATTAGAATCTCTAGAGTTTGTAGAAATCTCATGCAGCCCAAAAACTAAGACCGCAAAAATCTTTATCAAGGTGCCCGTGCCACTAGCATGCTAGAAATGGCCAGCGTACAGTGAAAGAGCGCTCAGAATGGCTGGAGTCCAATTCAAGATGTTTTACTTTTGCCACAGAAAACCTACCGAGACTTCAGGTTGCAAGGCGTGCTGGAGGGGACGCTGAACAGCAAAACCTACGACACAGTGCACAGCCGCCTGACTGTGGAGGAAGCCACAGTCTCGGTCACGGACGCCGGAGGACTTCAGGGCATTACAATGAAAGACAGTGATGAGGAGGAAGGATGATGTTATTTCACAAAGCATTCAGAGCTGGGGGGTGATGGTCTGAGGGTGGGGTTTATCTTTGCCTTGAGGTTTTTGGTAACTTGTCCTTGTAATTGCATTTATAGTTTTGCCTTATGATATCGGTGCAGAAATGTAATTCGCTCCATTAAAAAAAGAAGGTAAGATTATCAGAGGAAAAGTGCCAAGGACTTTTTGAGAATAATGGTTGTAGCATATTTTTATGTATAGCTTTGCTTAGGGCTGCAAGAACACTGGCATGGAGTTTGAGTTCCACTTGTGATTACATTTTTCTCTTTCATTTGCTACCATTCTTTCTTGTATTTCCATCTGATATTGATGTCCTGTGCAGAAACAAGATGTGAATCTCACTTAAAACACAACTATACAGGAAATCATCCTTGGAATGAGTCAATGCCCTAGGTAAAAAAAAAAAAAAAAAATAGTGTATTTTCAGGATGACAATTTGTTTACCTTTTTTGTGCTTAATTTTACATTACTGTGTGATGTGCATTAAAAATTTTAATCTTGGTTCTTTGTATATTGAGGTTGGTATATAAGCAGAAGAACTTCAAGGACAGTCAGACACATACAAACTGCTTAGGAGTGTCATGTCTATCCATGTTGCAAGTTTAAATATATCTCATCCTGTTGGATGTCAGTAAGCTTGCCATCTATGTTGTATTTCTGTGAAAATTTTCAGGCAATAAGAACACATTTTGTCGTGGTCATTTATGTATCTACCCAAGTTTGTATAGAATTCTACAATTAAAAGATGTTTTCAGTATTTCAAAAAATTTGAACCATTGTATGATTCCTCATGGGAATGAGGTTTTTTAATTATTTCATTTGCATAGTGAATTATGGCAAATATCTTTCTTTTATAGAGAAAGAGATATATAGCAAACAAGTACCCATGGACACAATGCCTTGATAAAGGAAAAAAACAAACAAAAACCCCTTAATAGCAGATGAACAGACAGGGCCCACTGCTTGCTTTTTGATGCCCTCAGGATGAGCTAGAAAGAATTCAAATTTTCATCAGTCAAAAACCTCACGCAGCTTACAAAAAATACAGCAACTTTTTTTTTTTTTTTTGTGGAAGCATGACCAATTCCTGAGTTTGTGTACACAAAATCAGAAAGAACACAGATGATACTCAGTGTAGTAATAAGTTGCTGAGGTCCTTGTGGAGCCCTAGCATTATACCTAAGGGGCTTTACTGAGGAACTGTGGGTTTAGAAGGCTGATGTGAGGCTTCTGTGCAAGAACAGGCTGTAGGAGGACTTCTGGGGTCTGCTGCAAGCATGCAGGGCTGCAGGAACTGAGAATGAGAGCTTGCAGAGAAAGTGGCTTTCGACACACTTGGAAGCTCAGCCAAGCAGAGAAGGGCAAGTTACACTTCTCCTGGGTGTCTAGGGAGAAATCCTAAGTGGCATTTTTTTTTCTGTGACAACCAGCCTAATGTGAGCTGAGGTGAATTCAGCTACAAGGAAGGACTGGGAGCTGGTAAGGTAAGACCATTCTGCTCAGCTTTTCAGCACCATCTCGGCTGGGTGGAAGGAGGCACAGGGAGCCCAAGTAATGTTTTTTCCCTGTTAGCAGGCTGCTAGATGAATTTGCTGATTTAGGTTTTGATAGCAGTAAAATAATTGCATATTCCTTTCCTGTATTTTTTCCTGGTTGTGCTGGTGTGTGGAAGCTGACAATGCTTGAAGGGCCACTTGCGACTCTGGCTGAGACCCAGACCTGGTAAGGGACAAGCTGCCTGGGCAGGAGCTGCAGCCTCAGCCCCAGTCTGGCTGTGGCAGACAGCAGGGTGCAGAGGAAGCCAGGCTGTCCAATGTAACACCAGTCTCCTAAACCCAGTAAAGCAGAGAGATCAGTGTCAGTCAGGCACAGAGGGAGTTTTGTCTCTGCAAAAGTCTCCCTGCTTCCCCTCTCTTCATCCTGACATTCCTTAGACACCACAGAAGTGCCAGGTGTAAAGAGGTAAAGGCATGTATCACTTCAGTGGCCCCGCAGTGCTTGCCAAGGCCTCCTAATGTAGAGTTGTGCCAGGGCTTTCACCGGAAGGCATTAGATTTTTAAAGTTCCAAGGTAACACAAGAGTAGGAAGCAATATTCAAATTGAACACTGTCCTTAGCAGGCCACTAACAGGGTAGGGAGCTGGCATTTTTCCTAGAAACACCAGGACAGAAGTGCCTGTCACCAGCACAACCCAGGAGGTAAGTGATGGGTCTGTCTCCTTCAACAGAGTAGCTCGGCATTGGCCTCTCTGCCCAGCCTTGCAGGAAGCAGTGATTTGTACTCACCTCCCCTCTGGGCTTTTCCTCTGTCCCAAGCTGCCCACACAAGGCTGTCCTGGTGAGGCAAATAACTCTCCCTATCAATTTGGACAACTACAGAGTAGGTTATAGTAGTTTCACCTGTGAGGTCCTCAAGAGACTGTAGGCCATCATGGTCCTGATGGGCCTCACCTGGGACCCCCACCCACAGCCTCTGTCCAGGGATTCAATCTGAGCTCTGTCCAGGGCTGCTAACCTCTGCCCCAGTGATGAAAGAGGAGTGCTGGATTCTTACCTCAGCTACAGCCCAACGTGTGCTTGTTAATGGGCCCTCTTTGTCTAGACCCTGATCCAGAGATCAACTTCAGAGCTTTCTGACCGTCACAAACATGTGGTGATCTGGTCTCTGAGTTGCCACCGCCTCTTCCCCTGCCCTGTTCCCAGGGTTGAGTGTGGTGGGACGGGGCCTTGTCCAGCCAGCCGGGGGATTCCACCCCCAGCTCCCTATGCCTTAATCCCGTCTTCCTGTCTACATCCTGAAGTAGTAAAAAAAAAAAAAAAATCAGGAAAAAATCCACCTGAACAAGACTATGACTTTTTGTGGCTTGAAAGGGACCCGAGTTACTCAAATTTCACGAAGCATAATACACATACACCCCAAATGTCAAGCACTTTGCTATTCAATTTCTTCTGCGTGCGATACTTGCAAGATATATTTGTAAGATAGAGATGAGTAATGAAATGCCAAACAAACAAACAAAAGCCCAAAACAAAGATTATGAGAATAAAAATATTTTTTTAAAAAAAGCAAATATTATGTAACCGTGAAGTTTCAAGATGTTTGGGAAAGATAAATTAACTCAGACACAAAGCATAGGATAAGTTATTGTTAAGGACACAGCACAGCAGACATCAATGGAGGACAGATACAGAAAAAGCAGTGCTTCAAACGCCCTTTAATTTGTTCCAAATGCAAGTAATTTTTTTGGAACCTAGATTTGTGAAACCGTGAACCAACATGAAGCTTGAGAAGGCCAGGGAGTACCTGCGTGACAGCTCCCACGTTAGGCACCGTCGCCTCCAGCTGCCAGGGCAGTGCCCTAGGGGATAGGGCTCAGGGGCCGCCTCTACATCTTAACTTGGGAGTTTAGCCGAAGCCGTGTGCCCGTCCCGAGCGGACAGCATCGCCGCTCGCTGTGCGCTTCCGAGCGAGGCGCCAGCGGCGCACCTGCCGACGCTGTGCGGGCTCCGCGCGACTTCCACTCTTCCTAAGCGGGCGCGGAGTGCAGGGAACCCTCAGGAAAGGGGCAGGAGCGGTCGCCTTTAATTCACTCCCCCTGAGTCTTAGTGGTATAAACGGGGCTTTAGAAGTCGAATCAGAAGCCGCGAGCAGGTGCGCGCCGCCGCTGCGGGCGCTGCTCGGGGCCGGGATAGGAAAGCGATGCTCGCGGGTCTCCCGCCGCCGGGCAAAGGCTGCTTGGAGCCAAGAGCTCGCTGCCCTCGGCTGTCGCTTACCCCGGCAAGGAGCGGATAGGCAAGGCAGCGGCTGGGGGAACCACCGCGGCAGCAGGGCGACGTGAGGGCGCTGAGCCTCCCTCCTCCAGACAAGCAAAGCCGCCGGCTCAGGCCGTGCCCTTTGAGCCCGCACCGGCGGGTCTGGCCGCCGAGGCTGGTGCTTGTAGGGCGGCCCCTCCCTGTAAACCCGACCCGAAGCGGAGGGCAGCCCTCGTCGCAGGAACCGGCGCAGCTTTGGAGGAGCTGCCGGAGTCAGAGGGCGAGTGGCTCCTGGTGCACCGGTGCTCATCGACGGCGCCCAGCGGAGCCGCCTCCCTCCCTCCTTGGCCTTGTGGACACGGGACGCACAACAACGCTTCCTGGGCTTCCGGGGGATATCGGGCCAGGTGCCAGATGTTTTCAGGTTTTGGGAAACTCCTCCTGAGACCCACTAGACTCCGGGCGCAGAGGGCGGACGGGGCACCAGTGTCGACCTCGGAGTGGGCAGCAAGTGCGGCCCCACGAGGGACAGGAAGATGAGCGCCGGGGGCCGGGGAGGGAGTGTAAGGCTGTGAGGCGGGTTCCTGCACAGAGAATGCCCCTCAGGCACCTACCGAAGGGGGTTGAATCGGATGTTTGCCTGTCAGGAAAGGAGCGCGGAGCAGGCGGCGGGAGCCGCAAGGCAGCGGCGGGGCACTCGGGGAGCTGGGAGGGATCAGGGCTGCTTCTGTGCCAAACGGACGGAACCCGGGACGCCTGTGAGACCCGCAGAGACACCACGGCCGGCCTCCCTCCGGCACGGGCGGGCTTTGTTTCAACAGCGACTGGGGGAAAAAAATGCAGCTAAACAAACAAAAAAATCAGTCACACACACACAAAAACTTTGGTTTCGGCCTTAGCAGGTGTATTGTCGTGTGGCGCCCCTCTCCTCCTCCTCCTCCCCCGGCCTCAGTTCTGAGGGTGGCCCTGAGTCTGTTCCCGGGTACGAGCGCCGAGCGAGCAGCCGAGAAGGCGGGGAATCCTCCCCAGGTTCCGTCCAGCAGCGGCTGCGACAAGGGCACGACTCCTACTTTCGTTCTTATTTTCACTTGGCTTCTCCCCCTCTCTCAGCCGCAGCACATCGAAACGGGTCCCGCCGTAGACGTGTGGGGTTTTGTCCCGCTCCATGTCCGGCGGACACCTTCCTGCCGTCATGGCGAGGCGGCGTACCCCGGTGCCGGGAATACACAGCCCACACAGCGACCGGCTCTTCGCTTTGCTCCAGGTTACCTCCCAATACACCGACAGAAAATGGAAACAAAAAATAAGTTAATTGTTCCTGATCCAATTCAGGAATCTTAAAAATAAATAGCTTCCCCCAGCCAAAGAGCGCAAGGCGTTCATTTAGCAGTAACGGGGCTAAACATTTGTTGAACTGGGAAAGGAACAAATGAGAAAGTGTCATTCATGGCTCCAGCTGCCGCTGGCCTCTCCCAGCCACTTCCACCAAGGGCCCTTTGGAGTTGATGACACCGCTGGGTCCCCTCACAGGCGGACTGATTAGATTAGACGTGATAGCTGCAGTACACGTTCGGAGCTGGCACACTTAGCCAAATCGCTCGCATGAATTACGGGAGGGCCGGAAGCGCTACTTTAGAGGGTCACTTGTAATTTCGTTTATATGTGATTAAAGGCTTTATACATGAAAAGGCTTAATTTGCACCAGTTTTGTTTACGATTTAGGGGGGGTTGTATGAAATGTACTATACTGCCAAACTTTGTTTTACCTCCAGGAGCACTTGTATTTTGCGGGTCAGTGTTAAATGTTTTTCTTTTGTGATGAATTCGGTTACAAATAGCAATACTTTATTCTTTTGCTTGCGATGGAACGGCTAGAGAAGGATGCCAACACACCCTCACTGTATGGGAAGACTACAATAGTCTCCGAAGATGCATACACACACGCACGCACATATTTATATTACTTTCTTCTACCGGAGAAATTATCAGTGGAGAAAACGCCGAAGCGTTACAACTCAAAAGCTGGGAAATGCCAAGCGACTTTGCCCGCGTTCCAGAAACCGCAGAGCCCGAGGCTGCTGCGAGGTGCACTCGGGCTCTGCGGCCGACCTCCGCAGAGCAGAACGGGAGCCGGGGCCGGGGCCAGGACCGGGTGGGTCAGGGAGCCGCGTCCGCCACCCCAGCAGCCGGGCGGGTGGCGGTAGCAGCAGGTTGCCACCGAAAAGGACAGCGGTCGGGATCTCCCGGCTGGTCCACTTCCCCCCGCTGTAACTCGCCCGTTATATTTTTACTTCCCTTCAAAAGACAGTAAACAACAAGTTCTGAGTAGGAATGAACAGCGAGCCCTCCAGCACGGCAGCAGCCAGGGGCTAATTCCGAGTTGTAACAAGCCAGGGCCAACGCGTTCCGCCGCTGCGGGGTCTGCGGGCGGCTTTGCGGCTTTGCAGCTCGGGGGAGCACGGCGTTCCCGGTGCGTGTCGGGGTAAATCACCTCTTCACAAATCCAGCGGCTCGGGAGGGAACGTCTTGGAATGATGCGTAGCGAGAGCAAACCCAAGCTCTAGCAGCGAATCCCGGCAGTGTCACTATTAATGAGGACTATTACAACAGTAATAATAGTAATCGGGGTCTGTCCAGCCGCCGTCGAGTCCGCCGATGTCGTGGCCAGAAGGATGTTTTGTAACCTCCCTGGTTCCCTCCACTCTCGGGTTGTCCACAGGCGTCCCGGAGCCAGAAGGGATGTTGCCGTCCCCGCCCTTACCCGGTGATGGGGAGCCGGCTCCGGGCGCACGGAGGCAGCAGCCCCCTCAGGCAGAGGGTTGCGGTAAAACACTCCCAGGAAAATATTAATGCAAGCAACAGAAGGTTAGCGGAGTTATTATCCTTTTCAATTCATTTTTTACTTAAAAACGCAATGGAATTATTCATTTTATTAAGGAGGAAGAAATTAAAGATTAGGCTCTAAGGCGGTATTTTACCTCCCTCTAATCGCCTCTGGGATCGGATTGGAGTAATCCTGACGACGAGATGAATTCGCCGGTGACTCGGATTTTGAGTGCATGTAGAGATACGTTATGATAATAATGCAAGTGAGCAATATCAAGAACATACCTTAGGAACGAATTAAACACAAAGCCGATTACGGGGAAAAAGAGAACAGCAGCTTTCCCCGGCAGAGCACGAAATCAACTCGAGGCAAAACTTTTGCCCGTAATTTCTGCGACAGTCTGTAACTGTGGGAGGCCGGCGGGCCTGCTCCTTTCCCCGCCGGCCCCTTCTGCTGGGACTCGGTACGTGCTGCCCGCCTGGAGGGAGCCCGCGCCCGCCGTGCCCCCCCCATAGAACCGGCCGAGAGGCTCCTTATTGCCACTTCCAGCGGCTGTAAATCTCTCTGCCTCGGGAAAAACAACCCTACAGGATATTTGCGGCTCGGCAGATATGTCAGACTTAAAAAAAAGATGCGGTCCGAGAGCAAGGCAAAGCTCAGGACAGGACTAAAAGGATATGTCGAGGCTGATTTTAGTAACTCGATCTATATTGCGGACAACACCAGCACCTAGCANAGAAAAGGAGGTATATTCGTAAGGAAGTAACGAATAATAAAGCTAGCGCTTCTTCCAAAGTGCGTCTCAATATTATATTGAGGAGACCAGTATAATTGCAGTGGCAGGGCTGTAATTGCTGCTTTGGGATATTTACCCTGCTCAAATGACACTACATATTTTACTTTCAAACATATGTCAAAAAGTCAATCCCAAAAAGACCAGTTAAGAGCAAGCTGTTAACATATTAAGTATACGAGATTTGAAGCCTCTAAAACCCACTCAACAACAATTCCCTTCTTCAGCCCCAATCAAGAGGAAATTTGCCTAGATTAAATTAAAAGTAAATTGCTCTGAAGGAGGAAAATCTCCTCTGGCGAACACGAAGTATGAAACACCGACACTGCGGAGAAGCGGGCAGCCCGAGACAGCTGCCCCTCACGGCGCTGGGGTCCCGGCTGCGAACCCCTGCGAGTCCACGATCCCTCCTTCCTCCAGGTAAGAGGCGGGCGGCTGCAGCAACCCGATCCGGGACAGCAGTTACGGTCTTAGCGCCCCGACCCATCTGCCACGGGGAATTGCGGGGGAGAAGCACGTGAGCGGTGCAGCCCCGGTCAGCGGCCTCCCACCCGGACCAGGGGAAGACGGAGCAGGGCCGGAGCGAGGCATCGCGCCCGGAGTCCCCTCACGGCCCTGTGCGGATCCCGTCCTTCCTGCGCCTCACGCTTGCCCGCACGGCTGTGTCCATCCGGACACGTCCCGAGGCCAGCCCCGGCTCCTGTGGCCCGCCTGAGCTCCGGGGCACCGCAGGGACAGGGCGGACACGGGCGGCGCCGGGTGTGCAGAGAGTGGTGCTCGGGCCGTTGTTCGACGTCCGTCCTGGGGACCGCAGGACATTCTCTTCCTCCATGTCCCGCATCTCCGCGTGCTCGCATGGAGCCCCCGGCCGCGGAGGTACCGTCGTGGAACAGCCTCTGTCCTACTCTCCTCAAAAGGAGCCGCGGTGGCTTGAGGCCGCATCGGCCAGGTCACAGCTCCGGGGGCAAGGACGCCTCCCTCCATCCCTCCTTCCCGTCTCCCTATCTCTCCCTCCCTCTCTCCCTGGATCCCCAGCCCTTCCTCCCTGCTCTCACTTCCTCGCAAGACGGTTGTCCTGGGCCGGCGGCTGCGGGAGGAGACACTGCAATTTGCCTGTTCCTGGGCTGGTACCCGAGCAGTGGGGGTCAGGCCTCCCTGCTTAGCTGGAGGCTTCTCTCCTTTAGCAAACCCGAGACCTCCTGCCTCTCTCCCCCTATCTCGGAGAAGGGATGTGCTGGACCTCTGAAACAGAAGCTGCTGCATGGGTCCCTCCGCTGAGGGACGCGGCCTGGCCGCTCGCTCCCGGGAGTGGCAAGGACGGAGGGACCCTTGGCTTTTCCTGGGTATTATTTGGGTAGCGGCCTCTCAGTCACCAGTCGAGTGAACTCCAGGCCGGCAAGAGGAACGGGACCTTGTTGTGAGCCCGAGCTGTCGGATGGTGGGGTGGGTGGGAGCGCAGAAAGTCCTGCACCCATTGCTGCCCCTCTCGTCTCCCCGACCACTCCGCTTCACCAAAAGGACGAACACCTGCTGGTGCTGCCCGCCCCAACAGGGCCGTGAAGCCTCTATTAAATACATGGGAATTGCATCTGATTAGGTGCATATATACCTACAAACAGTGTGTGAGCTGTATGTTTCTTAGTGTATCTATGCCAACCCTGAGTTTTCCGTATTTGTGTTGTGCGTGCATTCGATAAGGACACAGAAGCTGTATTTAGTGCATATGCAGGCTACATATGTGTGTGTATATATATATATACAAATATATAAATAATGATTCAGGTTTAAAAGGCACTCCTTCTTCCTACCTCCTTTTCTTCTCTTCCCCTGCCCCAGGTTTTGAATCATCCTTCTGCTCCCAAGCATTCGTTCCATTTGGCCCAGGAGGTTCCTGCATCCCCATGTGCTGGTCTCGCCGTCTGCTTGTTGCAAGTCCCCCGCTTATTTGTCTACTGTGTTTTCCAAAAGCTCACCGCCGCCTGACCTTGTTCTTTAAAGCAGTGAGCAGTCCCAGGAGCAGTCCCAGGAGCAGAGCAGCCATTTCCCTCCCTCCCTCCCTCAGACACACACACACGCACGCACGCATAAAGAGAGTTCGGGCTGGAAAGTGGCAAGGAAACAAACAGCTTCCCCTCCAACCGCTTCTTCTGCAGCACCTTGTTTGACAAACACCCTGGCGCTTGCCCTTGAATTGGGTTTCACATCCCTATTTAGCACTTGGACAATGATTTTAGATGATGTCATTTAAAGCCAAACAAGAAAATTGATCTCGGATTTGCTTGGCCTCTAAAGCCTGGTTAAGCAGATTGCAAATAATAATAATAAAAAGAGAGAGGGAGGGAGGCAGAGGGGAGAGAGGCGAGAAGGAGGGAGGGCCACCTCCTTCCCTGGGCGGGGGAGGCGCGGGCGCCAATGAAAAGTAGCCACTTGCTGGGGGGGAAAAACTTTTCCTGTTGACTGTTGGAAGCGAATTGAGCAATTATCTAGTTTACCTTCTCCTCTTGGAAGTTAACGATTGGCGAGATCTTGGCTGCGTTATTGACACAACACTTTCTATTGATAGAAATAAGTAGCGATTGTCCCGAGTCATTGGTGCGCCAAAGTAAACTGTGATGGGCTGGCATGAGTCCACTGGGCTGAGAAGGCTGGTTCCGCCGGCGGAGACTGTGGTGATGGTGGCGGCGGCGATGCTGGTCTCCCTCCTCGCAGATCAGTAACAAGAAAAGGGGCAGAGAAAGTGAAAGAGAGAGAGAGGGGAGAGAAAAAAAAAAAAAAAAAAAGAAAGGAAAAAAAAAAAAAAAGAGGCGTCTACCAGAGCGGCTCAAACCGGGAGAACAAATGCAATTCAGCCATGGACAATAGTGGCAACCACACGGCGACCAAAATCCTAGCGACTCCTCCGTCCAGAGAAAGCCTGTCTGCCAGGAGCAACATGATCAGCACGCCCAAGCCACTCGCCTTCTCCATTGAGCGCATCATGGCGCGGACTCCAGAGCCCCGCTCCATCCCCGTCCCGCAGCTCCTCCATGGCTCCGTGGCCAAAGGCGACCCCAAGCATCCGCTGCACCTCAACTCCTCCATCCCCTGCATGATCCCCTTTGTCCCGGTGGCATACGACACCCTGCCCAAAACGGCGGTGGCTGGAGCGGAACCCAGGAAGGCTCACTTAGATTCCTCTTCCTCGCCCTCCTTTAGCTGCGGCGATCTCTTGAACTGTGCCCTGAGCTTGAAAGGAGATTTCCCCCGCGATGCCCTGCCCTTGCAGCAGTACAAACTGGTAAGACCCCGAGTGGTCAATCACTCCTCCTTCCACGCCATGGGAGCCCTGTGCTATTTCAACCGAGGCGACAGCCCCTGTCACCCGTCCTCCAGTGTCAACATCCACCCGGTGGCTTCTTATTTCCTCAGCTCTCCCTTGCACCCGCAGCCCAAAGCTTACCTGGCGGAGCGGAACAAGCTGGTGCTACCGGCCGTGGACAAGTACTCGGCGGGGGTGGCCTTCAAGGACTTATCGCAGGCTCAGCTGCAGCACTACATGAAAGAAAGTGCTCAGATCCTCTCGGAAAAAATCGCCTATAAGACGTCGGAGTTCAGCCGCGGCTCCCCGAACAGCAAGCCCAAAGTTTTCACGTGTGAAGTTTGTGGAAAGGCAAGTAGCGTCGTAGCCCGCCTCCCTTCCCAGCGCCCTGTCCCCATCCGTCTGCCTGCCGGCTGTCTGTCGCTTGCTTGCTTGATTTTTAGACGACGGTTCCCCCGCGGCACTCTCGCCTTCTAATCGCAATTTTATGATTTTATTTTATTTTATTTTATTTTCTGCTTTCTCTCTCAAGGTATTTAATGCACATTATAACTTAACGCGCCATATGCCGGTGCACACGGGAGCCAGACCCTTTGTTTGCAAAGTTTGCGGGAAGGGCTTCAGACAGGCGAGCACGCTCTGCCGGCACAAGATCATCCACACCCAGGTGAGCCCATCCTCTGTCTCTTCCTCCCTGCCCAAGCCACTCCGCTCACGTTTTTCGGGGAGCTCGGCGCTGGTCCGGCCGCTCCGGAGCAGCTGCGTGGGGGGCTGCCAACCCGCAGCCGAGGGCAGATTTCGTTTGCCCCAAGCGCGGTGGGTGCGGCGGCGTGCCCCGCACCGGCAGCTGCGAGCCGTCAGTTAAACACACAGAGCTCCACGAATCAGCTCATAAACCCCTCTAAACAGAACACAGACCCCGCAAGACAGCAAACAAGCCGTGACTTGGTGTTTGTTTCCCTCCAGGAAAAGCCACACAAGTGCAACCAGTGCGGCAAAGCTTTTAACCGGAGCTCGACCCTGAACACGCACACGCGAATACACGCCGGCTATAAACCCTTTGTCTGTGAATTTTGTGGAAAAGGATTTCACCAGAAAGGTACCAATCTCCAGCATCCTCTCTCTTCCCCGGCTTCCCCCTCCCCAAGCCAGGTCAAGTGTCGGGATAATTTGCGACATGGAGGGTGGTGGGGAGTTAAATTTTGTTCAAGTTTTATTATTAGATATTTAGGTTAATTTTAAGTTTGCCTAGCCCCGGCACATGTCCTGCCCCACGGAGCGAGGCAGAGGTCTCTGTCCGGGGGGGAAGAGCAGGGCAGTCATTCTCTGGAAGCGCCTGTTGTCCCCTCACAAAATGCAGCTTCCAGCGCGGTTCGGCAAACGAATTCACCTCTTATTTCCTCCTCCAAATACAAGAATTTAGCTACTTTTTCTTCCCGCGTTTCTGTGAAGTCTAAACACAGGGGTTTTATTTCGGCAACTGTCGTGATTTTGGTTTATTCGATCCTTTCCTTGTCATCTGTTAAGTGTAACAGCTGCGGGGAGGATGAAGAGAAGGCGGGTAGTTTGCCGTCGTTTCATCCTAAAATCGAACTCTGGTAATGGGACAGAGTTGGGGTTTTTTAAATATTTTTCTCGTCTTTTCAGTGTCCGTCTTTCAAATCCAGGTCCATTTGTCTTTCTTGTCTCATTCCCAGGCAATTACAAAAACCACAAGCTGACTCACAGCGGGGAGAAGCAGTTCAAGTGCAATATCTGCAACAAGGCTTTTCACCAGGTGTACAATCTGACCTTCCACATGCACACCCACAACGACAAGAAGCCCTTCACCTGCCCAACCTGCGGCAAAGGCTTCTGCAGGAACTTTGACCTCAAGAAGCACGTCCGTAAGCTGCATGACAGCGCCCTGGGACTGCCCCAGCCCCCCGCCGAGCTGGGGGGGCCCGACCCGCCGCCCCCGCCTGGGGCGCTGCTGCAGGGCCCGCCGCCGCTCCAGCCGTGAGGGGCGGCCGCCGGCCCCTCCGGTGCGAGCCCCACCGCCTCTTTGCATGCACCTGTTAAGCGGTTTTGTGTATTATGCTCTATATCGCCACTAACGTTAACGGGACTGGTCGTTTCCCTTTTTTTTTTTTAATTTTTCTTTTGTTCTTTACAGACTTTTTTTGTTGTTGTTGTTGCATCTCAGGTGGAGAGATGGTTAAAAAACAAACAAACAAACAAACAAACCAAAAAACACCCACAAAAAACAAAAAGCGCCAAGCCAATTTCTGCTGTATTTATTTGGGAATTTGTATTACCCGAGCCGGGAATGCTGCACCATTTTAATTATTTCGATGTATATATATTTCCCCTGTGTTGATCCTGCCCTGCCTCCGCTGTCTGCTGGTTATCCCACCCTTCTTGGTTTCCTCCTCTCCCTCTCCCCCTGAATATCGTATCTATATGGACACAACTGTTCTCTATGTACGGATTTGAATTTCGCATTGATTCTTGCACGTGGAGAGAAAAAAAAAAAAAAAAAGAATTCGTTGACCTGATGGAAATAAACCTTTGCCAAGGAGTGACTGCGGCGGCGGGGGCTGCGGCGCGGGCGGGCGGGCAGCGCGGCGTTGGCGCTGCCGCACGGCAAAGCTCTCCTCGCCCTTGCCAAAACACCGAAACAACCGCTAAAGACTTTAATTAAGAGGGGTAATTAGTTCGAATTGATCAAAGCAGGGTTGTTATGTTATTAGCTGCTCAGCAGACTCAGCCAAGCCGAGCCTTGAAAGCGAAGCCCGCCCGTCGGTGGGCGCCTGAGGAGCGGCGGGAGGGGGTTTCTGGGATTATACTGCTCCGGGGATAACCGAACCAGGTACGGAGGTGGGTGCTACCCCCGGGAAGGGCAGGCCCTCTCGCCTCCCTCTACTCTCTCAGGGCTGTGCCCACAGCCCCCCTTCTGGCTCGGGAGCTCTTCTCGGACAGGGGGCCGGGCCGCGCTTCGCTCCGGGGCAGGGCCCGAGCACGGCCAGGCGGGGCGGTCCGGGAGAAGCGGAGGGTGTCCCACGGGCGCTGGGGATTTGCCCCACTCGGGGAACTCTGTCAGGAGCTTCCGCGGCTTTGCCCCAAAGTGAGCCCTGGGTGAAGAACGGGCGATGTGACATCCCGGGTCTCGCCCAGACCTTGTAGGCCTGGAGCCCTTCCAGGGTTTTGGCTTTTTGCGAGGAGCGAGGCGTCGTGGTTACAATCGTAGCTAACGCGTTACACCCAAGAGAGGGATGTCGCCTTGCAGGAGGCGCTGCCGCCGCCCCTCGGGGACGCAGCCCCGGGGGTGCTCGCAACCAGCAGGTGCGGTCCTCAGGCTGGGGCCGGCGGCTCCGGTCACCGCCGTGCGCCTTTGGACGCGCTGAGAGGGGCAGCGCGTCTCTCTCCTTTCACACACGGCAGATTACCGCGGTAATGTCCTGAGCAGGCGGCTCTGCGTGTAAAAAGCAAAGCAACAGGTCAGATTCATAGCTCGGGCTCAGCCCCTCGGGGCTCCGCTTTTTACCTGCTGCAGGGGAAAAGCGGCCGATGATTTGGATGGAGGGTCCTCCGTGCACCCGCTGACATGCGCTGGCTGCGCAGCGCCAGAGGGCCTCCTTCTGCGCCCGCCTCCTCCCCTCGGAGACCTTGGGGAAACCGGGAGCCGCTCCCCACTTTTCCCAGGGGACTGCGGCATCAGGGGCAGGAAGAAGGGGAGGTGAGACATCCTTCAAGTGATCCCGGGTACACCAGAAATCGGGATGAAACGAGGCAGGGAGGAGAGGCTCCTGTAGAGCTGAGGTGACAGGGCAGGTGTCCTTTGAGGATCCGGCCCCACCGACACTTCTCTTCAGCTGTGCTCGGATCCTGGGACTAGAAGAGTGTCATTCTGGCTTCCACATAGATAAATTTCCCCCAGATCAGGTGTCTGCAGTGTATTGCTAGTTAAAAGGAAAACTTTTTCAACATGTAATGAAAGGTAAAGAGTCCAGAAGATCCCATTGATTTGATGTGGGTGTGCTATTCCCCTGAGGCTCTGCTTGAAGGAAATATTTCAAAGCAGAAGCCCAGCTTCCTTTCTTATGTAAGCAGAAGTCCAACTTGCTTTTCTTATTGCTGAGCAAGTGTGATAGGACAAGGTACTGAAGCTATACTTGGCCTTGCTAAATATCTTAATTTAACAGCTATTTTAATCAGTTCAAAACTATTCAAGCACTGTAGAAATACTAGATCAGTCCCAAAAATATTTTGTATCATGACAAAGGGATATGAATGTAAATATATGGTGAAACAAAAGGAGAATATAATCTGGCCATTTTGTGATAAACACATAACATCAGCTTCAAATCAAACATGTACATGAGGCCTGAAGATACTGCTGGAGATTATGTGCACTGGTTACCCAGATGTCTGCGCTCAACTTTCTTCAGATTGGATTCTAAGGGCCAAGAGAAATGAGGGGTCAGTCCTCCCCATGCAGAATCTGCAATTTCTCCCTTTTTTATGGGTAGAAGAGAGAGAATTTCCGGTGTTGCTTGACCACAGACCATTTGCACATTTATAAACAATAATTGGGTTTTTTTGCCTTTTCTTCTGTAAAAGACCTGCAGTCGCTGCAGTAATCTGGATTCTTCTATGTCTCCCTGATGAAGAACAATATTTTGCTAAGGAACACACATGAAGGGGTTGCCATGTTTAGATATGGAGTGGAAATGAGGCACTCTAGCTTTATTCCAAGGTGAAGCAGAGAAAGCCAGTGGTGAGCATAGATAAGCATTTCTCTTCCTAGATATCTCAGGGTAAACACTACAGACGTGGGATTTCACAGGGAGATGAGGATAGCTCATTTGTCATTTCACTGTATAAAATCATGTTTGTGTCAAAGACTGGTATTAATTCATGTCTTGGAAGGCCTGCACAGAATTACCTTTCATTTCCTCTCTTTCAAGATTAATCTCAGGTCAAGTGAATTTCTAGTTAATGGTCAGAGGCAATTCAAAGCTGGTGAAATCATCATAAGAGACAAAAGCTATAATTTTACATATATCAAATCTGTAGGACTATTAACAGCTCTCCTTACTACAGACAAGGTTTTAATTTTTAAATATTTTTAAAATGTGAATAATTTTCATAGGAGAAATGGAGCCATCTGTACCTAAAGGAAAGGTTATATGTCATCATTTCTGTGTGCCAGTCAGCATCACTGCCAAATGATCCGTGTTCTGTGTGACAACTGGTCAGCCTTATTTTACCAGTCCTTCATGGATGCTGAGAGGAAAAGAGCCTTGCTGTGTCTGGATCTGCTAAAATCCAGAGCTGCAGAGCTGAGCATTAGCATCCTGACAACAGTGTAGCCCACCTCCCACCAATCACAGCAGCTTCACTTCAGTGCTGAATGAAAGGCAGGCAAGTCTGGTGCCTATGAGACCCTGGAGCAGACAGCCCTTGGAAAGCAGGAGCTGTTGCCCTCTACCCTTCTCCCCACCCAGGACTTCTCAGATGGGACTGAATTTCTTCTGTGCTTGTCAGATGCTACAGTTTTGTTAACATGTGCCAATACTGAAAGTGTCATGTATCTGAAAGAGCTATCAGAATTACCAAAGCTGTTGTATATTGCAGTAGAAATAAAATACAGCACAGCAGGATCTTCTCACAGCATCAAAGTTCCTTCTGAAGCTGAAATGGTATTGACTTTCTTTTGCTAGGGCTTTATTCATGATCAGACATTTCTCCACAACAGAAAAAAATCCTCTCCCCAACCCCTCCCAAAAAAGGAGAAAAAGGACAAAGATATTAGTAATAGTGTTTGTGGGCTTTTGTTGTTGGGGTGGGGGTTAGGGCGGTGTGACTGTATGTTTTTGGTTTTTCTAAAAAACATGCATGCCAAAATGTAAACTAAATCCACAGCTTATTAATAGCTTCCAAAATAATTCTGTGCTTCATGGGAAATTATATAGAAATCCAACATATCTTGAAGTACCCAAAATGAATACTGGACAGTATTTAGTCAAGGAAATATTTTAAAAATAATTTTTATGACTTTTAAACACTTTTTACTGTCAGTCTTTACAAATACTGTGGTGAAAATGGAGAGATTAAACAAAATTCAACAAATTCATCCAGAGCCATCTCAAATGAAGGCATGTTGGTCACAGCTTAGTACCCGAACAGTGTATTTGGACAGTGCTTGACAACTAGCAATCAGAAAATGCTCCTAACTCTGTACCTCCTCTGCCATACTTGGAATGGGACAGTTACTATTTTGTTCTTTGGAGCTTGGTAAAGGAAAAAGGGACCTAATTTGCTGCCGGAATTTTGACATACAATACCAAGTAGTTTTAACTCTTTAACTATATAAATTTTTCCACCCATTCTCTGTTTAGCTACTGATTTGTTCAGGTACCATGCTTATGGAAGAAAAATTGTGTTGTACCCTGCTGGCAACTGTAGTAGTAACTATTTCGTAGTAACTCCCGTATCTTCCACAAAAATAGTGGTAGCTCCAGCTCCACGCCATGCTGGCTCCCCCTTCTCTTCCTGACCCAAGGCTACAGGCTGGATGATTTCTGGATGACCACTTAGGGGCTGCACGGCACACTGTGACCCTCTGCAACAGATGGCTGGACTCACCCTTAGTCCTGTGGGATTGTAGGAAGTCCTCTTGCTTCAGTTATCTGCAACTCCTGAAAAAATACAAACCTCCTCATTTTAAAACTTCTCCTTGTATTATTAAGTATAAGCTGTGTCTTTTTTCTTCCTTTGAAGCTTCCATGGAAATTATTTAATGGCTCCACTGTTCAGTTACTCTGTTGTAGTCAAGTCCTTGCCTATTTGATTGGGCACGGTATTAAATCCAACAACCATGCCCATGGAAATACAAAAAACTCCTCCCTTTTTTCCTTTGAGATGGCTAATATTTCACCAACATTATATGAATTCTAAAAAGTCATCTGCAGTTACCAATGAATTAAAATGCACAGAGGAGTTGCTTTTCTGATTTTTTTTTTTTACTAATTATCTGACAAATTAATACATAGTAATTTTTATTTTCTGTGGAAAATGGAAGAGTTATATTTTGCAAATGTAAGCCTGAGCCTCTTATCTGCAGCAGTACAGGTAAGTTTTTATTTTCTGGGATGGGACTAGAAGATTTAGTTGCAGACTGGCACAACATGAAAGAGAAACTTTGATTCACTGTACTTTAGATTATAGGGATTAAATACAACAGAAGGCACAAACAAAAAGTTTTCAAAATTTTTCTAAACCACCTGTTAACTTCTTGATGTTACCACAAAACATCTGAAGAGTGTATAGCTCCACTTAAAAAACCTTGCCTAACTCAGATTTTTTAAAAATAACCTTGAGCAAGAACTTTCTTTCTAAACAAAAATAATTAAAAAATCTTGGACAATAAGTTCAAGTGAATTTTTTTTTTCTGAGCAAGCAAGAATTTGTAAAGCAATATCTGCTGAAGAAGTTAAACAAAATCTGAACCACAGTATATTTAGAAAAATGTTTAGGTTTAGACAAGAAACATCTCAATAAATTGTGCTTTTTATTCCTATGTTCACCAGAAAATAAGAAAGAGATGAAAATCTTATTTTTTAAGCCAGTATATTTAAAAAAAGAACAATGTATTTCCTCTTAAAATGAGGAATGCAGGAATCAATTTGTTCTTTTTTTGCCAGCAAATACATTAATCTGCATATCATAAACAAGAATATGTTTTTTTCAAAACCACTTTTGGCTGCTTTACCTGAATACTAAAAGCTGAGGGCCAATGGTTGCTTATGTCCAGTAATGCTACTGCATTACATGAAGCAGTGCAAGAGAGAATTTAATTTAGATGACATTTTCAAATTCATGGCATACATTTCAAATTTATCCAGTTTGAAAAGGCGCAGTAGCACTTGCTAGAACTTTTAGACAAAGACCAAAACAAATTCATAATTACTTTTGTGGGCAACGTGTAATTATTATGATTTCATATAATTAAGTCATGGACTGTTTTGATCTACAAGTTCTAAGAAGCAGAAACACCCTTCCCTACAAACAGTGTGTCTTCTGTTCTCGTGGAGAGTGCTGCTTCTCACATAGCTTTAGAAATGCAGTGTACAGCTATATTTTCTTTGTGAAAATAGTGAAATATATAAGGATTATAACTAGAGCAGAGACTGGGTTACCCCAAAACAAAACTGCCACAAGACATGCAGCTGAGTCCTCATTAATGCAAAACTCATGTTTCTTGAAAAAGCAACCAGCAATTGTTCTAAATCCTTCCTGATGCTGAATGTTATTGCACTGCAGGCTGACTTGTGAAAGTTAGAGTGTGCAAAGAGTTATTTTAATTTGCAAGCAAAGGAGCACAACACAGCCAGGTTGCATTTACCCAATTTAACTTATCTCTCTCTCTATACTAATTACAGAGGGTGTTACTTTAAAAGATTTTTTCTGAATCGTTCTTTGTAGAAATTTCTTTGACAAATCAGCATTTATATATGGCTGTGGAAGTTTACAAGTAGATGCTGAAAAAATATGAATATAAAAACTTGCTCTATATGGAGGAATTTTCTTCAAACCAGAGATAACCAGCTTAAGGGCAGGGAAGAGACTGCTAGGTTGGGTTCTTGCCTGCGGGGGTTGTGCTCACATTCAAACGCCCCTTCTGTTTCACACACTTTCAAACACTTCAGGAGCACCTGTCCTGTGTTACTAAATCTGAGTATCTATCCCCGCTTTCCTTGGACTACTTCTCTTTGCATGAATGTCAAAAAGTCGTAAGAGCAGGGAGGGAGTCGGACGTGATGGGGGTCCCACATCTGCAGCGAGTGATTTGTTCTGTGACAGGTGTTCAGTATCTAGTTTGTGAGAGAAATGCCTTTTAAAAAGTGGCTTAAATAAAAATTGTCTTACTATGCTTAAGCAATTCATAGGATAAATAATTTATTTTAATTTAATTTAATATGAGTGTCAAACATCTCAGGAGCCTTCCCTGGTCCCCAGGTTTTTGATATGCCTGATTCTGGGATTTAAGTGTCAGAAAAGGACTATTGGTTACTCAGAGTGGGGTTGCAACACTTTTGAAAGATCTTGGTTTCACCCTACTGCACAAATGAAGATAATTTCTGGAATTATGAGATTATTTGCTAACCAGAATTCCTGCTTTCCCAGCCAGTTTTTCTGTCACGTTCCTTGCACAAGCCATCCGCTTCTTTTACAAATTTCTTTGGCTTTTTTGTTTTCATTTCTTAAGGAGCATGCAGCACCAACATGGACTGTCCCACTGTCTTATCCAATATTTGATATAGTTACCTCCTCACTCCTTTTTATAATCAAGTGGTTGCCTCATGGAGTAATTAGGTTACAAATAATTTTGTTTTCCAGACTTTTTTTCTTGTTAGCAAAGTTCAATTCAGAAAAATCTTGCTCAGGACATGAGTCAAACCCGCCTGTCTGCCTTGGGCAATGCTTATGACTTTGGGCATCTTAATAGGAAGTAAATGAACATAAATGTCTGTAATTTTATACTATCAATGGGGAGATATAGGTGCTTCTAGCAGCAGGAAAAAGAGAGTCAGTCCCTACCAGGTTAGATACTACCTTTAGTGCAGACAGTCTGCAGTTCTAGCAGCCTCCTGAAACAATCCAGTTGCTGAAGCATCATTCTCTATGATGTCTTGTGAGTGAACAAGATGAAATCCCAGCATGTGGTGATAATGAGCAATTTTTGGACAGTAATTTGGTGGTAAGGTTAGTTACCCACATAACCAGAAGCTGTACCCTGCTTTGTGTGGCTGACTCACAACACCAACACCTGCATTGTAGGAGACATCCAAGTCCTTTGGCCATGGAGAGTTGAGTGAAAGCACTCTCCAAGCCTTCTAGTTTGCTCTGCAGCTGACATGAAAACACTGATGTGGCTGGCAGAACAGTGAGCAAAAAGGACTCCTTCCCCTGCCCTCCTCGGTCAGGCAATCAGAGGGAACAGAGCTGCTGCTCTAGCTGGGTGCTGTGGAGCACACAGGCAGTTTTCAAGCAGCTTTGGAAGCAGGAGTGAAATCTCAGTCCTGCTGCCTAGTGAGTATTGGTGTAATCACTGACAGCTCTGTGTCTTGCATTCCTGGCTGCATAGTGTCTCATTTTAGAGAGAGGAAAAATACTCTCATGTAAAATATTGTGTAGCTTTCTTGTTTTCAGCTTTTCCCTTGGATCTGAGTATAGTCCATGTTGTGCTGTGCAGATTAAGGACTGCTTCCTGCTGGATGAGCTCAATTCTTACAGTTGTTAGATCACATTGCCAAACACCATTTTTGTTTGCACCTGGTAGATTTTAAAAAACCTTGAGTTCCCATCAATGAAGGCTAGAATAACTTTTTCTGAAGCCCATGATTGTGTCTGTACTCTACTGTGAAGACTTCCCAGCCTAGCAAAGTGTCCGGGTAGACAGGCTGTACCTGCTGCAGGTAATGTCAAAAGAGTTGTTATTTCTAATAGCTAGCACAGCTGAGGGAACAGAAAACTTCTGGATTTTTCAGTGCAGAAAAATTAAGTGCATAGGAGACTTCTCCCATCTCTTTAAGAAATACCCCAAAATTAATATGCTTTTATCGATTTGTTAAAAATTTATAACTGATTGGGATAATCAGGAAACTTGTTCTTGGTTTGCTTTCAGAAAGTATCTTCCTTGAGGAGGAATTTCTTTTGGATATCTGTATATCTTTCCCTCAAAAATTATTATTTGAAAATAACTGTACTGGAGTATAAGTGTATTTACCCAGTGAAGGCTAGCATAAGAAAATATAACCATTTAAACTTCCCCATATTTCCCACTCAACATATGATACTTCGAATTATATGAATTTGCACAAAAGGGAATGCTTCTTGCTTTATATGTGAAATATTTGCAACAAGTGCAGAGAACCCTCTTCACACTTGGATACCTATCATTTTCTTCAAACATTTGAGAGCCACCATACCCTTATATCCACCCCTGGGAAGCCAAGAGGAGTCTCACAGTGATCTCAAGACTGCTGGGGCTGGATCAGATGTGAAGCTGAGAGCAAGATGAGCTGGTGGTGATGATGAATGCAGACACTCCTGCTTTCTTGTCTCTTCCCTGCACTGAGGAACCTGAATTAACTGGCAGCCCATGTGCCAGGGTAAACTCACTGTAAGTCATCTGACACCTCCTCAGTGTGGCAGCTGCTCTTGTAGGCCATGTGCTGCCCTTGCAATGAAGAACTGTATCTGGAGATGCTTGATCTCAAGCACGGAGGCTTCTGCCAGGCTGTGGTACTGAAAAGGCAATGTAAAATTATATTGCGCTGATCCCACTGAGGGCTTCTGGGGCTTGGGAGAGGGGTTGTTTTTGTCTTGAAGATTGGCTTTTTTTTTTTTTTTTTCCCTGAGATTGGAATTTAAATCCTATTAAATGGAATGAAAAAAAAAAAACCAAACAACTAAAAACAACCCAACCCTTCTCTCCTTTGAGCCCAACTAGTTGGATAAAGAATTTTTTGAAAGACATTTATCCTGTGTTATCAGGAATCTAAAAAAGTAAAAAAATGGTTTATGGTTCCTCAGTTTGCAACTAATAATTTTCCATTTCCAAAGGGCTCCCCAAATTGTCAGGAACACCATGTCCAAATTGATCTGGATGTTCTCAAGTACGTTATAGTTTTACTCTGTTATTCTTTCTAAAAATCTGGTGACACACTGCAGTATTCTGTGTTATTGAAAATGAATTATTCAGAATGAGCAGCAGAAAATCTTCACAATTTAGATAGAGGTTTCTTTAATCCACCTCTCAAATTGTGTGTAATACTGAAAAGTGCTGTGCAGCTTTTAATAAAATAACTTACTTTTATTAAAAGTTTAGACAGAAGCTTCATGGAACTTGCATTTTGCCACCAACTTCAGTTAAATCAATGTGAAACATGGGTATTTGAAAGATGATAATATGGATATGCTGAAATATTATCCACTTTGGTATGTAATTGTTTTGGGAACATTTTAAATTAAAATCCAAATATAAACACTCTGAAGATAGAAAAAGAGAAAGATGCAAGTGTGTCTCAAAAGTGTAAATATTCCATTTATATTGGTAAAAATCACAGAATAATTTGAGCTGGACAAGTCTGACTCTTAAATGAATGGCCTATACTGTGGTTGAACCCACAACCTTGGCATTATTAGCACCATGCTGTGACCAATGGAGCTAAAATGGGTATCAACAACTGCGGGTACCCTAAGCAAGGGACACAGTGTTTCCCACCCATAAAATGTTACCATGATATAGTCTATTTCAGAATGTGCTGCCAAAGAAATATTTATGGCTAATCCTGCATTTTTGGGGTTAGTAGTCTGATCTCTTCAATAGATATCTGGGCAGCGTCATTCCACTGCAGATGTACCATGCAATCAGCCTCATAATCACTGCTGCTAATTGCCACAGCTGTAGCTCAGAATAAGGTAGCAGCTTCTTAGTGAAACAGAAACAAATTAAGATCAAATGAATCAATTGTAAAAAATATCCGGTTCCACAACAGTCTGTTGCTTCTATAGCTCATTAGGTATTAACACTAATAACACTGTAAAGGAATTGTTAATTTTCTTGGGGCATATTGTACATATTATTACCCAGCAAAAGGGAGTGTTTGAAACGTGAGTTGATCCTTTGGAATCTAACTCAGGTCATCTTTGAGCTTTCTGCTGGAAGATTCCTCAGTATTCATGTTTTTTTGGTGTGCACTGTCAAGACTCAGCCCCCATGTGATCCTCGGGAGTGAATATAATTTCATTTTGTTTTGTTTCTTTGCTTTCCCAAGCCAGGAGATTTTCCTGGTCTTTGACATACAGAAATAGATGAGAATTCAGTATCTAGAAGTTGAGAAGCTATTTTGTTATTGGTTCCTTCTGACCTGAACCTTCATCACACCCATGAAGGAACCTGTTGTCAAGGAAGACAGATGGAATCCAAAATTGTGGGTTGATTTTTAAATCCCAATCTGACCCCTAATGCTATCATTTTCTGTTTGTCCATATTAAAGAGAAAAGTGGGTCATAACAAGATATCCTTGAATGATAGACTCTCTTAATTAAGAGGAGCATGCTCCTCATGATGATGAGCTGGGGGACTAGAACACCTGTTCTATCTATAAAACTAATACAAACCAGACCCCTCCCTGCTTTGAAGGAACAGTCTGTTAAGCTTTTGCACTGGAATTACACGGATCGTATCTAAGACTGTAGCTAAGCAAAAAGAAACTTGGCATGTAAAACTAGACACAGGAGAAAAATCTTCATTGTTAAAGTTACTGACAGATCCTGTCATCTTTGTGAAATCCAATTGAACTAAACCTTTGCTTGATGATTTAGATGTGAAGGGCGGAGATTTAACCAATTGTTTTCTGTGGCTGGTAATTTAAAGCAAACAGCAATTCAGCAGGAGGATTTTGGGAAAACCCAAGATTACAAACTTGTTTTTCTCATAATTTCCCTTTACATAAGTAGGTAATTTTTACTCCCCACCCTCATTCTCCCTCACACACACATGCAGAGGAAAAAAGGTACTTTGTGTATATTCCTTCAAGTCTGTAGCCATACAGTCATTTCTGGATGCTTGGCCTGGAGCTTTGTGCATTCCTGTAGAGACCTGTGTCTTACTACCCAGCCCGAGTCCCTGGTTCTATCAAGTTCTCTTGTACATGAGCCCTCAGCTTGCATGAAGTCTTCCTTCTCAATGCAGCATCAGAACGGAAACTGTTCATAAATAACACTGTCATGGAGCCACAGACCCTCCTTTAGCAAAAGGAAAACTCTGTACAGCTTTTGTACAGAACTGTGAATACTATCTTGCTCCAAAATAGTTGAATAAATCTGGGGGAACCCTCTTGCACTCTGAAACTCAGTTGTTAGTCCAGTCACTAGCATGGTTTAGTGAGGGCCAGACAAACAATTCCCAAACACAGTCAAGGATTAGTATTTATCAGAGACTATTCCCACTGGGCAGGTTGGATGCAGCTACTCTATTTTTGGAGAGTAAGAAAATTTAATAATATAAACATAGGTTGTTTTTTGTGTTTTTCTTGCCAATTATGTTAAGTGCTTGCAAAGGAGTCCAGTGCATGTTTTATTTACTAATATAGAGGCAGCTCGTGTGTACGCTTGTGCTTATGCAATTTAAGTGGTTGTTTGGAAGGGTTGGATTTATTGCACAACTACAGGAAAAAAATCCTGTGCTGGGTGTTTAGAGCATGCCCAAGGCTGCAGTCCACTCCCTATTTTTCTGAGGAGTGCTGAAGAGAAGATTGGGTGGAAATTTAAAGAAGTAGCAAGTAGCTAGGGCATCTTCAATAATATGGCCCACTCAGACACAGGCCCATGTCCTTGATACTATCTGGTGTGATAACACAGGCCTGAAGCAGATTCTGGAAGGTTGTTGTATTTATTTTTCAATGTCTTCATTTCTCAGTATTTAGTATCACTAAATCTATAAAAAGTGATGGGCCTGACTTAACATACTGTCCTGGGTCAAAGTGCTTGCAGCAAGGGAAAACAACTTAGAAATATTCAAACTAATCAACTGTTACAAGCAAGACTTCAAAATACATTATTTTTTGGGGATATTATGTCCAACAGATACAGAAAATAATTTCAAAGCATTTCTTCTGGTGCTTTTTCTGACATTAATGATTCCTAAGAGAAACTGTTCCTGTTCACAGTCTAATTGTCCAGACTCCTCTTTAAGTCACTGAAGAGAAATAAACATTTCCAGAGCATGATCCCTCTCCTCTAAAACTGATTTAATGAACTTTGCTTTAGATGTGCTTTTCCTCTCCTCTCCTCTCCTCTCCCCTTCCCTTCCCTTCCCCATTGTATATAGAAGGAGTAGTGATAATCATTTGAGTTACATGCCTGTAGCTGAAACAGCCCAGTGCTAAACTGGCTGAATAACACCTTCCCGTGCCTTTGTGGTAGGCACATGGTCACATGCTCTGGCTGCCTAATTCCACCCACATACCATGCATTCTTCAGAAAATAGATGACACTCAGAAATGTTATGACTAATTATTCTTGCTATTAACAGCAATACCCTCTGTTTGAAATTTTTTTTCTTCCAGCTGCGAGATGTCCTTTACCAGTTGGTGTTTTAGCAAACACACCAACCTTTATGTGCACTGTTTGCAAGCATGTCCTCCTATATGGAAAACCAGACATTTACTTTGGTGGAATTTTCTTTCTTTGCCTTCTGTGCTCTACAGCCTCTTAATCAAACTTTCCAAAATGGAATAATTTCATGGCATGAGCTAAACTTTATCTACCTTATTTCTTAACAGATGCATCTTATTTTAATTTTAACATCTATTTTAAATGTCTTTTTTTTTTCTTTCCTAGATCTGTTTAGATATTTGCATATGCTTTACCACAAAGCAGCTCCTAGTGCTTTTGACCTGTTTTTCTGTTTGTCTGCGCAAATGTAAAATGTTTTGCTTTGTATCACTTTGAACATAGCTTCCCTAATGATACATTTCTTTCTTGCATGATGTAACTCACATCTGATAAAAAAAAATGCAATATCTTTGCTACTTGGTTCTGTTTCTACATCAAAATATCTGGTGCCATACTGCTGCATTTTTGTGAGTGGATAATTATTTGCAGGTACTACCTTTCTGGTGATACCATGTATTCAACTCCTGCTAGTGAGTATTTCTCTCTGCTCTTCTGAATAGCTTGTTAAGGCTTTCCAATGGTTATCTTTTCTAATATGAAGTTGTCCTATAATAGTGATTTCTTTTGTATTTTTTTTAGTGTCATCCTCCTGTGATCTTTATCATTACCAGGTCATATTTATCAGTGAAATAGCTATCCTGTTTTAGTAGGTATAACTGGGTTACCCACTCACTAGCTGCCTCTGTGGGTTTCTGTTTCTCTCACACAACAATTCTTTGTATGAAGGGCCCTTTTCTTGACAAAACAATGACTCAAATGGCAGAAACAACCTATCTGATTTTTTCTCTCTGCTTCAGTGAGTTTGCCACTTGAGCTCCTTGCTCTGCCAATATCTCTGTCTTTTCGCCCAACACTCTTCAGAAATGAGCAGCTTCCTGGATTGCAGACCACTTAGTTGCTTCAGATCCTACATGGATTAACAGCATTAACTCTTTCCACTTCATGTCTCTTCAGATTCTGTTTTCTTAAGTCCTTAAGAAAAGTCCTTCTTCCAGTCTGTGAAGAACACATTGCTGGCACTAGTCTGCACAAGAGCTATGGTCAGCTAATTTTTTTTTTTCTACTGATACTATGGCATCTTGATGAGATCACTTAGAGCAATGGAGGCCTGTGAATAATCAGTAATTCGAATATTGTAGAATTGTAGATTCATTAAGGTGGAAAGACCTGTAAGATTGAGTCCAACAGTTCAAGATATGTTTTCTTGTACCTTGGTTCATGCCTTGGTTCATACTTCAGAGCTTAAACTCCTGTTGGAGCCCAAAGCCCCAGCTTATCCCTACCGCCCATGTCAGGCATCTTCTACACTTGCCTTGGAGAGGGTCAACTAGCTTCCCAACTGGGAAAGGTAAAATATGGGGGTATCCTGGTCATTACTGAGCTTTTCCACTATAGTTAATATGGATGCAAAATGGCCCAGACCATGTCTCTAAACTTAGACTGGCATCTGGAACCAGTATTTCAGTGTAGTTACTAAAACAATATCAGAAATATCCTTTAACAAAAAGTGAGCAAAACAGTGTCTTACAGCCAGAATAATACAGAATCTGAGCAGAGACAGTAATTCCCTAGTAACTTCATAACCACAATCAAACACAAAGTACATGGGGAAAAAAAGAGGCTGTGGAGGTTTATGAATAGGATACCTGCAGAATAATTTGGCATGCAACTTTTCTCTTCTCTCCATGACTTCATATCTAATTTAAAATATTTTTTAGTAATAAAAACAACACAGTGCAGAATTTGTGTGGAACAGAAGTAAATCATTGCTAACACATGGGATCTAAATCATGGGTATGTTGTCAAGACACTACTCTGGCAAATGTAGTTGTTTGAAAAGGGAGGTTTGAATACTTTTGAATAAAAGAGTAATTTTCAGTTTGGTTTCTTTTTGTGTGACATTAATAAATTCTGGTTTAATTCTGAGTTAAGACTAACATGACCAGCAAATGTTGGTCCCTAATAAACAGGGAAAAGGAAGGATTTAAGAGAGATTAATTAGCCAATGGAAAATGGGTTTGGCCGTCAGACCTCTGTCCTAGGGGTAGTACATCTGTTAATTAAACTCCACACAGTTCATCAGAATGGCACCACTGGAGTGTGTGCTGGGTCTGATGTGCCCTGCCAGGATCTCTGCTCCCAGAGAAGCTGCTTTGGGCTGGATGTTAGATAGCTGAAGTGGCTTGGAAAGATGCTATGGTGCCAGGAATTTTCTTCCTCTGTGTGAGGAAAAGAGAAATATTGCTCCCAGCTGCTATTTTTCATCTCTAATAAAGCTCTAGTTAGTAATGATTACTATTTGTATTTCCCCAAGTCAGAAAGGAGGCTCATGCTCTTTTCACAGGCTCCTAGATTTCCTCACCAATTTTTTCAGGTTCTAACAGAAAATGAAACACCAGAAATGTCATGTAGTAATCAAATAACAGTAATGTGCAGGGATGAAATGACAGAAGAGCATAAAGTAGAATGAAAAAGTGAAAAGCTTGGGGTATTTTACAGTTCGTTGCAATGACTTATCTCACTGGACAGAAATTATAAAAGATAACTTAAAATAATAACTGAATGTTAATGAATAGTGCTGTCCTTACATGTTTGTAGGACCGAGCTTTCTTCCATGCTGTTCTTCTAGAATGGAAAGGAGGAAAATCAGACCATGCCAGATATTTGCTTTAGTAACTGGGTGCATTTCCTGGTCCAAGAACCCCAGTTACATGAAATATTCATATCCTCTAAGAGAGGGTTTGACCTCAAAAGCTGGTCTGAAATGAAACTACGACTGTGTGGAAATCTTACCATCCAGGACTGGGCGAGTGGCTTACTTTGTCACAGTAGAGAAAGAAATCTCATGGAAATTTAAGTTGAGAGATACTTCTGAAGAAGATAGGAAATCAGTCTCATTACAGATTTGTGAACTGGCAGCAGATGATCAAGTTGTACTGGATAATACTTTAAATCTTATAGATCAGAAGAGCAATTCAGAGGTCGACTCAGGACTCAGAGAAGTTTGGACCTTGAAAGCTGGAAAAGAGAGCATGAGGCAGAAGAGAAGGGAGATCTGTAGATGAAAGCAACCTCCACCTAAGCTTTTACATAGAAGTACTCTTTCTAATATATTAAGTGAGACCTTTGGATATCTAGCAGCCTGTTTGTGGCAGTGACAGTAGCTTCAATCATGCTGCGTATCGGAACATCTAAGTGACAGTGCACACATGTGTGTGCACAGAGAAGCTCTGTCACAGGCACTCAGTAAATGGGATGCATCTGGGAAGTGTCAGCCTTGCTTTACACACTAAGCAGTCGATTGGCACCTGCACAATAAATACAGCACATCCTAAGGGCTCTTCTACTGCCCATACACACAACATCTGTGTAGAGCACATATTGCAGAGTCTACTCCTATGAGACCTTAAAACGCAGCCTTTGGAATTATCTTTACCTAGTACCCTAATTTTGGATGAGGACATGCACAAAACTGTTTTGTCCCCGTTTCCCAATTCTCTCCCTAGAGAGAACTGTGGCCCTCATCCTTCCAAACCCCAATGCTGTACCACATTCTCTGTCCTACAGACAGAAATATTACAGATATGATTGTATGCAGCTAAAATGCTAGTTTGCCGTTGTAGAACCTGAATGGATGGTTCTGTACATCATTCATGCCACTGTAGCACCTGGAAGGTTCCATGATGAAGCATGTCCTCCTCCCTTCCCCTTGCAGGTGTTGCACAGACACAGGACTCAGCCCTACCTTACCCAACTTAATGTTGCAAGAGGAGATGAAAAACAAGAAATGGATGTTTACTGTAATCTAATGTTATCCAGTATACAGTCTATGATTATCTGGTACATTGTACATGACTCCAACTCTGACCATTGTCTGAAGCTTGTGAAAACCCCAAGAACTGGATAACTACTGAAGCTACAGTTTTGTTTGTTTATACTCCTAGTGCCTAAATAGAACAACAAAGCAGAGTTTAAAAGTAGTTTTTAAAGTATTTAAGGCTATTGGATAATTACTAGTCAGTAATTACTAATAATAAGCAACAGGTAATTTAGGGTAAGAATGAAAGCTGGTACTTATCCCTTAAAAAATTGCTTGTTATTTTGCTATGATCTGTATGGGTGCCTTTCTTTTTTAAATCAAGCAAATGCACATGGAGCTTCCAGGACTGGGCCAGAAACAAAATTTATCTTAAAATGCATTATTCATTCGGGAGCTAGCTCATAACAATATCATAACATAAACTTTTCTTCACTGAAAGAAAATACTCTGTAAACATTGGGAAAAAGAAGATAGTCTGAATGACCATCATCGTCAAATAGAAGAGTCAAAGCCACTCTAAGAAATTCACTGCAATTTTTAAAACAAGTCCAGACTTTTAAGAAAAGAAGTGTTTCAGAACAAAGCATAAAATAAATATTTTTTTCCAGATTATCTCCTCAGAATTCAAAATCTCATTAGAGAATTATTTTGAGCTAAGTTTAAAAAAAATTTGGTGCCATCAAGTGGAAATATTCTGTATTGCTGAGAAGAGCTGGCAAAGTGGCAGCACATGGATTTCATTAGATATACATACCAGCACTTTCAACTATTGCAAGGGAAAGGTTTTCCCCACCATACACTTTCTATCCTGGTTGAAAACTGGCAAGAAATCCCATCTGTTAACACGTTTTGAGAACTAGTATCCTTCTCTCTTACACATGGAAAAAATGTCTTGGTTTTTGACAAATCCCATTTATGGCTGTCACTAAAAACTATTCATAATTACCTTGCTAGTGATGTAACAGTGTGCTGCTGGCAAGAATTTTGCCTATTGCCAAATCCTCATTCCAGAGCACAGTGGTCCCTTTGAGGGAGCTCTTTACCAGAGCGAGCCAGCAGCCAATGCTACGTGTTGAACTCGTTCCAATGCACAGGGATTAAGTCACATTCCTTTGTATTTCTAAATTTCTCAAGTAATTCTTTTTTTTTTTAAGGTAGGATAACCTGACAGAGTTGAAACTCACTCTGAAAAGTTCTTTTGCAGTGGTCCTTTGTATTCTACCACTTTTCTTAGAGTACCCTGCTTTCACACTGGAATTGGCAGAGCATAACATCCCTCAGAGATGGGTAACGCTTGACATTGCCTCAGCCACTTGTCCACTGAAAGCCAATTAAGTTCCTTGGCTTTCTGTTAGGGAGGAATTGCATGGAATAAACTTCAGTTCAATATAGCCAGAGGTTTCTGAGACCTGTCACTTAAATACTACATTTCCTGCCCTCTGGAGGCTTATTTTTCAATTTTAAGACATCTGGATTAACCTGAAAAACTCAGATTTGGTGTTATTTTTACTGAGTTTTTCAATGGCCATCCCAATTTTTTTAAAACCCTAACATTTAGATATTTATTACTCTAAAACCTTTTGTTTATAAAATGAAGTAATTTTATTTGGAATGGTAATAATAATTCAAGGTAAAAAAAAAAGAAGTTAAATTTTTGCTGAAGTGAGATTATTTCAAATTGAATTATCAAAATCTTTGAACTATTTTGTTGAGAAACATTGGAAAAAGTATTGGAAAACCCTTCATTTTGGCAATTTCTTTTTCCTCTTCTATTTCTGAACAGTTATTACACCAAAAAATATTTTTTCTGCTATATTCAGGAAGACCACTCTTGTCAGTTATCATATATAAAGTACAATGTATTACAATGAACTTTTTCCAACCTAAATGATTCTTTGATTCTGTTATTAACTACCATGATTTCCTTCAGGAAAGCAAAATTGGTGGATTGTGTTATTTTAATCGAATTCAGAAGAAGGACTTTCTGCATGCACACACTGTACACATACACACATATGCATGTATTTATAGAAAAATACTCTCCACAGTTTCTTAAGTCTGGCAAAGTAGTCTCCTAAAACATTGTAATATCCAGATGTAGACCAAAATGTCATGTTTTACTCTGAATTGGAAATCAAATTCTAGTGTGTCATACCATGTTTTCATCCCTTCAGGTACACAGTGAAAGGGTCCCACTGATTCTTGCCACCCACTGATGCTTGTCACCAGGTGTCACTGATGCTTTGTCACCATAACGTTTGGCTCTTGCTTTTTTTTTTTTTTAATCTCCATGATCACTATGGAGAAATGAACAAATTCTCCATGATCATTATGTAAATGTATAAAGCACTCTGCATGAGGCCTGGAAACCAGAGCAGAGCTCTAGATCACCAGATGCCAAGTAAGATCTTGTCCTGCTCCTGCCACTTCCCACCTGCTGCTCTGTCTCCTTGCACAGGGCTCTGGGGAGAGGGATACTCTGGAGCTCTATTGCAGTAGTGTATCAGAAAAAGAAACTCTTAAACAAAGGTTATTTTCAGAGGGGCTTTTTCTATACATTTGAAGGGTTTTAGAAGCTCACTACATTGCAAAGTGGTTAAAAGGATGCAGATATAACTGAGAATTGGGTCCCTTGGATCACAAGGGAACAGTACGACTGTACTTGAAGCACTAATTTATTGAAGCATTTTTGAGTGTTGTATCTGGAGGAGAGACTAACTGTAATATAGCTGTTGGTATTTCAGAAAAAAGAGCAGATAGGACATGGTTAAATGCTTCAAAGGGCTCATATGAAGTATGTTTAACTGCGTATTTGTTACCTATCCTCGCCTTCAGTGTCTTACAGATTGAAGTCTCCAGGGATATTGCTGTAAGGAAAACATATACAGTTTTTTTTCATGCATTCAGTAACAAAAATGTAAACTGTAAGTCCTCACATCAGAAGAACAATGCATTCTTGTTAGAAAGGATCATGAAGTTTGTTGTTTAACTCTTTGGAAATGTGGTTTGGTTTCTAATCTTTGAAAGAGAGAGAGAGAAAATGGTTCCTGAGAATTTTTTTACATTGTTATTGCCCATTAACAAGTGGAGTTGCATTCTGCACCCTGATTTTGGTTGTTTGGTAGAATCTCTTTCAGTGGCAAAATTATTTCCTTGTAAATCAGTTAATTCATGCTGCTGTTCTCCATCTTGATCTCCCTAATAATTGAATGTTTTTTTCTATTTTACCAAATAAAGTCAGAGACATTAGTAATTTGAATTCTATACCTATATTAAAACAGTACCCCAATCACTAAAAATTTCTGAGGTCACTCAAAGATAAACAATTCTTTTGTGACTTCAAAGGTAGCCTTGATTCACTCTCATGTCCTTCTTTTAAATGACAAAATGATAAACATTTGCATTTTCTCATTTAAGAGTACTCAGAACCAACCTATTTAAATTATGTTGCAACCTCAAGGGCTGGTGGGCTGGTATTTGTTTTAGTTTGTTTTTTTTTCTTTTTTTTTTAATTTAATTGTTGTTGTTTTTGTTCTCTGTTTTGTTTTCTTCTTTCTATTCAGGAATTGAAATCAAGGTAATGGTTTAATGGTAGACTTTTATTGCTATGGACCTATGTTATCTTATGATATGAGATGTACAAAGCCAAGACAAAAATATTTGATTTCATAAACACAATATAAAGCTTTTAATCCTTTCATTCTTATTAAACAACTTAAGTGGCACAGTAGCTTTCAGCACATTTTTTATTCTCCAAATGTGTCCACTGGATGTAGTTATTAAATGTTTTCCCAAAGAAGATGAAGACACTGAGTATGAGTATGTATACATGCATGTGGTTATTATATGTGCATATAAATGTGCTCTCATATAGTCATGCGGTGAGTCTATAAATTTTTCTGTAAGCTTTTAACCACAACCGATTTAAGATCTAAATATTGAAAATTACACAGAAAGATAATGTACCTCAGTTAATGGTGTGTTTTATGGCGTATTTTGGTCATACAAAAGTAATTTTTAAAGGGTAGCACAAAAGAAGCAGTTTTTGTCTCAGGGTCCTGGGCAGATTCCTGGGCAGATGGAATTGGCTGCAAGGGAAAAGGAAGCGGGTCATAAAATACACATAGTAAAACAGGTGGATTAACAAGATAGGAAAATCTTCATGGCATTACATTTTTTAGTCTAGTTGCTGTTTATGGCCCTCATATTGCATCTGTGGAAAGCTGTTTTTCATCTGCACTGCACTCCAGACACATTGATGGGAAGGCAAGGCCAGCTTTGTCACACTTACATGACTATTCAGGATCTCACCCTAATGTATATTAGCTCACAGTTAACGATGGTGTCAGAATACTTACTGTTACACCCAGAAAGTCACCTAGAAGAGATCTGAAAGCCAACTGGCCTTGGATATATTGTCACCCTGATCATATGCAGGAATACATTCAGGATCTATTTTGGGACATTTGGTTGTTGTTCTTTGGCAAAATTTTTCTTACATCCTGTGTTTCAGGACCTGCTCCAGCATGTACTTCTCAATGGATGTCAAAAATGACCATACTGAGACAATAGTCTAACATGCTTTTTTTTAAAAATCAGCAATTGTGGCTTAAGCAGACTCTCCTTTTACTCTTCCCATCCCTACACCACTTCATTCTTGTGCCTGCACTCACCTTCTGTTTTTTAAGTCTGCTGACTTGTACTGAAGAATGAGACATATTCTTATTAAAGAAATAGTTATTTTTTATGCAGCTCACTTCTATTTTATTTCATGGTTTAGAGATAGTTTTGCTGGTCAAGAACCTGTCACTATACATATTACATATTTCCTACTATTTTCACAGTTTTGTTCAAATAATTTTTTAATCTCTGATTTTGTAAGTCCATAAAGAATCAAGAAATCTTGCAAAAAACATTAGTGAAGAAGTCCTGAACATCTTGTCTGGCACTGCTCTGAATGTGAATTGTAGGCTGGACCATAATTTTGCGCTATTTTTATCAGCTTTAAAATGTAAACAATACACATTCTCCTACAGGCGAATTGATAAAGACACTAATGGCACAAAAATGGGAAAAAATGTTGAATTTTGTTGTGACTATTTTTTTAGAAGAAGTTCAGCTCTTTCTGACAAACCTCACTTGCAGGAGCTAGGGCAGTGACAGCCATCATTTGCTGAAGGAGCCTATGAAGCAGGGTTGCACTTTTAAAGCAGCTATAGCATAATTGCTTTAACAGACTCTTTAAGCAGTAACCCCTCTCTCAAAACAAGGCCCCTGTTTTGATTTGATTCATTTTATGGATCCATAATTAGTGGTAGATTGTTATTGACTTGAATGGCCTACTGGTGTGAACATCAGTAGGTCTGATTAATAGAGTCAATGAAGATTTTTATGGAAGTGTGTCAGGTTATTTTAGCTGAGCTGCTGTGGTTTCTTGTGGTGAACCTGGTACTTGTCTTCTAATCAGCCAATTCACTAATTTGCTGACTAACCTGACACTACAGGCTGTAATTTTCTGTGTTTAGGTTTGTTTACAGAGCCATTTAAAAATACTTACATGGTGTATTAAGGGTTATGAGAATGACTTAAAAAAGCATCTCAATTTGATGCAGCAGTCTGAGGATGCGCTGTGAATGCAAAAGACAAAGTTTTACAGTGAACAGGAACATAAATGATGCTACTGTGAATTCTAGTGTTTACGAATGTGAACACATATATCCTACATCTTAGGTGTTGCTAAAATTAGAAGGTCTTTCTTTAGGGATGCTGAGAAGGCAATTTTCCCCACTGGGCAATAGGAATGTAAATATACTCTCTACATGATTGCAGAGAACACAACACTGTGCTGTTCAGTGATGTCTAGTACTCTGCTGTGAGGTCAGTATTCACAGTGGCAGTCAACAGCCACTGCAGGTAGTGGCTTTTGAATAAAAGGTCATGTTTTTCAATAGCCTCATTCTGACTGAAAGCCTGAAAGCTTCTTGGAACTTCTTGATCTCTGCAGTATAAAACCAGAATTAAAGGAGAAACAAGAGTTTGAAAGGTAGATCCACAGTTGGCAATAATATCTTCAGGACACCAAATCCTCTGTTCACTTGAGACCTAGGGAGAAACCCTACGTCAGCAGAAGCTGGTGTGAGATTTTCACTGACTTCAACAGATTCAAGATTTATACTTGATAGTCTAAGAACAAAATCTATGAAGTCCACCTCTCTCTATGTGTTCTGGGAGTTTATTGTTACCATAATGGAAGTCAGCACTTCCCCCACAGTGCTGAGTAAAAAGCATTCCAGCTGAGTAAGAATTAGAACTTATAATTAGGGTTTTTCAGACAGATGGAATCACAATCCACACAGACCAGAAGGTATTTATTACAGAAAACAACTCTAATTCCACATTAGCATACTTTGTAAAGTCAGAATTCCAGATTTGTTTTATTCCTTTTAAGGTATTCAGTCCTCCCTATCTGGAACACAGTACAGGGCAGGTGGGATTCACCTTACTTGGCTTTGCATTGTCACAGCATGAGTCCATGCTGGTTGCTTAGGCTGTCTTTTTCTCTTTGAAGCATAATGAGCACTTTTGGCGTGCCCATTATGCTTCAAACATGACAGTTCTCGTGGTCTGTTTTGGATGCAGGAAGAGATTCAAAGGGCGCAGATACAATTCTCAATCTCCATTCAGAGCGATGGCAAATCTGTGGCAGAAATCAATTCTCCAAATGGCATTTTGGCAGTATCTCAGTCGCATCCTTATTTGTTCTGCCCTTTCTGCTTGCACTTAGAGTTTTGCTGCTGGGTAAAGTCAGAGTCATCAAGTATATCTCTGTGACTAAAGAAGGATGATCTTTGGTTTGCTGACTGTTTTGGAACAGCCTGGAACTTCATTTCCCTAGAAGAACATTCTAAAAGCATCGATAAAGTAAAACATGCAAACCTCAATAATTTCAAATGACATCAAATATGCTTGCACCCCAAGCAAAGTAGTGTACATAGAGTTTTTAGTTAAAAGTGAAGTCTCTTTTATATACACATGAAGGAATCTCTAAAAGTTCTTGCAAACAGAAATATGTTGAAAGTGAAATGGTTTGGTGCTAAAAAAATATTTTAGCCACTGTTCTGTAAAATCCAGTTCTGTGTTTGCAGAGCTGACTAGAGCTTCAGCCCTGCATATATTCAAGCAAAACTCTATAATTAGGAATCAACCTATCCTTCTCATACCCAGGAATCGATCCTACTAGGGTCTAGATCACATCACGAACCTCACAAAAGACAGAGGGAACTTTAAAAATTTTTTAACCACCATCACAGTAGTTAGGGCATTCAGGGGTGGCTCAGATATGAGACCCTTCAGTTATAAGGAGTCATTTACAGATAGTTTCTTCCAATGTAAAAAGCTGAAGGAGGCTCACCCTGGAATCCCCAGTTTGCTCATGCTTACACTTTCCACACGCTTTTAAGTCAGTGTTTCAAATTACACTGCAACTTTGAAAACAGCGGTCAACTTTTGAGTAGAGTGTTCTAAGCATTTGGCTCGTGGCCAAAGCAGAACATGCAACATGGGAGGCGACACAGGGACACGTATGCTATCTTTGTAACACATCCATCGGAAGGCTTGTGGCCCGGTCAAGGTTCCAGACCCCCAAGGAATATTCGCAGCTCATAGCCCTTGGCAAAGGAAGTCCTGACCGGAGGGTCAGCATTAGGTTCAAGCAAGTGCCTCCTCCTAGCACGCTCCGCTGAGCTGCCGGGATGTTTCCTGCCCAGTTCCCGTAAACACGGGGCACTTCCTCGCGGCGCTGGCGCCGCAGGAGCGCCATTGGCGGCCAGGGAGGTGTAGCCCGCGGCCGCCTCGCGGTTGGCTGCGGCGCGGGGCGGCGGCGCCGCCGGACATCG
>VXBQ01002770.1:324575-458677 GCA_013400175.1 Phainopepla nitens
GCAGGGATTTTTTCCCCCTCCTGCGCGTCGCCCCTGCTGGGGGCAGGCCCCTCGCTGTGCAGCTTGGCACTGTCTCGGCCGCAGTGATGCTCGGGGTGCTGTGACCCGCGCCCAGCACGGGCGAGGAGGGACCGGCGCGGCGCGGCCCCGCGGTCACTCGGCGGGCTGGGGAGGCCGGGGAGGGTTCCCAGCGCTGCCGGCTCGGAATGCTGAAGTTAGTTTCACTTTTACAACGGGATATGGATATCACTGTGGCTGCGCCGGAGCATACACAGGGAGGCATGCAGGCGAACTTCTGGCCTGCCAGAGGTCACCCGACTGTTTGCTCCCTTCCCGGACACCCACGATCCCAGTGCAGGGCAGCGCACTCCCGCTGGAAGGCGTCGCTTCTCTCCATGTGCGAGTGCTCTGTGTGAGGGAAATTTGCTTTACTGCAGGCTTGGGTATGAGGTGCAGTGTTTTAGTACAAACTGCTCTCATCGTTATGTTTAAGTGTGCAGAGATAGTGACGTGGTGTGACAAGGCTTCCTGGTTTTTGAGAGGGATCATTATGCCCGTTGAGAACTCTCTTAGCGTGCTGAAGAGAAGTGTCACAAAATACCTCCAACTTCAGTACAGTAACCTGTGCTGGTGGACTAACGTAGCCATGGTAGGAAGACCACACTTGGAGCTGTTGTAGATGACTGTGTGCTTCCTTGCATGCTGTCCTTCGTGCGCTGCTCTCTCTGTTTCAGCAAGCCTGGAGTTAAACAGGACCTCTGAAGTCTTTAGGTGTATAGAGATTTTATAAGTTTGAGGCATGAGGACAAACAGGATTTTCCAAATGATTCAGATACAGAGATTCATGTATTATCAGTTAAAACTGGGCCGGAAACAAAGTTCACATTTTTGAAGCCTATCTCTGAGATTCACATCTTTTAATTGCATTAGTATCTGAAGGCCTTAGGCTGCTGGATACGTGATGCTGTACGTGGCAGTGTCCCTGTAGAAATAAGCAGTGGCATGTAGGCTTCAGTGGGAGTGAAGAGGACGAGATAGAAAATATACAGGTTTTCTTCTGGAGTGGGAATCTGTTCTAGTGAAGATTTTCTGTTTTTGCAGAAAGTTCATATTAGGGCGAAAACCTGTTGTTCCTAGTCACACATAGGCTCACTGCTACTCAGTAGTTAATGTTTTGACCTCATCTTCCATTTTTGGCCTTTGTAAGAATTAATTATGTAAAAATACTTAGTGCTGGACTTTATCTTTTGATCAGCTGCCTGCCATACAGCCTGTGGTCTGCTTTCTTTCTGTGTGTTTGTTACTTCTGACTGTTCTTGATGCAAGTTTTGATGGTCTTTGTATGGTTTATGGTGGCAAATGAATATAATTGGAAAATTAAGGTTTCCAGAATTCTTTTTAAGCCTGGTAGTTAAAAGCTAGCCTCATAGAACACATGAAAAGCCTTACTTTACAGTAATCCAAACAATTATTAAAAATGAAAATTTGTCTCTAAGGACACTTCATCAGACCAAGATGCAACAAAATTCACTGAAATTGAATTAATGTCTCACAAAAGTAGGGTGTAACTAGAGTAGGAAGTATCTGGTTTGTGTTCTACAGCAGATGCTAAAGGAGACCAGAACTATTGCACAAACAATGTCGGAATCGTACACGTACCTGTGTTGTTTTATTACTTTGTCTTTGCTGCCATCAGGCTTTACCATGCTCCGAGCCTTTAGCCACACAAATGGTAGGGGTGTGTTCCACCACGCTGAGCGTTGGCATCGTCGTAAGTCTGTGCTGGCCATCAGGAGGGAGGATGTCAATGCGTGGGAAAGAAGAGCACCTCTAGCACCAAAGCATGTTAAGGAGTTGACAAAGATGGGATACAAGGTCTTGGTGCAGCCGTCAAACCGGAGAGCCATCCATGAGAAGGTAAGGTCCCATTCTGAGAGACACAAGCAAAATCATAGTGCAGTTCTTAACCATAGTACAGGAAAAGTAATATTCAAAGGCCATTCATGAGAAAACATGTAAACCCCCCAGAAACATGTACATTTTGTTGCTAAATGAAGAGTAGTGTGCTAGTGGAAAGGAAAAGGAGTAGTTTGTTTAGCCTTTTAATGCAATATTGGCACTGTGGTGGGTTTTTGGAGTTGTTTTTATTAACTTTGTGTCCTGTCATCACTCTCCCTAGAAGTTCTAGGTTCTCTTGAAGTAGAAGCTTGGGGATTCCTTAACATTGGTGTTATTGTCTTCTGTTTGTGAGAAGGCAAGAATGCTAAAAACCCTGTATTTTTTAAAAGAACAGGAAAGATGAATCTGGTTGATTCCACTCTTGGTTCAATCCTATTCCTCATGTGAAATGAGGAGAGAGTTTTTTTCTTTAATGCTGTGGGCTTCAGGACAGAGAGCTTTTACAGGTTTTGTAGCAGCAGTAATACTCTTTTGTAAGATAACTGAGAAAAGAGATGAAAATTGAAACAAAAGTAGGGAATTAGTGATTACTTGCACACACCACCTTTTAATTAAGGCACGGTGCTTTTTTCATCAAGCACAGATCATACTATGTAAACAAATTTCCCTAGAATTTACGATTCAGCTTGGACTTGAGCTTATGAAATTTTATAAAATCACGTCGTCAGTCTTCATATTTGGAATTTTTCATAATTTCATAATTCATAAACTATTTTCCAAGTATTTGAACACCTTACAAAGTACTCTTCATTATTGCAATACTACAAGATACTTTAAATTTAGTAAAATATCCTTTTTAATAGTCTTTAAATTTAAGATAAAGTACTTTACTAGCACGTAATTATAATTGGGCCTTGTATAATAGGATACTAGTATGTTAATTCAATTTGATACCTGATACCTCTTTATCAAAGAATTTTGTGAATTTTGTTTCTGCTTGGTGGAATTATTTATTTTTCCCTCTGTTCTAGTTACTAGTATGCTGAGATCTGAATAAGAAAAAACAGAAAAAATTTCTTTGATTTTTCTCTTTCATAGGAGTATGTCAAAGCAGGTGCCATTATTCAAGAAGATATTTCTGAGGCTTCTCTGATAATAGGTGTGAAGAGACCTCCAGAGGACAAATTAATCCCTAAAAAGAACTATGCCTTCTTCTCTCACACTATAAAAGCCCAAGAGGCAAACATGACCCTTTTGGATGAGATTTTAAGACAGGTAAATTATGTCATATTGAAGACCATTGTCAGTTAACATGGAGTGCAGACTGAACTTAATGCTTAAGTGTGAGCAAAAGCTTGCTGCCTAGTGTGCTTACTTCCAGCGCATGTACTTGTGGATGGCTCAGAGGATCTTGTGTTTGCAGTGTTACTCTCTTTATGTGCATAAGGCAGATAAGTTGTGAGCATGGTGTGCTCAAGAGAGGCTCTTTCTCTCTGAGTGCCAAGAGTTGTTGGAAAGTTACTAAGCTGGAGTGCATATTGGCCATTTCAGAGGAGGGCAGCCGGTTCACGCAGAAATGAGCAGCCTCTTGGCAGAGGATGTGAATGGGCCTGCAGCAGCTGGAGAGGCACATTGGGGAGCTCTGTGCAAAGAGGACATGGGCAGTGCAGAGACTCTTTCAAACAAGAATCCAGTGCAACTGTTATGTTTTTATTTTTATACTTAAATCTTGTTATGATATATTTGCCTTTCTTATATTACTCATCAGACTCTATCACGAAGAATGGCAAAGGCATGTGAAAAGGTAGTTCCTGGGAGAGCAACATGCCACAGACTGCATTCACTGAAAATTTTAATACTCAGTTTGCTGTGTATTTTCAGGAAATTCGGCTGTTTGACTATGAAAAAATGGTTGATCATAAAGGAATGCGAGTTGTGGCCTTTGGAAAGTGGGCTGGTGTAGCAGGTATAGTGTATAAAGTAAAGGCAGGCTTGCATCAAGTGACTTCCTGTAATACTTCTGGTTGTCTATGCTTCCTGGAAGTTGAGGCTTGTGATATGTTTTTAACTGCATTATAAATTCTTGCTTTTAATAGCCTTTTTCCATTCCGGTTTGTGCCTCATACTTTCATGAGATGACTTGTCAAATAGTCATGTGGATTCTTGACAAATCTAATATTTTATGTTGTTATCTTGAAGTCCTGTTTGTCCACTGAACTATCTGGAGCAGACTAACTATCAAGAGATCATCTCATTAGGCTTTTGGTAAACAAAAGGCTACTGTCAGTCCCAAGGGCTTGAACATCTGTTTGTCACTGTTATGCATTTAATCTAATTTTTGTGTGGCATGGTTCGCATTTCTTTCTACTGAACTTCAGCACTTTCTTCAGGAGACTCTTTTATTTCCTTTGGAATCCAGTGATGTGGATACACCTCATAAAAGAATATCTGTATATTAAATGGTGTCTAAATGCATTATGGGCCAAGAGCAAGTTTAAGGTCATTCATGGACTGCTATTAAATTTCTCCTTCTCTGGTTTTGTGCAGACTTTCTTTAGAAGTAAAGTATTAATATAAAAAGATGGGAGAGTATCTGGGATGATTTGAGGCTTTGGTCAATCTCTGCAGTTTCTAACTGCATATTTGTAATTAAGACTGATAGTCCAATTTTCTGTTTTTCCTGACAACAGGAATGATCAACATTCTACATGGATTGGGTTTACGATTTTTAGCTCTGGGTCATCACACTCCCTTCATGGTAAGAGTATGTGTATATGTACTTTTCTTTAGCTAAATAACATTTTGGCATCTGCTAGTTATCTGTATTTGAATATAGAAAATATTTTGATGGTTCTGTGCCTTTGATTTCAGCACATTGGGATGGCACATAACTACAGGAATAGCAGTCAGGCTGTGCAGGCAGTACGGGATGCCGGGTATGAAATTTCACTGGGACTGATGCCAAAGTCAGTGGGGCCGTTAACATTTGTGTTTACGGGCACTGGTAATGTTTCTAAGGTAAGAATTGTCTTCAAGATGAAATGCTATATAATTGTTAATAGAAATTTTTGGCATTTGATCTGTATCAGGTTAAATGGGTTGATGGGTTTATTTTGTTTGCTTGGACTTCCTTTGCCAGTAACAATTTTTAAGTACCATAAACTAAAATGTTTAGTATGAGATCATGCCTAACCAGGCTGACATGCTAACTTCTTATCAATGAACATGGATTATATCTTACTGCTCCTCTCTCTTTTCCAACCTGCATGATTTCTGTCCTCCTCTCTCCCCACTGTTGACTCTGTGTTCACAAGGTCAATGAATCATTCCATTAAAGTAAGGGGCAAAGAATTATTTTTTCCAGCACTTGCTGAGTTTTTATTTCTGGATATCATTGACTTGGCTTAAAAGTGCTTGATTTCAGGGCTGTTTTCTGTGACATAGGGAAAAGACTTACCCCTGGTTTTAGCAGCAAAGATCGGTTAACAAAGCTCCAGCTATAAAGTGAAATCACTGCCTGCATAAATATGTTTTTCTAGCGAAAGGGATGGTGTGTTTGAAAATCTTTTGGTTGTGATCACAGCTCATTGGGGAAGTAATCTTGTAGTCCCTGGCCTTCAGAGCAGCCTGGTTGATGAGGAGTGGCTTCAGGGGTCTTTCCTAAAGAGAAACTGCTCCTCAGAGTGGCAGCAAAACCCTCTTGTGGCTGAGTTGAGGCCTCTCAGCTCAGGCATTAGAAATAAGAACCAGGCGTTGGATTGTGGTTAAGGCATTCTGCAGTAGTAGGGAATGATGTAAATTCCTTGCACATAATGCCCAGGCAGCTTAGTTTTGGGTAAGCAGGGGTGTGTGGGAAACAATGTCTCTGGAGATGTTCTCTGGCAGGGCTGTCAAATTGTGTGTGGCATTTTATACTTGTTTTCAAACACCAAGTGAGCAGTGTTACATTACATTTATGGTCTACTTATTGTAAATCTTACTTCATGATTTCAGGGTGCTCAAGAGCTGTTCAGTGCTCTTCCATGTGAGTTTGTGGAACCACATGAGTTAAAGGAAGTTTCCAGATCTGGAGGTATGCAATGCAGTGATAATAGTGATTCAAACCACTGAAACCCTTTTTGTCCAAGTATAAGAGCTTTTTTTTTTTTTTAATTTTTTTTTGAACTTCAGACCTCAGGAAAGTCTATGGAACAGTGTTAAGTCGTCACCATCATCTTGTAAGGAAACACGATGGACAATATGATCCAGCAGACTATGATAAACATCCAGAAAATTACATTTCTCGCTTTCACATTGATGTAAGCATCTCTTCTGTTCTTTTATGAAAGGTTTTCCACAGAGTGTTTATACTTACTGTACTTTTGCATATTCATCATTTGAGAGAGCATTAACTTAAAATGTCAGACCAGGTGCTTTCAGTTTCTTGAGTACTAGGTGAAAACATCAGGCATCTGTAACTTTATTTGCAGATTGCACCCTACACAACTTGTTTAATTAATGGCATATACTGGGAACAAAATAGTCCTCGCTTGCTGAGTCGGCAGGACACTCAGAAGCTGCTGGTGCCAGTTAAATCTGCTGCCATTGCAACAGAGGGCTGTCCCGAGTTACCACACAGGTAAGACATCATTGCATTTGTAACAATTTTGCAGCACAATGATTAACTTGTGATGCTAGGCAGTTTCACCACAGTATCTAGGAAATGATTCTGTTTATTTTACATTGTTCCTCTTGCATGTTTTACAGTGTCCCACTGATTTTGCTCTTGCTCTTTTGTGCGTTGCAGTCCTGTTTTCACAGTTCAGAGCTTTTGAAAACATCACATTAGAAATGATTGACAGGTATCAGCTGTCTTTCTGCAGAGCTAGTTCTGCCACTGATCTTCCTACAGAATCCAATACAAACAAAAGTGTGATATATGGGAATGTACCTGCTGCACCCATATTGGTAGAAGTTTCTGTGCCTGAGCAGCGTTTTAGGGCAAGTTTTTCCTACCCTTGGCTTGTACAAGTTCAATAACTATTCCCTAGCACCTCTTATTTCTGCAGCAGGTAGTGGAAATGCTTCACAACCCTGAATAGCTTTAAGGGTAGAATGTGGGTGGGGTTGGGAGCCACCCTTTCTCTAATAGCCCTGTCATAAATTTGGGGAAGACATGAAAATATATCCTTGTGAGGAATCAGGTGTTTGTCTCTTCTCTGACAGCTCTTGACACCTTTCTTTCTCTCACATGACAAATAAAGAGTTGGAGTTAACCTTCAGGGGAGCCAGAGGTTGTGGATCAGGCTAATAAATGCTCCACTTGCACCTGCTATCTGTGAACTGGTAGGCGGCAGCCGCTTCTTTAGGCTTCTCTTTAGGATGGGAAATTAGTTTCATGCAGGACTGCACAGGCACAGCTTGAGGGAATTGGTAGATGGAAAATGAATGGGAGGTATTGGCAGCACATGGCATAGAGAGAAAAGATCATGAGCAAATGGATTCTGCCAGTCTTTCCATGAAATGGGATGCTGTTGATATGAATGCAAACCTGATTACTTCAATAGGGCCAAATTTCCATTATATTTCTGGATACAATTGTTTGTGTTTTGTTGACTTCCAAATTGGTTGAGATGAAGAAGGCTGCAAGCCGCATAGATCTTCTCACATTTCTTTTATTTCCTGTTCCCTTGTGACCTTTTATACCTGTGTTTCTTAGTAATTTGTATAATGCTCTATTTCATGTCTTTTTATTTTAATTGCTTTAGACTTCTGGCCATATGTGACATTTCAGCAGATACTGGAGGATCTATAGAATTTATGACTGAGTGTACAACAATTGACAACCCATTTTGTATGTATGATGCTGACCAGCATATTACTCATGACAGGTGGGAGAGCCCTTACTCTTTTATTGTTTTCCATTGTAGCTTGTAGAGTGAAACACTATATTGAAAAAAATAATGCATTTATAACATTTCTGAAAGGTGATACCTTTCAGGTACTAAGAAGTAGTTTAGAAGAGCTGTTTTCTCTCTTTCAGTGTTGAAGGCTCGGGGATTCTGATGTGTTCCATTGACAATCTGCCAGCTCAGCTTCCTATAGAAGCAACAGAGTACTTTGGGGATATGCTTTTCCCTTATATTGAAGAGATGGTAAGATCTTATATATCCAACAAGGAGGTAAAAAGCCCAGAATTTAGTCTACTTTTTTTGTTGCTTTTCTGGTCTCCTGTATACATTCAAAAGGAATCTGCTGTAGAACATAACTTGTTGTACTTAAAAAAAAAAAAAAAAGCTTTTGAAGTCTTGAGGCAATCCTTTGAAAAGGAAACGTGAATGAGACATGAGTGACCTGGGTGTCTTAGGGATTTGTCAAGAACGCTTTCTGTAGGCAGAAAACAGGCTCTGGCAGGTAGTTCATTGCTTCTGGACCCTGCACTAGATGTAAACATCTGATTTTCTTGGGCACTCAACAATCCCTCACAATTAGACTGCTGTTTGAATTCCTGTATTTTCCTAAAAGTCAAGTGACGCTGATTGCAGCCAGAAGTATTTCAAATGTACAAGATATTGGTATTGTTGCATGCATTTAAATGTTGCTTTAAATCTGAATGTTTTACTTAAGAGTATATAAAATGACCTAATTTGAAATAACTTATCTCCACAGCTGTTATCAGATAGCTCAGAACCTCTTGAAAAGCAGAATTACTCACCTGTTGTTCGAGATGTAAGTTTTGCAATTTGGCACTTCTCTTGTCTTCCCCTGCACTGAAACATATAGACACATGAAGCCCTCACAATCTGTTTCATATGTTTCCAGGCAGTGATTGCATCCAATGGCTCACTGACACCTAAGTATCAATATATCCAAAAACTGAGAGAGAGCAGGTAATATAGGCTCCTAAAGTTTATTTGATTCACCCTGTCTTCATTCTGTCTCCCTTTTTACATTCATTTATTCTTGTGTCTTGATGGAATGCATGTGTATATTGCACTGTGTCTGAATGTCCTCTAGGTTGAAGATCTCCTTATTTTTTCATGCTCATTGCCTAAGTCATTGACATGTGTTGTCAGTAACTTATATTGAAGTTGAGAAAGTGGTAGTTTTTCTCCTTCTTGCATTATGAAAACTGTTTTACCAGAGGCAGAAAACAGCCGTGTGCTAGTATTACTCTGTTACTCCTTGCCCTTTTGAAATGGATGTAACATACAGTCATTTGAAAGGAATGGCTGAAAGCAAAAGGCTCTCGGCTATTCCTTGAATCTAGTTATTTCTTGTATGTCTCAAGTGCTGTGCTGTGTAGCATTGTTCTGTGACTGGGTGTATTGAGGAGACTCTGAGACTCTCAGACTTTCTGTTGTATTTGTGCGCCTACAGCTTCAGCTACCACTTCATCCACAGCCTGTCACAGCAGTTATGTGCCAGTGGTAGCCCAGAGTGAATTAAGCTGACAAAAGTATAAATAACCTGCACATTCCTTCCATTCCACTTGACCCTTTACTATTAACAAACATCTATGTTTACGTATGAAAACTGTTAATTTCACGGTAAGTGGGTTCATGTTCATGGTCGGTGACAGCTACACTGTAATTCTTACAAAAAAATTAAATTGGCCATAAGCACTGCATGCACTAAGCACTAAAAGCATAGTATGTTGACTTCTGCATCTCAAATCCCTCCAATTTCCTTTGGGAACTTCGGGACTTCTGGTTATGAACTTGTGCATGACGCACTATAGGTGGATTTTCCACACTAAGTAATGCGCTATTTCCTTTTAGAGGCTTCAGCTCATAATGATTTTTGTTCTGTGCTCTTTGATAGACCCTCTCAAGAGGCTGTCTCAATAACAAATTCTTTTATTCCTCACACAATGCAATGATCTGATATTTTTTTAGGTTCCTCCATAATCACTTGCATGGTCTTGTGTGAACTACCATGAGAATCTGGAGACTTCATTTCCAAGGGTTTTTTTGTGGGTAGATTTTTGATATTTGTGCAGGTGTGTGCTGCATATGATGTTCATTTGTTCATTGGTGTTGTTCACTTAGCTGTCAGAAAAGCAGACCCTGCTAACAATACCCTCCTTTATTTTGCAAACTTCAGAGGTGATGCAAGTGAAAGAAGTATTTTACTGCTTAGGGTGTGATGGTTTAGATAGAGATGTGCTCTTGTTCAGACCATGTAGGAATTATGTGACTTATTTCCACTCTTAAGAAAGAATTATGCTATGTCCAGTTTAGTTTCTGAGGGCTCTGTTTAGACTAATTGCTAGTACTCCTTCAAGTCTGTGAACATTTCAGACACAGGACAGCCAGACTGTATTAGCTGAATGGTCTTGGGTGCCATTAGATTTACCAAACAAATTCATCTCCATTTTTGCACCCTTACTTGCCTCTTAACTCCTGCTGGTTTCTCACCCACAGCTGCAAAGGCACATCACATTAACAATGTAGATGTTATTTGTAACTGAATTAGTTAAACTCATTTTTAGAAAACATGCATAATCTGGAGCTGTGTAGATTCTGTTCTCATACTTGATAGGTGATTTGGCATGTTTTTGCCTGTCCTAGAGTAAACGTGCTGTGTTTGATTCAAGTGTGACTTCATTCAAGATACTAGAAAAGTTTTTAGCAAATATGATGAGTTGGATTGCAAAATCCAGCTTGCTTTCATATAAGAACTCCTTCATCAGCACTCCAAGCTGTCTACCACTTCTGTTCCCTAAAGTGTGGAGAGGAATTCTTCTCTTCCTCTGCCCATAAGAGTAGAGTTGTGAAAGATGTTCTGATAGGAGGAGGAAAGTCCTTGGGTTTGCAATATAAAAGGTTATGATGGGCTTAGGAGACTTTTTGTGAATGTATTAAATAATTATTTAACTTTTTTTAAACAAAAAATCTGTAAAACGTTTAGGAAGGTCAAAATTTACAGTAACCTATAGTAATAGAGAGTTGATACATTGATACATGCCATTCACATTTAATTATCTGAAAAGAATGACTTTTTAAAAAGGCTCTGAAATAGGAGGAAAGGGGGATGGAACATCTGAAATTTTGGAGAGTAATTCAAGCTTTACAGTACTGATACAGTAGGCTGGAATGTGCTTCAGACATATGATATAGATGTATTTGGTATTGATTTAATTCTCTTCACTCAGAGTAGTCTTTCAATGGTGTTGTTTGAGGCCTTATACCCCTAAATGTACTCAGATACTTCCTGCCATGCTTTAGGTTGGGCAGTAGTGCTCTGTTTGTCCTGCTACTAGGTGCTGCTCTGTCAGGCTTCTACATCATCTGTCATTGTTATGGCTATAATTGAAATGAAAAAACACAACCAACATATTGACTTTTCATTGCCATGAGAAGTCTAAAAAACATTTGAGCCAAATATTATTTAGTAGACATATGGTTGGTCCTCTTCTAAGGTCAGCAGGTTTCAGCAGAGTGGACATCATCTTGTCAGGATTCTTTCTGAGGCATAATCTGCAATGCTGTTATAAACTCTTAGTGGACAAAGGGGAAACTGAGGATCTTGCTTATACACTTATAAAGATTCCTGTATGAAACTGTACCTTTGAAAGTCCTACCTATTTATTGAAATTTTTTTCAGGGCATGGGATAAGAAAATGCAAACCTCAGTCTCCAGTAATTAGATTAAACAGTAGGGCAATGAACAACTTTCTTCAAAAATAAGGAGTGCTTTAAGGATTTTTCTTTTGCTAAATAATTTTTATCTTTGTAAACATACCTTAGACAGTTTCACGCTCCTGATTTTACAACTAAATTTAAATTTAAGCTAACAGGAAAACTAATTATAAACAACCAAAAGGTGTATTACTGTTATGATTTATGCATTTCTGAGAGCATATTTAAACAACTGCTGAGTGCATTATTCTGGTTGACAGAAAGAAATGCAAAATCTGATATGAATGCATTTTATATTGAAAGTCAACAGGAGATCTACTTAAATTTATTTATGGGAGTAACAGTAGTTAGGTTGAAACACGGATGGTTTTCAAATCTGAGTCCTTGTCTGCAATGATGATTTCTTAGTTGGGCATTAACTTTTATTTGACTTTTATTGATTATCATGTTCCTGTGATGGACTAATATGAACCTAGTGTACTTTACACAAAATATGTTTTCACCAGCATGCTTTTGTGTCCTTTAACAGTTGTCTGTGATGTAAAGGGAGCAAGGCAGAGCCTGGAATCCCTTTCTAACAGCCTGACATGACATTGGTGGCTCCCAAGTGGTCTGGTTACAGTAATTTGGCCATTGGAGAAAATACAACTGAGGAAAGTTTTGATGAACAGCTAGAAGAAGTCAGAGAAGCAGTGGGAATGTTGATGGATTTAATAATGTTTATGTTAGAGCAAAGAAACTAGAAGTTATGCAGAAGAATGAAAGCAGTACTAGATAGTCCTGGATCAGATACCTAGGAACTTGACTCTTGGTCTGAATAGAGCTCTTGGTTTGTAGACTTATTAAAACATACTTCGTCTTTTAACCTTGGCAGCTTACACTTTCCTTCCGTGTAATTTTTAATTTTGCCTGTAACACCTCCTAGGGAACAGGCTCAGTCACTGAAGATGAGTGTTGAGAAGAGGGTTTTATTGCTTGGATCTGGCTATGTTTCTGGGCCTGTGCTTGAATATCTCAGTAGAGATTCCCACGTTGACATCACAGTTGGTATGTAAGAATTTGTTTTCATTTCAATATTATGTCTTACTGAAGCATGTGGCAGAACCCTTCTCATAAAGAATAAATGGATGTGGTTCTGAGAAGAGATAAAGAAAATCTTTGTTATTATGCACAGCAGAAAAGGATTTTGTAGCTTTGTGAGCATTTTGAATTTATATGATTGATTTGAAATAGGCATAGCCATGTGAAAAGTTAACTGTTTGCATGTGTAACCTGTAGGGAAATGAGAAGTATTTTTCCTTCTAACCTGCTTTGCACTCTGCATTGGTTTTGTAGATAGTCACTTTTTTGGTGTTTGGCTGTGTTTTCAGCCTCACACAACAAAAATATGAAAATGTTTTTATAGACTTCTGTCTGAGTGAAGTATCTGCTTTTCTTATAATGAGTGTCATGGTGGTAAAACTTCAGACCCTGACTTTCCCATAAGCACCGAATGCCTGCTTGTTTATTCCTCTGTTTTGGTTTTATCTGTGGCATATTTCAGGCTGGGCATCTCAGTAATCCTTTTCTGTACCCTTAATGATAACTTTACCTTAATTCTGGGACTTCAGATTTAAAACTCAGGCTCTATTGCCTTATTGCCTGAAAGATACTTTGCTGGGAAGTGATTTCCCTTAAAACTTACAGTTTTATTGCTGTTGATTGTTGTTGTTATTGCTTTGATTTTTTTTTTCTTCATGCTACTTTCATACTTGGCTGCTTTTGCTGCCCTTCAGGGTGATAACCATAGTACTTTTAAACTCTGGGAAAAGATTTGCTAGGAAGAAGAGGGGAAATCTAGGAAAGCTGTATCCTTGTTATGAGCACTGCCTGAAGTGGTAAAGAAAGGATGACAGCAATGTGCAGTGCCCATCCCCTGGTCACTATGGAGGTTGCATCCACTCCCTGCAGTGCAGTACAGTACAGTAGCAGGAAGGAAAACCAGGTGAACTGGAAGATCTGTTTTGCCAGGCACTGAACAAACATAGCCTCTTATCTGGTAGCTTAAAAACATGCAGTTTCTAAGGCACATGTGCACACAAATAGCACAGAAGGAAAGAGACATGAAGATAGTACTTTTTAAATATTTGACAACAGGCAAGTAGGTGTAGAAAGCACAAAGTGTACATCACAGTGCCATGTTTGGTTTCCTACTGTTAGGCTAAACCTCTTTAAATCCGGATGATGAAAACTTTAATTGTGAAACCTTCATGTAATCAACTTTTTTTAGTTTGAATTTGTAGATGATTTTGCCTTGCTCTTTTCCCCCAGCACAATTTGATTTGTAGGGTATAAAGGATCACCTTCAGGTAATGTTTATTTCCCACTGACTGTGGAAAGGCCATAAGGAAATAAGGCCCTAACTTAAAGGCACAGATGCTTTTAATGCTCCATAAGGTTGTGCCCTGCCTGCTGCTTTCTCTGACTGTTCCTTTTTCCTGGCTGTGTTCTCTGGTTTGTGCTGGCAGCATGGTGAGCTGGAAAAGTAAACTAGTCAGATGCAGCAAATACTGGCTGTGTTACTGTGTTCTCTTTTTCAGTTCTGCTTTCCTTATAATGGTAAGTGCTGATGCCTTTTAATTCCCCAGAAGCCTGTGCCCCATGTACTGTCTTCTTTGGTCACTCCTCTTTTGTTCTCTCTGGCTTGTGCTGGCAGCATGGTGAGCTGGGATGGGAAGCCAGTCAGAGGTGGCAAATACTGGTGGTGTTATTGTGGATCTCTTCCAGTTCTGCTTTCTTTGTAATGGTAGTTAAGTGAAGGCAGGCAGAGACTGGGTTTATCCCATTTAGTTATTTGGGACTGGGGGGACTAAGCCATACGTAAATATTAAAAGTAGTCAGTTTGAACCTTTTACTCACACTTGAGCTAAGCTAAAGCTTAATGTTTCTATCTTTGTCATATTAAAAATGGTGATTGATGTGAATTGGTTTTTGCTTCAAGCTATTAAGCTGTTCTTGACTGTAATAGAAATTCTGTTAAAGTGTATTAAAAAAGAGTTTCAAAATATTTCTTTTTAAACATGTGGAATGAGAGATCAAGTAATTTTTTTTGAACACATTTGTTTACTAAATGCCTGATTTTTCTTCAGTGGTTGGTGAAGGGAAACATGCATGCAGCTGTTTCTCTTTGGGAAATATGGCACAATTAATCATGGGTGTGCTTTGGAATTAGCTTCATCTGTAAGTAAGTTTATTGCTTTACTTTTAAAACAGTATCTGACATGAAGGAGCAACTTGAACAACTGACAAAGAAATACAGAAATGTAACTCCAGTTCACATGGATGTCCTTAAGCATGAGGAAAAGCTGTCCTCTTTGGTGAAAAACCACGACCTTGTGATCAGGTCAGATTTCTGTGTAAAACATGATAGGCTCAACCCTAAGTCATGCTGCTTCTTTCTCTTATTTGATTGACCTAAATCAACACATGAAGTGTGGTTTTTTTTTTTTTTTGGCCAAGATGTGGGGTCATATTTATGTATGTAAGTAGTTGTAACTGGCTGCTGCCTTCTCATGTAGCAGGGCATCAGAACTTTAAAAGGGCTTTTGACTTCTTCAGAAGTGTACACCTGTTAGGTGGACTCCTTTGTTAATATGAAGGGCCAGTTGCATCCATAATTTTATGTGTCCCTGGGATCAAATTTTCATGTTCACAAGAGGAGGCAAAATTCTGACATCTTGGTAATTTCTTCTGAATATCCTGTTAAGAAAGAACTCATTACAGATATTGATACAGGGAAGGAACTTCATAGTCCTTGCCATTTTGTTTCTTTTGCCACTGGTGTCATGAATGTTGCATCCATTCCATGTAGAGCGTGCTTTTCACAAGGTAGTTCACCAAGATCTTTGTAATGCAAGCTTTCTCAAGGATGATTTTGCAGTTTCTAAACCTCCAGCATGCTCATTTGGAAGATGTCTTTGGAAAGAGGTCAGTGGTTTGTGGTTTACAGAGAAGTGTGACAAAAGATGCTGTCTCAAGAATGACTCCCCTATTGTTCAGTGCCCTGTTCTGAATGCACACAGCCATCCTGTCGTGATAGGGTAGTGTTTCGCTTTCATAGGTATGGAACTGCTCAGGGCACGACAGGTATGACTGTTTTTTTGTGCTATTGCTTGAGCTCTTTTGTAGGCATTCAGAAAAACATTTGAGTGTCTTTCCAGTGACAGGATAAGTAACTGATTGAATTTTGATGTTGCATGATTCTCCTTCATTTGTAGTTTGCTGCCTTATTCAGCACATCCTTTTGTTGCTAAGAAATGTATTGACAACAAAGTGAACTTGGTAACAGCCAGCTACTTAACACCAGCCATGAAAGAACTTCAGGAGAGGTAGGTGTGAAAGTAGCCTCTCCCTGGTGTTGCTTCCTTCTTTAGCGCATTATCTGAGTATTTTGCTGTCTGTTACACCTGCAACACTTATTGTGAATTACTGCTTTCTGAATTCTTTCTACTTCTCTTTCTGTGACAGAGGACCAAGTAACTTTCCCAAAGGTGCATACTGCAGAGTGGAGCAATGAGTGCATACCCCAGCCTGGTTAGACTAATGCTCTAAATAATGGAATATATTTTTCTGCCTGTGTCATCCTATTTCATGTTATGTGCCTTTTCCTCTTCCCTCAGACCTGTTAAGATGTTTGAGCTGGGCTGATGTTCAAGCTGAGTAGCTATGCTATCATATTTTAGCAGCAAGCTAGTTTGTCATCCTTTTCCTTACCCCAATAAAAACTCATTCTTGGCTTATTGTGTCTTCAGTAATCTCCTCCTTCAGGCTCTTCTTTTGGATAGGTTCACTGTTCACTGCATAATTTTCAAATTGGTGACAACTCTAACTACTCTAATGTTTCTGTTATCCTACTTACTATATGCTTGGGAGTTGTTTTGAGCATGGAGCTTCATCTGGGTGCTCCTCTGAGTCACAGTTCTGGAAAATCTGAAGTGCATTCAAGTGAAGAATTATACGTGCTGTGTCTTTACAAACAGATAAAACAGAAAAACTAGACTAGTAGAAAATCAGTGTTGCAGAAAATGAGGGATATTTAGGGGCCTCTCCTACCATTCTTATTGAGAATATAGCATGCTCTCAGGAAAAAAAAAATTAAAAAGGACACTTCTCATTTTTCAAAAGACAAACTGACTTTGAAAATAAAATACATACTCCCAAAATAAAGTTTGGGGTGATAAGTGAACTCCTCTGGGACTGTAGACAACTATTAGGGAAAAAAAACCCCAAATACTTGTAATTTTGGAAAGCAGGCCTTTTAATCTCTCTTCCTTGTAGGAGCTCTTTAGGAAAATTATGACTAGCTCTGTGCTGCTCTCTGCCTTACTACCTTCCTGCATTATAGCAGTGTCCAGGAGACTGTGGGATATGAAGTAGCTGGTAGAAATTTCCTTTTCCACCACCACCTAGGTACAGAGAAATAAAGTTTAGAAGGCTCTTAGATAGTTGTCTTTTCAAGGTTTAATATCTGCTTTTGTTTCTTTATTTCCACAAACTGCAGACAGAGCCTAGCATTTGCTGTGTTGGGAAAGGTTTACTGGGCAGATTGGACAGATTTATGGAATAAAAGGCCAGTAATGGTGAGTATTCTGATGGCTCTTTATTTCTGTTATTTTTAGTGTAGAAGCTGCTGGTATTACAGTCATCAGTGAAATGGGCTTGGATCCCGGCCTTGATCACATGTTGGCGATGGAATGTATTGACAAGGCGAAAGAAGTCGGTGCTACGGTAAGGATAGCGGGTAGTGCGTGGTTCTGCCAAGATTGTATTAGTAAAGTGGTTCTTTTAACATCCTGCAGGTTTTGAGCATGTCACTGGTGTGTAACAGCTTCTGGACATTTTACTTTTTCTGATGCTTTGAATTTCATAGCTACTAATACACTTGGTGAGACCATCAAGTAAGATGGCCTTGCCCCAGTGTATCTTTTGGTTTTGTCTCCTTTACAGGCAGTGTCCGCAGTTTCCCTCTCCCCATTGTAGAACCTTCTGGTCTGGCCCATTTTGGGGGATAACGCAAACAGAAATTTTAAGAACTGATGGGGATTCTGCAGAGTAGATTTCTATGCATCCTGATTTGTCTTCTTTTCACTGTTTCTTTCCTGTGGATAAATATGACAGGTTATATCATACACTTCTTTCTGCGGTGGCCTACCAGCTCCAGAGCACTCTGACAATCCTCTGAGATACAAGTTCAGCTGGAGTCCACAAGGAGTGTTGCTGAATACAGTTCAGTCTGCTACGTATTTAAAAGATGGAGAGGTGAAGTAATGGGAAAATTTTCAATTAAAACCAGACAAAAACCGCTGTATTTGGCTAAGGAAGGAATTGGGACTTGTAAGATGCTGTGTTTACTTTCAAGCCAGGGGCAGTCAGTTGCCTAAGCCAGTTGCATAAATCACTTAGTTCTATGTTTGGAGTGTGATGATACCTGGCTGCTGCCAGCTTAATTCTTACTTACTATGTGAAAACTGATTGCCAGGAAGGAATTTTGCCCAGATTTTTCTGGGTTCAACTTCCATTCCTGTTGGGTGTTGCTTTTGCTATTTAATTGCCCTGTCTTTGGCCCTGTGAAACAAAGGTGAGAGTGTTTTTCTATCTAGTTGAGTTCATAAATAAAACAGCTTCGTTTTGTACTTGCACGTTGCATAGAACTCTTGATTCCCTTTTTCTTTTGGTGCAATGTGTAATACCAATAACCCACTGAGTGGGTTTTGTGAAGTGCTTTTTGGTCTATTTTAGAGAAGCTCTGTTTTGCTGTTTGTGCAGGAGTCATTAGACTTAACCTCACAAATGTCACTGCTTCTGTTTCATGTAAACATTGTAATTGATTTGTGCAAAGCTATTGCAAACCATTATCACATTTCTGCTTTCCAGCACTGTCTATTTCCACTGTCACTTGCTCAGAATAGTTACTGCAATTGTCAAGGAGACTGCCTTGTATAACCACAGTAAAGTTTAGCTAATTACCTAGAACTCTGATCTGCAAAACTTAGAGGTCTTTTGAAATGTGATCTTTTATATTTTATGACATTTTCTTCCTTTACTGTTCTTGTAGAAGTAAGAAAGAAGAAATTCAGGGATTGTACATTAGATCTTTATTTGAAAAGCAATGAAGTATAAGTTTCAGATGAAAGGGGTTCTTGGAAAATGTTAAAATATTTCTAATTTAATTCTGATGTGGTTCAGCCATTGCTAGGAAAAAATAGATCATGCATATGATTGAGTCATTATGAGAGCACTAGATGAGCTTGTTAGTAAATTCTGCAATTTTTCATCCTGCCACTAAATACTTATGTCTTTGACCATTGTGTAGGATTCTTTCAGTCACCTGTCTTGCCTGGAAAACACAACGATATCTCTTGGCATTGCTGCAAGCTTCACTGCTTTAGTATTTCTTCTATAAGTAAACCTTGTCCCTTTGCTCAGAAGTCATAAAATGAGTTTGTATTGATGCTGCATAGCAGATCTGGGCTTTAGCTGCTTGAAGGAAGCAGGGTTCAAGGCTGTGGTTGGGAGTGGTAAGAGAACTAGTCACTGTTTTTTTTTTTTTTTGTTTTCCTTCCATGGTGCTTTGTAGCTTCAAGTAAAGATACAAATGGGCAGTAATTTTATATTCATGTAATGTCACTTGATTTATTTTAATCTTAAAGAAAAAAGAAACAAACATCCATCATTCTGTTTATATTTGCTGTCTCTCCCATATAAAAAACATCGAGTAAAACCTAAACATGATAATAAATTATTTGACCAAAAAGTAGGGAGCTCATGGGTAGAATGTCCCATCACACTGGTGCAGTTAGGGGCATGCTCCAAAATGATGTTAATGTAAATGAAATGGGAACTTGCCATTTTAATATAAGTGCAGCAGGAATTAACTCTGTGTGTGAGAAGAATATGGCGTGTTTTAGCCCTTTGATTAGTAATGGCTGACACATTGCATGCTCTTCCTGCACCGGAGATGATTAAATGGCTTGAGCAACTGCTTTATTTAGATTGGGCCTTTGTTTGCACTTGGAATGCCAAACATGTTTTTCCTGTTTTTGAGCATACTTAATCTCTTCTGTTCTAAAATAAGTTGAATACGACTGCACAAAAATAATATTTGCTGTTCTTTCACAAACTTTAGATTATCAATATTCCACCTGGAGGAGCGTTATTGGATTCTGTTACTCCAATGGATTTTTTCCCAGGATTAAACCTCGAAGGTTTTCCTAACAGAGACAGTACTAAATACGCTGAGCCATATGGTATTCAGACAGCTCGCACTTTACTCAGAGGCACCTTAAGATACAAAGTGAGTTGTTGGTGTTATTATTAGTAATTATAGTTTTTCTCAAGAGATGAATGTTATAATTTCAATAAAAATGCGTGTTTAAAACTCAGCCTTTTATACATCTGCACTTGCTATTTATGAGCTCCCTATTATCCCAGCTGAGAGACCACTGAAAGCAGTTATCTAATTTTTTTTAATGTAGCTTTACCTGCTGTATTTAACGGGTATTTGTTGCAAAATGGAAGAATAGTTTTATTTGTTTTAGACAGTTGGTCAGTTGTCCTGCATAGTCTGTGTTTCCTTTTTTTATTTTCACTCCGTATCTGGTGTCAGATCAATAGATTAAAAAAATAAATAATTCCATTTTCTTATATTCCCATGAAAAACATAATGTGAAAATCTTACTGAAAGTTATGATTTTACATAAATCTGAGAAAGTTTTTCATTGAGTAACTAGAAATCTTAAATTTGAGAACCTTTATAATTTTGGCCAGCTAAGTAAAATGTTAAGATATGAATGTGTTTTCCTTCTAACTGATCGAGTCTTTTCCTTTCATTTGTTAGATGTACAAAGCAGAATCAAAACAAATTATTCTTTTCTTTCAGATTTTTTTTCAGTCAATATACATTAAGAAGGAATAAACCTCAAACCATATCGAAGGTTTGAAAAAGCTTTTGTGAATGTTGTATTATGTCTGTTAAGGCTTATGCCAGGGTATAAGTTATTGTTACTTGTCCATAGCCTGAGGAAGGTATGTGTCTTTTTTGTCTTAATTCCTCTGTTGCAATGCAACAGGATTTTTTCTGTATTTCTGGGAGGGAGGCTTGCTTAGATGAAGGCATGGAAGAAGATGGAAGGCCAATATGGGGGAAAAGGATTTTAAATCACAATAGCTCTCTTTTTGTCAGTCTAGAGACTGACAAAGAGACCTTCTCTTTTTCAGAAGGTAAAAAATATGTGAGAGGCGTCTGTCTCATCATGGAATCCTAATATGACAATATGTATTCTTCCATTTGGTGCCTGGTAAAACTTTATTCTTTTGTATGTGCTAGCACAAGGAGCTGCAAAAATGTCAGGGTGACATGCCGAGTGTTTGTCAATGTGCTGCAGGAATGCTGTTTCCGTGGTTAGTGCTGTCTCCTTAAGCCCCACAGCGCTTTGGGCTGGGGTGATTTGGTAGGGCTTGGGGGAAGGGTTTGCCATACCTCTACCTGCATGGTGCTGCCATGCCAGCACAGAGTGCTGAGCAGCACAGAAGTTAGTGTTGGCCCTTTGCACATGCTGCTGTGCTGCAGAGCAGAAACCAGTCTGTTTAGATTGCTAATGGAATCAGCTTAAAAAAAGGTGTCACACAGAAGGATCTCACTACAAGGCCATCTGAGCTTACAACCTAGTGCTCGTGGAAGTGACTCTTAAATTAATTAGTCTTCTTTCAGGGTGCTTTATTTCCTCTTTTCTGCTTTTTTTGGTGTTTCTAGTCACTTGCATGTAAGTGCTCTCAGGTATCCAGCAGCTGTGTGGGCAATGTTAATGGGATATAAACAAAAGTACGCAGAAATCAGTTGACACTTCTTTTATTGTGCAGCCTAATGCAGCCTTTGCATTTCTTTTTAAACCATTCTTCTGCTTTGTCTAATATTGCTGAAGATGAGAAATAAGCACACAGGAGTCTCACCTTTAAAAGCAGCCTGTGTGATGTCCCCACAATCGCAGCGGTGCGAGGCTGGATGAGCGGAGTTCCGCGTGGTGCTCTCTGTGTGTTCAGTAGTGTGCTCATGGGCCAGCTGGCTGATACAGCGCCGTAGTGATGGGCTGGGATTCAGCTAGCGCTGGCCAGCTGAGCCCTTTGATCTCAGCAACCAATGGTACCTGCCATGGAAGTGTTGATGACAGAATAAGCCATTAAAAAAGATACTGAAAAGTAGGAAGGGGTGGAGAGGGGCTGAGGAAGACCCTGCTCTGTGGCAGTAACCTCACTGGCATCAAGTTATTGTGGCTGACTTCCTGAGAGAATAATACTTAACTGCCACAGTTATGTCTATCACTACATTCAAACCAAGGAGAAATACCTTAGTTTCAAACAATTAATATGTTTAATGGTGTTGTTCTTTTATTTCAGGGATACTCCAGAACTATGAGGGGCTTTGTAAAACTAGGATTAATTAACCCAGATCCTTATCCTTTGCTAAGCTCAGCTACACCACATCTAACCTGGGTGAGTTACTCTGCTTACTCTGCCTTCTTTTCTCTTTTTTATTGATGGTTTTCTTATTGCTAGACTTGGGTGTACGTAGCAATGAGAATCTTGTATTGCATGCCAATCTTGTTTTTTTTTTTCCCCTGGAAATTAAGAAGACATTCTTCAGCAGGAATAGAATAAGGTGCTGGAACAGGCTCCCTGATAGCTTCTGGAGTGTCTGACGTTGGAGGCTTTCAGGCCTCAGCTAGAAAAAACCGTAAGACAATTCATAAAAATATGGATGGCTTTGGTTAGTCATGGTCTAGTTCTCAGTGCTCTGAATTCGCAGTGTCCATATTGCTACTGGCTCATGATCTTCAGTGTAAAAGTATTTTTAAGGGCATCAAGAAGTAAGAGATTGTGCATAAAGGAGTATATTATTTTTTTCCTATTGAAATTCTGTACAAGCATTCTTTTTTCTGTTGTGCTGCTTTTCTGTCTTGACTTTGGATGTCTTACTTCATCTCTATCTCAGCCAAGACATGACTCCAATGTGCTGCTGTTGCATTTGACAATCAGCATTTTCTCTGTTGTCTCTGTGGACAAACAGGGTATTTCATATTTCAGTATGGGGTGAAGAGAGCTGAAGAATATCTTGAGTGTTCTCAGAACCATGAAAGTAGAAGGTTAAGAGGCCACAGTCTTGCTGACTAACTGACTCATACTCTGACTAACATATAGTATTGGGAAGTTGAGCAAACTCCAGGAGTTTTTGGGTGGCCATATTGGAATGTTTTTGTAATTTTTTTTAAGATTATTTTTCTCTACTTTCAGTTTTAGAGTTGATATTTTCAAGTTTTATTTGTAAAGATGGCTGGAATTTCCAGTTCTTCTAGCCTCAATGAATAAGTATACAATATTATGTAGTCTGTAAAAATAGCCATAAACTCATTATTCTCACTGCAATCATTTTTTAAGCAATGTTTTTACATCTTGGTGCTTTACCTTTATCTAACCTGCCAGGGAAGTAGAAGAGATAGGCTAATATGAACTTGCAGACTCAGCAGTTACTGCTTATTTCATATCTTGCTCATGGTTCTTATCCACCTTGCTGTGAATGAAGCAAGCAATAATTAGCATTTAGGTGGCACAAAATGCCTTCAGATAGGCACAAGTATCATGAGAAATCTTATTGGTAATACAGGATTGCCAGACCCTTGTTCATCTTACTGGTCTGTTTCCTTCCTTTTGAAAGGGACGTTCTCCATTTCTAGACCAATGAAAGGTATCCTATCTCTAAATTTTCACTCTGTCAGTCTCCAGGTGGCTTCTCTTTCACCCTAATATTCTCCTAGTGTTCCTTGTTTATGCTGGTTTCTATGTTCTTTCTTTTCTGCCAGAGGAAGGGACAAGACTAAAGCGTAGGGGGAAGCAGCTGAGGGTGGGAAAAAAGTCTTTTAGGAAAAGATAAGCTCTATTTTCACCTGCTGTGATTAAAATTCTCAAACTTTTTCACTTTCCCAGCACACATAAGCTGTCTTCTCAGAAGTCCTGGATTTTAACTGATCTTAGCAGAGTAGTTCGTTCTCAAAACCTTGATTGAGATGGAGTGGGATCAGATGTCAGGCCTTCATGAACCTTTTTTGTTTTCAAACAGAAAGAGCTCATGTGCAAACTGGTTGGAATTAAGTCACCTGCTGAGCACCACGTTCTTAAAGAAGCTGTTTTTAGCAAACTGGGAAAGGACAAAAGTCAGCTGGAAGCAGTGGAATGGTAAAATGTTGCAATGATTTTGAAAGTTTAAAAATAAAAGAAGGAATGTTTGCCACTCTAGCCATTTTGGTTCATGCTGAGACTGTTAAACTGGTATGCTGAACAACTGGAAATTAAAAAACTGAGATGCAACCGCTGATAGGCAATGATGTAAGACTTCCTCATTTCTTCTGCCAGGTTAGGTTTATTGGGAGATGAACTGGTTCCAGCAGCAGATTCCATTGTAGGGGCACTTGCAAAGCACATGGAGATGAAGCTGCCCTTTGGTATGTGAGAAATTCATTTTCATGGGTTTGAATGGAACAAGGCAATATCTTTTATAAGCCTTAATTGGATTTGTTTGCTCACCTTCATTAATGAGGTTCTTCATGATAGGTTTTTTAATGTATTGTGATGTTCCCTACTTCCCCAATTTATCCTTTTCTTACCCTGTTACAGTTTTAGTTTGATCTTAGTATTCTATCCTCCTTAATAGTCCTTGCCTTCAGTCAGTTCCCTGGTATACACGCTGTGTCTGTGTAGTGCCTGATTCTTCAGGAACCTCATCTTAATGTGACTGAAATACAAGTAATGAATAGTTTGTGTGCTTTTCTCCTAGGCACTGGAGAGAGAGATATGATTGTTATGAGAAGTGAAATAGGTCTCAGGCATCCTTCTGGCCATTTGGAAGACAAATTTATTGATCTGGTTGTCTATGGAGATAACAAAGGATATTCTGCAATGGCTAAAACAGTAGGATACCCTGCAGCTATTGCTGCTAAAATGGTTCTAGATGGTAAGTGGCTAATCCAACTTCAGTAACAGTATTTCAATCCTCTTCATCTTCCTGCCTGTAGAAAGTAAATATATAGTGTTTCTTAAGTATATTTATGTGTTTTTTTTTTTTAATTTGTCAGACTCTTCCTGTCTTTTTTACAGGAATTTTTAATCTGCATGTTTGGATGTTCAGATGTTCAGTGACAACTCTTAATTCACTGCTTAATCCACAAAGGTTTTTAAGTCATTTAACATTAAATGTTACACTGGTGTAGAGAAAACCTGTAGCATAATAAATTATAATTGATTATGCCACAGGGCTGAATGACTCAGCAATTCCCTGCACCTCAGTTTGGCTGTGTCCAGCACAGCAACCCCCACCTTGCCCACAAAAATCCCACTGTGCAGCTACCAAAGCCTTTTCAAATCCAGTAGGGGACTAACACTGTTTTTAAAATGCTTTTATTTCAGGTGAAATAACTGCCAAAGGCATGGTCGTACCTCTGACAAAGAATGTTTACGGGCCAATACTTGAACGTGTTCGGGCAGAAGGCATTATGTACAGTACTCGCAGCGTTATCAAACAGTAACTGAAAGCAGTGGATTTCATCAGCTTTTTGGCTTTCTTTGGTTCCCCCACCTCCCTTTTTAGAATCTCAGTTTGGACCAGCTAAAGGCAGCACCTGCCATTTCATACGCAAATGTTGCCTTCCATAAAACCTGCCACCAGGCTTTATGCAGAAACTGTAGATACTCACAGACTGTGATATTTTCCTCTTAAAATTGTTAAGCTTTCATGTACATGTTTCAGCATCAATCAGATATTTCCTTATATCTTTTCTAAAATATCTCAGATGAGGGTTTTTTTTTTTGTTATTAGAGTTTATCTTCTAAGTGTATAGGGTTATTATTGCCACAAATTTAAGCTGAAAGAAAAATCTATTAGTGGATTATTTTGTGGTGGAAAAGTCTGGGTAATGAGCTCCACTGATGAGTTTGATTGTTCATGTGGTAAAAATAATTTTTCAGAAAAATGGAGATGAACATATACTTAAATTTTAAATCTGATTGTCCCTTTCACATTAGCAGTATTCATGAATGTTTTCACAATAAAAATATGCAAAAGTTAGTTTAGAAATTCTGCACTACTAGCAAATAAGATCCTTTTAAATCTTGAAAATGTTCAGTTCTTAAATATTTGAAACCTAGATCTTAATATTTTAAATCACTTTATAATGAATGTAAATTTAAATTAATTGGAGGAGGGAGGAAATTTAAAGCAAGCTTCCCTGCATATCCTTTTTTGTTACAGAGTGGAAGCTGGTTGCAATATATTGAAATACCTGCTGTTATGTGTTGCCTTGTGCTGTGGAGAGAGCACATTAACATTTAGCTCTGCAGCTGGGAAGGGCAATCTGAAATACAACAGAGTTACTGTGCTTAGAAGATGCTCTAAATGACATGTTTACTCTTCCCACTTACACTGCGTGCCTCATCCAGGTTAAGTACTGTTACAAAGGGAATACATTGTGTAGTATATGCAGCTTTAAAATGCACTAGGTTTAGAGGTCTAAATTACCACTTTTTGAGTTAGCTCCTGTCCTTCTGCCATCAGGGTTTTGAAGCGTTCACTTGGGAGGCTACTACTCAGTACAGTGCCTCTTCAGACTGATGGAGTTTGCCAGCACACCAGCTCATTTGCTATTGAGTGCTGTGCTGTCAGATGTGTTAGCCCTGTTAGCTACAGCTTAGCCACATCAGTCCAGAACTGAACTTTAGCCCAAGAGCAGCTTCTCTGTAACACAGCTTCAATTGCCTCCTTTCATTTCAGGGCTGCTTCTCTGGCTTTTGTTTAGGGATTTCTACACCATCTTGCAAGTCTGAGTATGGCTTAGACTTCACCAGTCAGGTCTGTGAGGTGTAATGCTGTGGGCAGGTTGTATTTGTGCTGGTACCTGTGCACCTGCCTAGAGCTTCCCTTTTCCAAAGCTGAACAGTGATGCAGGAAGCTGTCTGCTTTCAGCTTTGCTCACAAATGCACTTTGCTGATAAACGCACAGCCTTTCCCTTCCTGACAACCTGTGCTGTAGTCACGGCTCCGAGAGGCTGGAATTCCACGTGTTGTTTTGCATGGTAGGAAAAGCAGCCGTAACAATAATTCAAGTTTTGATCTCCAGATTTTGCTACTCAGGATTTGGATTTTCTCTGTGCAGATGCAATGAAGTAGCAACTGCTAGAGAGTTAGGTGAAAGGAGCCAAAGGGAGAAGGGAGAATGAAGGGCAGAGTGTTACTGTGAAAGAGAAGAACTTTTTTATCATGAACCAATGCTTTTGTAATGCAATGTCAAATCTGGATTCTGTTACAGTTCCATGCATATATCAGACAAAATCCTGTCTCCACAAAGTTGTTTTGCTTCCCACTGACCTTACAGGCTGTTGATCTGTTTTCTGGCTGGTAGATGCAGTGGGAGCCCGCAACCAATGTTGTGCTCTCTGCTGCCTCCTCCCTCTCCAGGTAGATTAATGGCCTACAACTAAGGGTTAAAGTTATACTTGTATCTACTGGTCCATTCCAGTCCAGTGCTTGGTGAGATCAGGATTTTACTTGAGAATTCTTTGATCCCTCCCTTAGCCCACAAATACACAATCACAGAGTTGTTTCTCTGTATATATTCATCCACTGTACTTGCTTTTTTCCCTTGGAAATGCAGTATGGGATGAAAATCAGACTTTTTTACAAGTATCTAATATTTTTGGAGCACTAAAGAATGAGCACTGCAGTGCTTTCATCAAGAAACACTGCTGCTATTTTTGAAACATTTTATATTGGAATATATTTCTAATTCCCAGTGTAATGTTGCATTTTGTTTTTTATGTTTAGACTTAAATGAATTTATTGCTCATCTTTTTGTATGAAGATTATACTCCTCAGTTCTCTTTGCATATTACTGGAAAGATAATTGTATCTTATACATGAGATTGCTTCAAAAATAAATCTCGAATCCTCTGTTTTGTTGTCATGCCATCTCTACAGTCTAATAATAAGATGTACCTGAATGGGATTTTGTTTTTCACTTAGATGGTTATATTGAAACGATGCCTACACACAGACTTTTCTATGTGCATGAAATACCTCTGCATACTTCTTGCTTGACTCAACAGGAGGAGACTCTTCAAGGATTGTTTGAACACGCCCATCTGTTTATTTTTATATATGTATGTATATATCGATATATCTGTATCGAGCTAATTTTCAGCTATAATCTCAAGAGAATTTTTTTCCAGCATGTTTTTTTTTTTTTTTTGGGCACAAGGACAACTGAAGTGGTAAGCTACAGAACAGTAGATGTATGATATGTCCCTGTGCCCCAGGAAGGCATGGAACCTTGGTGTCTCACAGCCTGTCTCAGCTTGAGGACCTTTCTCAGCTGAATACATGGTTTCTGCTATCACTGCCTGTGCTGAAAGGCTCTTAAACTCTTTGTTCACATCAGGCTTCAAGGAACAGACTGTTTCACTGTGTGTCTCTCATTTTTTCATTCTGGAATTTATGCTATTGCCAGATCTTCATGACATGTAAGATCACAGTTTCTTTCTGAGATGGAGGTGCCTGAACCCCATTACACTCAGACTGGCTTCTTTGCCTCTGTTTCGCATTCTGTCAGGCCCAGATATTCCTACAGGTGAGAATTATATCCCTTGGAGGGACTGGAGTACAAAAGTGGCACTACTGGAAAAGGACGTGAGCTCATAGCAAAATAGCTGTTTATGAGAGGGGGAAAAAAATGGGTTCCAGTGGTTGTAATTAGCCTGGAAAACTGAGAAGCTGACAGGGAGAAAAAAAGAAATTTAGCTGTGCATGTCTAGCAGAATTTATCAAGGCAAATCAGACCATCTCAATTATATTCCTATTAAACTACTGTGTACAGGTTGTGACTTTCTGGAAACAAAGAAATTAATTCCATAACCCATAGGAATTCCATTCCATAAGACTTCCCCCCTGCCCCGCCACTTGTTTTGGCTTCAAAAGGAATGAATGCAATTTGAAATGGAGGAGAGTCGGACATGATGTGGCCAAATGTTGTGAGAGACACTTCTCTTCATTCTTGTCCCTTTGAAACCCTAATCCACCAAAGCACAAACCTGTAAGAAATCAGACAAGGTGCTTTCCTGCAGGGAAGTAGTGGAAAGTAAGACTGTAACTTGTGATACTTCAGAGCTAGGGTATCAGTGGGACCTTTGTTTCTATTTTGAACTTCAACAAGACAATATTGCTCCTCTCCTCCCCAGCTGTGCTTTGTTTATGCTTCAGAACGAGAGAGAAATTAGTTTAACTTTGCTAAACTCATCTTGAAGTAAGCATTTACCACAGAGAATTTCAACCTGTCTGAAGTTACTCACGTTTTCCTAGGACATAGCAAAGAATTGTAAAGCCAGGTAAAGCACTATAATAAAATATTGCTAACAAGTTTTGTCAACTGATTTTTGAGTTCCAATGGTTTTTTGAAGTCTTTAGCATTGCTGATTCTTTTAAAGCTCTTCCGTAGGTATTAAGTCTCCACATCACAATCACTAAAAAGTTGGTGATACTAAATTACTTTTTCTTTTTTTTTTTTTTTTAAACTCTCAACTCTTTTATGATTTCTTAGGAGGACAATCACTAATCAAGTTTACCCTGTCACACAGGACTTAAAGCTTTGTAAAGAAAAAAACTTAACCTGAGGTTGTTTATTAATATCTTACTTTTTGCCAGAGATACATAACATCTTCTCCACACTTGACCCAGTTTGAAAAGGCAGGCTATGTCTTTTGAGTCTGTAGCTTGGATTATAAGAAAAAAATTAATTAGAATATGGCCTTTGTCTGAGATAGGAACTGACACACATTTATTAAAATCTATAATCCATCACAGTTGAAGATTATAGAAGATTTTTTTTATGATTCTTATTTTTTTTCTAGATCAGAACCAATATGTGTGAGTAAAGAGATTATCTTAAGCACTTATGTTTTAAATAACTTGTCAGCATGCTAAGATGATGAATATGATTACAAACATCTCTGGAAGAAACTTTGAATAGCAGCTGATTCCTTGGATTACAATTTTAAAATGTCTGCAAAACATTTAGGTTGAAAGGAACAGTTATATCAAAATGGGATTTTAGAAAGGAGGATTCCTTTTTTGCCTTTGGTCCATAGATGCTTGAAAAAACATAATAGAATTAATTGGTCTGAAAATTGCTTTGTATATTCAACTATATGAAATTGTGAATACATTAGCAGAAGATAACTTCATACTTGTTATTTGATATGTGAGACAACAAGCCAGTTTTCCAGAAGAAAAGGCCGAAGAAGTAGCACATGAGATGCTAATGTGGTGAAGTATAGTATCTTCTCATAAAAGTATGGAATATGGTTTGCCATTGGCCATAAAATCACAATTAACCCTTCTGGTATGTGCACCCCTAGAACTTAGGATATGAAATTTTTTTTCTATAATTTTTGAATAAGAAGGGAGAAGTACATAATATTGCTGTCCTTGTTAGCCTAGATGTGCAAGTGGAGTCTGTCAGCACATCTGAGTGCTTTAGAGCAAGTAGTAAGGAACCTTCAGGCCACCTGAAAAAGAAAAGAATCTCTTTTTCAAAGTACAACCATTACACACCTTTGTATGCACTAAATTTGTGCCTGAACACTGTGAAAAATGTGTAGGTCTAATTCTTACAAAAATGTGCATTATTTGGGGCAAGGCACCCATACATTTTTAACTCCTGTCAATCCCCAACTCTGCAATTTAAAATAGTTCTAGATCCTGTTTGTCAAAAGCATTTAACTCCACTAGGGATACATTGCATATCTGCTTGCACTTAGGAGTCCTATCTCAGTCCTGTTCTTCCTGAACTTCAGAATTACCAAATATACAACCATAGCAAGGACCACAGGATAAAAAACAAAACAAAACAAACAACCACCAACAACCACCATCAACAACAAAAAAACCAAAACAAAAAACAGTGTAAAACCTGAATAAAGGCATTTTAGGCCAGAAAAGTAGGTTCCCTCTGAATTATTTAATCAACTAATTAAAGCTTTGAACTAAAGAGATGAATACTTGTATCTGCAGGCATATACACAGCCTTGGGCTGGCACCCCTGGCCCCAGGCTGAGCTACCTGCACAGACCCTGAGAAACTTGCTGGAGAGAGCAAGAATGAGCAGCTGACAGGAGTTAAGAAGTGTGCCATAAAGTCTAGTGGTGCTACACAGGCAGTTCACAGGAAGTTATGTGAGGGAAGGTCAAGCTCCGGTGGAGACCTTTTAGAAAGAAAAGCTTGTGAGGTAAGAAATACCAGGGAACTTGATAACTCCACTGTGGCTGAGATTATCTAAGTGGCAGTATTTGAGGTTTCACATTTGGGTATGGGGTAGCAAAGCTAAGACCCATGAAACATATTAGGTAAGAACTATTTTTACCTGCAAAGAGACAGGCAAGGTTGGAGAAATGGAGGCACTAAGGAGAAAAGGGAAGTGACAGGCACAGGAACAAGGAGAGAAGAGAGGTAAAAGGTGCTTGCATGTGTATGTGCTGGCTGCTGGCCAGTATTTTCACCCATTCATGCCCTGTGTCTGACCATGGTCCTCTGTCCTGCCTCCTTCTATTCTCTGTGTCATGAATCCTATTTCTACCATCCTGTGTGTGTGTATGCACATGTGCCTTGGTGTGTGGAGTATGTGCACTGAACGTCCCCTGGCTGGACCTGCACAGGCCATTGGGCTGACAGAGGAATCATCCTGCATGCAGCCCTGGTGGATGGGGAAAGGGAGACCTCCAGGGTCCTGAGTCAAATGGATTCAACCACTCCATAACCTCTGGGACAGCAGTGCTGTGGCTATAAAGAGAAGTGGACAAAGGTAAAAGAGAATTCAAGTACACTAATATTTTAACACAGTTTTATAAACCTCCCTATGTTACATGGTTTAGATGACCTTCAGTGGTCCCTTCCAACCTCACACTATCCCTGTGATTTGGTGATACATTGTTTTGTCTATATTATTATATTTTTTGTAATAAAAGAGGGTGAGAGCATGAAAAGGTCTGCTTGCCTCACTGTTAGCTATTTTGACACTCTATGCCAGTCTGTCTTCTTGTCTAGGACCTTCATGCTCATTTCATGTATCAATAGTAGAAGGATTCTTTAAAGATTCTGATGTTTAGATTCCTCTAAATCTAAATTCATTTTGGCCTTGTTGCAGCTCCACTTATCCTCAGTCTCACACTGCTGAGGGGGTCTATATCTATCTGCTGACACAATGAGCTCCCTTACACATGCGTACTCTAGGAATCAGTCAACTAAAATCTCCAAGCTCACATCAGGCCTGTCTTTTCCCATGCTTAGTTTTCATCTCAGATAGGTTCCATTATTTTCTGTGCATTCTACTCCAGAACAGTACTTCTGCTCTCAATATTTCTACATAGCAACTGTATATACTGTATAAAGTGAGAAAATAGTTTGGCCTTGCTGCCCACACTAGTTTTAAACAAACATTTTACTCTGCTCCAGGCTTCTCCAGCCCCTTAGTGGTGCAATCTTCAGTACAATCAGCATCTTTTCTCGCCAGTTCTGAAGGTTACAGAAAATTATTAAGGCCAATTTGAAACATTTTGCTTTTGTTCTTGCACACACTGCTTGCTTTATTGCTTCCCAAAGTTTAGCTCTTGCCTTGCCAAAGGAGGCAGCAAAGAGCTCAACAGATGAATGTATGGTCTGAAGCCAAGCCAGCACAGAGGTGTCTTGGGAGGGGACCAGCTAAGGAATTGGGACACCTGGGACAGCCCCTTAACATGTGGGCAACCAGACCGGGAGATGAGGGAGCTAAAAAAGGAGCTAATGTGGACACTGTAGGTATGGGTAGGAGCAGAGATTAAAAAACAGAGAAGTTTTCTACAAATGTCTCCTGAAACTCATGGATTCCATAGGAAGAGCAGCTGTCTGCTGATCAGCCTTAAGACTTACAAGCCCTTGTTGTAAGTAAAAGCTCTCCTGCATGACAGTGCAGACTGTTTACGTGGAAGACTACTAAGCACAGACTGGAATATTTATATTTATTTTTGCAATACCAGGGTAAAAACAATTTAACAATGCCAAGTACAGTGTTAGTCTCATAAAAAGTTTTCATTTCAAAACAAATGGTTCTAGTTCCCACAAAAAGTTAAAATCACATGCAGCTATATGAAGGTAAATTGCTTAAGATGCACAATTATATATCAGAAGACTTTGTTAAAGTAAAAACATACTGACTACATTATTTTAACAAGGCAATTACACAGAACTAGAAAACTGACTCTGTAGTAAAATATAAAAATCTACAATTATAAATATAAATTTGGTCCATGGATCACTACAGAAGTAGCAGTATTTACAGTAAGTATCAGATTACTATTCTAAAGGTCTACTTGAAGTCTTAAAATGTTGAATGTTATGTAGGACAGTATTTCATTTACATTCTACTATTAAAAGTTGCATTTCTAGCAAATGTAAATTGTTATAAATACAGCGAATAAACCAAATACTAAACCCATGACATATTTGTATTTGAGGATTCCCTAACATCTATAAATATGGTAATTTAAAGTTAAAAGTAAAGCCAGATAAATCAAAAAACCTAATACTGAAAAAAACATACCACAATTCAAATAGAAACACTGTAAAAGTCAATCAAGTTAGTCCAGCTGTAACAATGTATTACAAGAAATCTTTCAAGAAAAGGCACACATTGTTAATGATAAAAGTTCCACAGTAAAGTCGTATATAACAGAAATGACTTGGTTTGAGCAATGGCTGGGATCTGATTATATATATACTGACTGGACAGATTTTCCCCACCCAAAGTATAAAACTGAAAATAATAATGGTAAACTCCAGGAGTGATTGGTGCGATGCAGTGATGTGTATGTTTGATTTGATGTGCTAATTAAACTAAGGATTCTAAACTTTCAGCTGCATTTCCATCAGGTAAAGCTGAGCCATTACTGTCCATAGATGCTGAAGGGTTTTCTTCTTGTCTTGTGCTGACAAGGCTGAGAATAGCTTTGTACAGAAACTGGTACTGTTCCTGGAGAAGAAAAGAGGATACGATCAGGATGTTGGCAGAAATAGTTCTCTTGTGACACTATTGCTCAAAATTAATTAATGGCTGATGTGTCAGTCTGTTAATGTACTGTGCTCCAGAATTTATTGTGTCACTTAGCAGCTTTATCATTTCCTGACTAATGGTTCCCCGTGTACACAATGTAAAGCACAAAATAGGGAACACGGTAGAGGTAGGGGAGAAAACTGTATTTTAACAGAAATATTATATGCTAAATCTTATCCTTGTTAAAGTCAATTGCAAATTTGAGGACAGGATTAGAGTTACTGTTTATCTGTTGGCTTTTTTTCTCATTTTTTTGTCATCCCAATTCTTTCCATGAAAATTTCTTCTTCTACAGCACCTCTGGATGACAGATTTGATCAGTTCATGAAGAAACTAAGATGCAAATAGTTAAGTAATGTTGCCCTAAGATCTAAGCTCGCTAATAATGTCACACATAGGGGAAAAAAGTGCATATTTTGCTTATTACTTACAATGTCTGTAAAGATTCCAGGCCTCATCAGATTTATCATCTTTGCTACGTGGTAAACATCCACTGAATTCTCATTTTCCAGTTGATGCATCAGAGTTGTTAATGCACAGAAAGTGCCTGCTGTTACCCCTCCATGCCTTTGTAAAGTAAAACAAAAAACTCTAGAAACTGCGTCAGGTTTTACAGATGGAAAAAATACAAATTTTGGGGAAAACTCGTAAGATGAATTTCTGTCATGTGATGTTTACAATATCTGACAAAGGTCTGCCCAGCACTGGCTTAAAAAAACCTTTCACAGCACTTGGCTACAACTTCTTATTTCTCTACGACCCTCTACTAACCAAATGCTGAAGGCTTTGGGTCCTCCAGTGTTTCAACATTTTGTTATTTTTATTGGATATTATTGGACAGCTGGAGAAGGGTATGGTGCCTCATCCAAACAGTTAACTGTTTCAGCAAAAGGCAATGAAGTCTTAACTGACTTCCCCTCTAGTGATAACCACTGATATCTATCTGATAACCATCAGAGTATCAAAATGATAAAACTGAAATGAAGTATGATAAAGTAAAAATGTTTCTCGTGTTGATGCAGCTGGAACAGAAGTATCACCACCAATGTTAACTGCAGACTTTGTGCCTTGTTTCAGCAGCTTTCACTCGGTGAAAGGATCAAACATCAAAACAAACAGAAAAGTGCAGTTCTTACTCATCATGTACAATCATGGGCCCATCACGGTTGGAAGCTTCCTCTTTGATGATGCTGATCAGTTCAAAAGTTTTACTAATGGGACTATCAGGATTTGGCCATTTTGGACACTGAAAATGCCTCACTTCCAGTACATAGTCATCCTAAATGATTTAAAAAGAAAAACCAACAAAAAACCCATTAATCAATTTTGTAAAAGACTGACTTTATTCTTTTCCTTCACCTTGTTCCAGCTCCAGCCTCCAGATGCAGAACTCGACTGCTGTGGAGGCTGGACTATCCTATTCCCCCTGTCATCATATTACCTTATAGACATTACTCCCTCCATGGATGTTTCTAGGGCATGGATTTTTTATCAGTCATTTACCATCAAAAAATGTAACAAAATGTGGGCATTACCTTTAAAAAAATCAAGTCCTGAGTTATGTTTTTATGCCAGTGTTACCTGTGTAGCTTCTAAAATGAAGTCTTGGATTATGAGCTTCTCCTCATTCGACAGACATTTTTGCTCTTCAGCAATCATAGTGACTTTGAAACTCTCACAGTTTATAGGCTCATCTTTGTTTGGCCAGTACACAAATTCATCTTCAGCCTCCAGGAAAAAAAAAAAAAAAACAAACCAAAACCAGAGTCATAAAAGTAAGTAATGTTAAGCTCTTAAAATACAAAATCCAACATAATAAATAATGTGTCACAGATGTAATCAATCCGGCCATCTAGATTTAAATTGACAAATCAAATTTTGAGTGGGATAACAATGACAAAGTGATGGTTTTCAAACACCTCTGTAGTGCTCCTGATCAGAAGATCAATGTACCCTGTGGACCTACACAGCAATGAGCCTGCAGTGCTTCATTGTGCCACACATCCAGCCTGGCCTTCAGGCTGTGCTGTGCAGTGCATAGCCCAGGTCATATGATAAATTTAGCTGGTTTGTTCTAATGTATGTGTGACCTTGAGATTATGTGAAAGTGCAGAAGAAAGTGCATGGGAGCATCCTTTCTGTCTGACAGCAGAAATGAAGAGATTTTTTTTTTAAAAAATCCTATAATAGTTTGAATAACCAAAATGGTCATATGGATAGGGAATCCCCCTTGTCATGTGTCCTGTCTGCCTGTTGTGTGTGTTTCAGGGACGGTGGAGTGGATTGCAGTTGTGGTGGATGCAGAGCTCAGAGAGGCCCTGGCTGTGTGCTGGGTGGGTACCACAGCTGCCTGGTCAAGCTGGCAGGGCCCTTCCTCCACATCCTCCTGCAGGAAATGCTACCCCATGCCCTGTGTGCCCATCCTGCTGGCAGTGCTCCTGGCCACTTGTGCTCCCCACGGGCTTCTTTAATATGTGAGGAATGCTTGGCCATTGGTGCACCTGGCCCTGCCCAGGTCTCACCAGCTGCTGTCGCGCAAAAAACAACCTCACACTTCTGCCCTCACCTAATAATGGCTAAGAAACCATATTACAACTAAGAAGTCGTGGAGCAAAAACTAATCTTGCCTAATGGTTATTTCTGCTGTTTGCTTCCTTGTATAAATTGTACATGACTGATTCAACACGTTTTCATTCCAATCACAATCTGTCTAGATGAGGATTTCTAGATTTCTGCTAGATGACTCGGGATTTTACACTCAGCTTGGTATTACTAATTTTTAACTGTTTTTTGCAGAATCCAAGATGTTTTCTCATATCCTGCATATTTCAAAATGGTAATAATAATAAAATTCATACATAAACTCATAACAGTCAGCCACAGAACTCACCATATTCTGGCTATCGGGAAGCATGACAATTAACTGGGCATTATGGTCCCATATCATTCTCCAGAAATCCTTGATAGTGTGTAGTAAGGGATGCTGAGTAATAATGAATTCATTACTTTGATAATAACCCTGCAAAAAAACCCCCCAAAAAAACCAGATTCAGAATTGCTGCTGAAGTATTAATGCTTAAAGAAAGCTTCTAGGGGACAGAGCAAGAACCTAGAAAATACATTGTATGCTTGTTCCTTTTCTGGCTTCCTGCAAATATTAGAAAAATATAAAACTTCTACTGAAATATTTTCCATGTGAAAATAATAAATTTGATTACATTGAAACAATTTTTAAGACTTAAAAAATATTATAAAAAAATGGACAAAATAGATCAGAGGAGACTCAAAAAGCCAAGTCAGAATAAAAATATATTAACCATAATTCCAGAGGAGCTGACTACCTGGCCAAATAAAAGAATACTTGAAAGAGCTGCACAAATCCCAAGCAGTTTCTTAATTTGTACAGATATCTCAGATCAGTCTCTTTACCATGAAAGACAATTCCTTTTTAGTAATGCACCTAAAAGATCATGTACACATACCACTGCACAGAGCTTTGCCATCTCTTTCCTGAATGTCCAGGAGGCATTTACTCCTCCCTCTCAGCTATTGAAGGGGGAAAGAGTTGAAGAAAACCCAGAGAGCAAAAACATAATGAAAAGCTGATGAACTATGGTATCTTACGCTATGTCAGTTGCAAAACCACTGTAAGATGAGAAAATAGGAAGACAAACCACAATACAGCCATTAGAAACTAATTTGTTGGTTAACACACTTAGACATTTAGTTCATCTCAAAAGATCTTTCCATAAGGCATTTAGCTTTACCAGTTTTTAAAACCATGATGTGGTTTCTATTTCTACAGATTGTTAAAATGCAATGCCCTTAACTAAAATTAAAACCAGTAATAATGGTAATAGTACTTCCAGGGGGAAGTAACTCTTTCAGGTAGAGTGAATAACAGAAGAAAAGAGCTTTCAAAATCAGGATTGTGCCACCCTAAATCAGCCAAATGGCAGCTCTGAAACACAGCTGTTCATTGTTTTTCACCAGTATATTAACTGACTTACCATAATATAGGAAGCATTGATGTAGTCTGTGCCTTCACCGGATAGTGATGAGATACCCACTCTAGATCTTTCCACTGTAAAAAAAGTTATGAATTCACAGGTATGTTTCAATGACTCATATAATATTATAGCAATTATCTCACATCTCACAGTAATGATAACACTGGGCTCCATCAATTGGGATAAAGTGCTATCCAGCCATCTATTCTGCTTTTCTATGTGTAATTCTTAATTCACTTCTTTGCAATAAGTACTTTACAGAACATTGCTCCAAACTAATGCAGATGTCTTCAGTTCTTGTTGAGCATTTGAACAAGCTTACCAGGAATGATAGATGAGGTTCGGTTCTTTTCTCTGTTACACTGTTTAAGTGCAGTTGAATAATCACACTGCTGTGTGTTAGACTGGCTCAGTAACTGAAACAATGAAGTTAAAAACAGTCAGGTCACTAGAAAAGCCATTCCTTCATTAAACAGAAGCCTTCCTGCATTAAACAGAAGGGTGCATATATTGCAGGTTTGCTGTCTCTCTTAACTTTAGTTATCTAGTTATCTGTCTAAACTACTTAGCAATTCACTAGAATATTTTTTCTTCACTGTTCTTAGCAGTTCAAATTATTCTTGAACCCTAGAAAAATAACCATGTCTTTGAAGGTGAAGTCTGTCATCCAGCCAGTGCTGTACACTGAGGAGAGTACATGGATTGATCAATATAGCTCATGACATATCTGCCAGAAAGGTATCTTTCCAGACTGCAGTTTTACCTTTGAGAACTTTCTGCAAAGGCATGTACTTAAATTTTTCCAAAATCTACTTATTGTCCTATTTCTCAGGATCTCTTTTTTTGTGGATTTTTTGGGTAGATTCCTTGTTTAAGAGCATGCAAATAATTCTGCCCCAACTGACTGCATTCGTTTGATAAATTTAATCTTAATTTAGGCTCAGCAGTTAAATTTTAGGTAGAGAAAGCTGATGAAAGTTGTGTTGAGATACTTGCTTTTAAGTCATTCAGGTTTACAAACCTAAAGATTTTCACACTACTATCTCAGAGCTCACCTTGAATTGTTTCTCCAGTCTGGTCTTTCCTGTTGGTCCAGGTATCAAGAGAGCATTAACGTAGGCATGAATGTGAGTCTCAAGGACTTCTGTTTCTTTACTGAGTATCGCTTCGACCAGTGCATCATGAATGAAGATGTATTGCTCCTGGGAAAACACAATCAAACATCTGAGCTCTGATGATTTTCAGATTCCCCTGGACACCTCTGGTTAAGCTGCCACTTCTGAAGTGGTCAGTATTTTTTCACAGGGGTTCACTCAAATGTGATGCTCTGTAGTGAAGGCTGTCCCTCTGCAGTGACAGTGCACACATTACAAGCACAACTGACAATTACAATACATGCTTGCAATACCTACATACACATATATATGTGTGATATATACCAAATCCTCACTACCTGTGATATCTCACGTTAACAGAACAGAGGTAAAACTGCAAGCACAGCCTTGTGTCAAATTTTCAAGCCAGTCCTACCCCTAGTTCCTACTGCTGTCCTCTATTTTGTCTCTCACATCCTTTGGAACAAGCACCCTAGCTGTTGATTAACTTTTTTTTTCTATTGAAAGGCACTGGGGAATATAACCACCTGTTCTTGAAACCTGAAATAGACTTTTAAGTGCCCTGCTGTTGCCCTTATTGTTTTCTCTTGATCTTTCAATATTCTATATATAATCCTTAGTTTAAAGCATCTATATATAATTTTCTGTGTGAAACAGCTTTTTTTTCACATACTTTGTTGCCTAATATAAACTGTTTGATGAGGTTCAGTGAAGATCTGAACGCCTGACAATGGTTCCTCAAAAAGCTCTGTGAAAAAAATACAAGTCCTGCCAAGAAAGCACTACTGTGGGAAGCATGATTTGTAAAGGTTTCCTTCTGAGTCCTCCTTGATAAACAGACAACAGCCCAAGGAAAGGTAATTTCTAATTCACTGCTCTAAGTGTGTCTAGAAGGATGTCTTTACAAAACCAAGAGAAGCAAAAGAGAACATCAGGTGATGGTTTCTGTCTGTCTGGTGGTGACAGAAAGAGGACTGCATTATATTTCCTCCTGCAAACAGAAAGTTTGTAATAGTCTCATGCTATTTATATTTTATTCTTACCTCAGTCTGCACCAAGTAGTTCCTTTGGGTACGTATGTGTTTTAAGAATCCAAATATGTTGACTGTCCCCTCATGCTGAATTTGCTGCAGCATGCTGTCTAACACTATGTATGTGCCTGTCCTTCCAACACCAGCACTATAAAACAAAAAAATAGTCTTGAGCCTGAAGTAAAACATTAATGGAAAGAACTGTTCCGTACACATAGCTTTTTCAACAAACTGCTGCGTAACGAAGATTTTCCTCTACAAATGAATTTATTATACGATTATACGATTATAGCTAAAGGTTCAAGGCTGATAGTAATCTTTTTATTTGTGCAAGAAGAGACCTAAAGATAATTTTCTCAAATTATTCTTAAACCATTGGCTGAAATAGAACTAAGGGATTTCCAGCAGGTCTGCAATTTTTAACCTTCTGATATTCCTTAGGGTACTTTGCCAAGTATATCCAGAAAAGGCAGTATATGTCAGCACCTGGGCACAGTTAATGTGTTCAAATTCTTCTATGTTGAAAACATACTTTCAAGCAAAATTTGCATTATGCAACCCACTACAGTACAGGAGACTTCAGAAATAAACCCCAGGACATGGCAGAACTGTTGAGAGTGTATCTGTAAAAGAAAAAAGCTTAGAGCTCTTTAGACAAAGTTAAGATGGCAAGCAGTTTTTGAATTTTTTTTTAAAAATAGAAAATGGAGAAGAAAGTGTTAATCAAATCATTCCTGTTATGAACTCTGATTAATGTAGCATAAAACTAGCAGTATCATAAAATTAGAGAAAAACTTTCTCTTTTATAAAATATCTGGGTAGGAAGTACAATGTCAAGAGGTCAGTTTTTGTTATCTAGTCATATATGGGAAGTATGTCACTTGTTAATATCCTCTAGGATATGAAAGAACATTATGTACACTGTACATGTAACTTGACAGCAGCACTGTGCTGGGTCTGCATGGTCCCCTATGGGCAGATCCAGCTCAGTCCATACATGCTAATTCAGTCATCTAATTTCTGCCACAGAGGGAGCACAGAGCATAGGTAGAGTGAGCTCAGATTGCTGTAATAAACTGTCTAAATAAGTATGATATGAAACTCAAAGGTCCGGGTTGTTAATACCCTGTTAGACACAAAGAAGTACAAAGATTACCATACACCATCTCTACTTGTTATGAAAGACAAAACATGAAAAGTACCAAATAAAACCAGCTAAAATAAGTTTCATGAATCTCATCATTTGTGTCTTCCATGTAGCCTGTAAATATAAATAAGATTTTTATTTCAAATATAAGATGATTCCTTTGAAATTCCATAGTGCATGTGGTCAGGTTAACTAAAAACCATACAAAACTGCCTACAGACAGAGGTGAGTTATGCCTATGACCCAGAGAGGTCTGACTGAAGCCACAAAACTTACCACTGTTCACTTTTTAAAAATTCAATTTGATTGACTCCTAATGGATTGCCGATATCTCAGCAATCTCAGACTTGACATTCTGAATTACCCAAGAACAGGCAGGATGTAAATAGCAGCAGAACAAGATATGGAATTTTCATTTTCCAAGCTAAAAACAGATATCAGTCAGATTAGATCGTCCCACAAATAAAATATCTTCACTTGCAGCATTTGTGAGGTGACTTTACCTGTTGGCTTTCTCAGAGTCAGCTCCAGAAGGACAGAATTCATGAGGAGGTTCTCTTTCCAAATGTTCCATCAAAGGTGAGGTACTACAGTGGAAAACCAGAACCTGCTTATATATTTTACAATAACCCGGTCCTTCATGGGCATTGTGAAGTCATTCCAGGCCCTACAAGCCCTTTTTAACCAATTTTCCCTGAGCTGCCAGTTTTAGTGAGCACTGACAGAACACCTGCCTGCACACTGCAGCACATGCAGACCTCAACCGTTCCCCAGAACGCTCCTCCACTGCAAATGACTGCTAGAGCCCAGAGAATGTTAAAAACAGCAGAGTTGTAGTTCAGCCAGGAATAGAGCAAGTCTTCTCTTGTGCACAGAGCTCCTCTTAGGATTACAGAGTATCCCTGCACCAAAGAAAGCATGAGCCAAAAGCATCCTAACAGTATATTTGCAGAAATGAAACAATTTTCCCCACACATGTATCTGGTATGCTCATGGCATTCAAGATAGCAGTACAGAAATGTGGAAAAAAAAAAAAAGAAAAAAAAAAAAAAAAAAAAAAAAAAATTAAAAAAAAAAAAAAAAAAAACCAAAACCAAAACAACAAAAAAATAAACTGACCAAGAACACAGTGCAGAGCAGCATCATCTTGTTTACAGAGATTTACAGATTTACAGAAGTGGCACAATTGATTAGTTGGCCTTATGAAGGAGAGAAATATCAGATAAGAATATCAGCTAAGAAGTTAATCTTACTCCATCAGGAATCGTTAAAAGCAAGAGTAAAATTTTGCTTAACCCACCACTGAAAAACTCTTTTTTTTCTGCAAAACAAAAGTGGAGTGAACTTTACAGCACTAAAAACCACACCTGCAATGAACCACAACAGGCCCGACAGCGTGGCGCTTGGCATGCGATGCCTTCCGCACGAAGGTGAGAACGGGCAGTGTGTATTCTGGAACACCCATGTCAGGCCACTGGGTATAATGGTACTGAGTCACTATGCGTCCACTAGACCTCCCCTTCTGGGAACCCTGCAACGAAAAAATAATTCCACACGTAAGCAGCCCACATCTTCCTTCATTTTATTGCCATAGCTGATAGTTGTTGAACTAGTACTCTCCCTATTTAGTCCAAAGCATGTCATCTGGCTCTGAATATTCCAGCCTTCAAAGAGAAGAGGAAGGACCAGTGCTTCTGTATCACCAGCTTGCCCAACTGAGTGGCAAAATGACCTGACACTGTCTCAGAAAGCTGTAGAGAAAGATTAAGAACACTGGAGGGTAACAAATTACAGCTACTCTGAAGAGTCACCAGCTCTTCCTGCCACTCTGCTCCTCTGTTGAGTGAACAGAAAGCAGGATTCATCTCATCCAGCTTTAGTGAGGTAAAGGTAAGCAGCCTTGTGTAGGCTGCTTTTCTAAGCTCCCCTCCTCCATGGCAACTCAGAGGCAGGGAAGCCTTCAGAAAGCAGGTCATCTCATTTAAAGATTGGTTCCTAAAATGGGAAGAATAAATTAATTGATAGTAAATGCTCAACATTATGTATCAATTATGCAGGGAGGGTGAAAGGCTAGATGTCTCAGATATTTATGTGGCCGAAATAAATTAAGTTTTCAGAATTCTCCTCAAAGTAACTAACACCACCTGCTAAGCTAAGATCATGCTGATTCTGGTTACAATAAAACGAAGTGTGTATTCACCTGTCTTTAAAAAGGAAAATGGAGAGCTGAGGTGGATAATTTGGCTCATACCACATTTTCTTCAAGTTGCTCTCTGTCTGAAAATGTATTGTCCTGCTACCCAGGGTCCACATCAGCTCTCCAGTGTGATCACTGCTTTTTCCCTGATGGTCCTACCTTTTTCTGAGTTTGTTCATCTGGTCAAATTAACTGAAGGTGACAAGCATCTTGGCTGGCAGAGATCTACAGGATTCGGCTTTACATATACAGCAGAAAAGAGTTGTCAACTGCCTTAAAAATCTTTTAGCACTTCCTTTTGTCCAGCTGTGTTTTAGGATGCCACAAACCTTTTTGATCTTGGTGTTTCTAAGAGTAAAATTCCTCACAGTGTAATAGGCAAGTACATGAACACTCTTCTGAGTAACCAAGAAGTTCCCATATTCTTCACTACCTTCGGCAGGCCAGTACTGGTCACATTTTCTCTGTTAGAAAGAATTTTTTTCTGTTAGAAAATTTCTCTATAAATAATAGAGAAAAAAACACTGAAAATGTCAAACTAATAAGCTGAAATGTTCAAATTTAAGAGCAAAGCACAAAACTCTATTGGGACTGTCAATATACCCAGTTGATAATAGATATGATCTGTGCAGGAAAACAAACAACAATTATTTTGTGCTGTAGAAGGATAGCTGTGGAAAGATGCTCTTTATTTGGAAAACTCAAAAAAAGAGTTGTAAATCATACTATCAGAGTTTAAAGGGTCTAACATTGTGGAATTTTCAATTCTATACACACTTTAAATACTAAAGAAAATAACATGATCTATAGGATCAAGTCAGTAGAGTTGTATGTAGCTTCTGATTAGCTTATAGTATGGGCAGAGCATATTTATACCTGGTAGCAAGGGTAAGAGTGAGCCTGTGTATGGCTACAATATACAGGAGAGAGCTGTGATATGTCCACCCTTTTGGCTGGGTAGTCACATAGCCTTCTCTAAGAGTACGAGAAAAGCGCTTGCTTATAGCATGGTGTTGCAAATGAAGTGGTACTCCCAGTGCAGCTCTCATCTGCAATCACTGTGTCTGTATCGTCTGAGAGATGCTTTACAGGTTGTATGGTAAGATTTACATGCCTTTTAGGCATTGCTGCCAGTGTGTGGCCAGTGTGATGCAATGTCTCCTCATGTGACCCCAGGGCACAGGTATACTGCCATCACATAATCAGAGAAACACACACCCTGTGATCAGATTTGACCTCATTTTGTCTCACTGGACAGATGTGTGTCTAGTCATGTAGTAGGAAAAGAACTGTGAGTACCGCGGGATGTTAACAGGGAACGGACAGTGAATATCCAGAAAAGTTCACCTGGACTCTCTCTTCCTTTCCAGGGTACAAGGCAACCCTGACAAAGTGCCTTGGACCCTGGCAAGCAGATAAGCAGATTGGCAGCAGAATGTGGCACAAGACCCACAGTCTGTCCATTCATAATATACATAGGAAGTTTTCTTCTCAGTATAAGATTTTTTTTTGTTGGTGGTTAGAACACCGATTTTCAAGATTTATTGAATATTTTCTTCAGTTTCATGCTACAAATCCTCAGCTGTATACTTCTGTAGCCAATCCAGGTACAAGCAACTACTACAAACTATTGCTTTTTGCTCAATAATTGACTAAACCAGATTTTAAAAAGAAAGACAGGAGTTTGCTACAGGTAGATCTACCAACATCAGAGAAATAAAAAACAGATAACAGTACTCATACCCTTCCTTTCTCAATGAGATTAGTTATCATCACTATAACTTCCACATTATGCTCCCATATCATTCTCCAGAAATCTTCTGCTGTTGATTTTAGTGGCCCTTGAGCTGCAATGTAGGCTTTTGGCTTGTTGTAGCCCTAAGTTGAAAGAAAAGAAATGACACTTGTCAAATCACTGTCCATGAACAAAAGTAGTTTGGGAGGTGTACATGATATTTTATGTATTTATTTTTAAAGACTCTGAAAAGCTTTTAAGCGCTTTTAAATTTTTAACTATTGCAGAAACCCTGTGGTATCAGATATGAATACAACTGTTAAGCCAATGTTTATCATTCCAACAAATAGGACATGTATGTTCAAATGCCCGTGCTTAGGCAGAACATTGACATGATAGTGATTATGAGACACATAGGCATGTGTTGCAAAAGTGGTTTAAAAAATGAATCATGATCATTCACATGTAAATAATTATGTAATGAAAACTGGTAATGGTATCTTGGTGAGGCTCTGAGCCAAATGGCATCTTCCTCTCATGAGACTACCTCAGATGGGAAATTAACCACTTACATGAGATCTCCTTCTCAAATGACTTGGATGTGACAGAATATTTTTTCTTTAAAAATGCTCCTCATTAAGCTGCAGCTGCGATAATATCAAGTTGGATTCAGGAAACAATTTGCATTTTACCTTTGCTTTAACTTTACAGGCTTAACTTAGACCAAAAAAGTTTTTTTAACAGGATCTCTAAGATTGGGATACTTTTTTTGAATTGAATCTATTCATTTCAATACATCATTTTTTTACAGAAAAGGCTGACAGATCAATAGGCCAATGGACAGAAAAACGCACTTACATCAACGAAGTTGGCATTAATGTAATCAGTCAGTTTTCCATCCTTTTCAGCAAGCTGTGCCAATTTAACCCTAGTATGATCATCTGCAGTAAAAGAAGGGAGAAAATAAGCAAGTTTTGGCAAGAATTATATTCTTTCTTGTAAAAATAATGAAATGCATTTTTAGAGTATGTAAGGCCAATACAGTAACAATCCCATATGCAAACATCCTGTCTTTAGGTATGAATCAGATTACAAGTTCTAATTTGCAGAAAAATAAAGACAGGAATCTAAAGTTTGAAGGGATTCAGAATCTAGTGGCCTGAACAGCAGCACCTGGGGTCATTTTAGCCACTATGACATACTTCCCCTACGGTCTCTAGCTGCTGCTTGTAAATGTGTATAGGTCTTCTGTAAGTCCTGTGTCATGACTGCCAAATCTGCACAGTGGGATGTCTCAAAATGACAGCAAGCACCAGTGTTGAGGAACTTTAATTCCAAGTTACAGGAGTGGACTCTGGACAGCAATGGGCCTTTGAAAGTGCTGGTCATCTGAAGAGTCAGCAGTGACTACATCAGGGTGAACTGAAGTGTTCTGTAGCCTGCACTGACTTTACTAGAACAACCCTGGACTAGCCCCTTTGGTATGATCAGGTACAAACACAGTGGCAGAGGAAAATCCCCGAATTTTTGCCCCTTTAGAGACATCTTTAGCCAGGGGCATTGATATTTCTTGTTGCTGGTTTACGTTGCCTTCTGCCAGACACCTGACACTCACTTTTTTATTAAGCTTTAGTGATGCTTAATGCTGAAGACATATTTCATTTAGAGCTTTCTTGTACAGAACAAAACTGACATGCTATAGAGGCTTAAAAAAATATTGAACCACCAAATGATCAAAAACCCAGAGGCAATAGCTTGAAAGAGAGATTAACAAAACTGAATAGATGTGTTTCAGAGAAGAAAAATCTGGGAGAGTGATGCAATGGGAAAACAAGTGTACTGGCTAATGAAGCTATTGTATTACGTTGTTGCCAGGCATAATACAACATAAAACCAGAACATTTATGTTTATATATCATAGTAAATATATCCAGGGATTTTGAAGCTCATAGAGACAATAAATCACTATTATTCTAAATCAAAGATGGAATAATTTTGACAATCAAAGCTTCTCTGGCTTTCTAATGGCATTATAACGAAATCTCCCAACTCCCTTTGGGTCATCACAGAAGACACAAATATATCCTGCTAACACATGCTCACCAAAGCAGCAGAACGTCAGAGGACTAACTAGAAGAAATGTGAAATCTGATGCTAACTCCTCCAAGGAGCACTTTGCTGAACAGTAGCTGGAGGTTTCCTTGTAGAAGTATTTTTGCTCTCACTAATGACATATAAATCTATACTTGTTTATAATTATTTCTCACACAAAACAACAAGTGCTGCCTTTACTTACAAGCGACAATGTTTATATATCGATTCTTATTCTTGTTGTCAGGGTGATTAGAGCTGTCTGATGTAATACCTAGATCTACAGTACAGCTCTGGATTTCCTGAAAAAAAGTATGTCATACTTTAGTAACTACTGAGATACATAAAATGTCTTTAAATACAGTAAGCAAGCATGAAAAGAACCACAACCTTATACCCAATTATCTATGATATTTTACAACTACTTCATTGCTAAAAAAAATGCAGTGAAATAATTCCTTACCTGATAAAACTCTTTCAGTGTCTAATGAGGGAATGAATGCAAAAAAAGTAAAAAAAATCAAATTCCACAGCACAGAACAAATGGATAAGTGTTTATATAAATTACGATTACTATATGGAAAACAGTTATGGTCATGCAATATATCCATAATAACAATAGATCTGAATATTTTGACATAACTCCTAAAGGAAACAAGTGGTAATTTTCCCAGTTAAAATGCTGGCATCTCTTTTCCTAGCTTTATCTTTATTATTAGACCTTAGACCAGTAAAACTTGTGCATATGAACAACATCACAGACTTTAGCCAGATTATCTATATATTTAACAGCTCACTGGAATTTTTATTTTGTCCTTATAAATGCATTAGTTTCTCTGGGGGATCCTTTTGCTCTCTTTGCATTCAGCTGCAAAGCCTCCCCTGGAGCAGGACTGTGTGCAGTTCAGCCAGCATCACAGCACTCTGTGGTGAGACAGGGTTACAGCCCTCACTCCAGCTGGCAGCCATTTCACAGTGAAGCCAACAATTTTATAAAGAGAGAGACATGCTTGATAGGACAGGCACAAAGTCCATAAGACTCACAAAATTAATTCATTTTGTTGATTACTTTGGGTGACAGGAAACTCAAGCATTTATAAGGTCTACACTTCTATATAGCAAATACATTGCCATCACTAAAAGTACTAATGATGTTTCCCAACACTCTATAATTCATTTTAATGTCAATCACCTTAATCTACTTAAATATGAAATGAAAAGTGGTTGGCAGTTTAAAAATTAGATTTTAATTATTTTGTAATAATATAAAAAAACTTGCTACCCCCCCCCAAAAAAATGTGAACCACCCTTGTCTTCTTCACATATATGCTAACTCTGCAAAGACAATTGCTATATTTCAGTTTTTCCCAATCTTAGTTCTCTATCAGTAAAGAAAAGAACTGAACACTACTGGGGTAGTCCATAAAGCCAAAAAAGAGCTCCAAGAAATGATGAGGACACGGATTTTTTTTTTGTAATAGTTAAAACCAGCATGAAATACTTCAGATGGTGCAGCTGTAATTCAGTGACATGCACTATACATATTTGCTATAATTTAGAAAAAGTAAAATTGTAGGAGAAGATGAATTTAGAATGAAAAATCTCATTTTTGTATTGATGTACTCACTAATGGTGAAAGAACTTTGTATCCAATGTATTTACATACAGTCCTTCAACATCTTCTCTTATTAATAGCTAGTCAAGTGGAGTCCAGTTCCATCAGTGCATACATATGTAATACATGAATATGTACTGGACATTCACAAGTATTTACAAATTTGGTCCCACAATCAAATGGATATTCTGAATGCTAAATGAATTGAAGAGGAAATGTTGATGAAGAAGGTTATGTGAAGGACATGGAATTTTTGGTCCACTAGATCACAATATATTGGCTGGGGAAACAAAAACAAAACCGAAAGATGCAAACCACTGAATTTTTACTTCCATTATTGTTTTTGCAACAGGAATATTACAATCCTATTTTAAATTAATATAGATCTGTTAAAATACTTGTTTCCATCCCAAGTAACTGATTTGATTACAAATCTCTTGTAAAAATTGCTAATGGCATAGCTTTAATTATGGTATTTGGGGTTTTAATGTTTATGTGAATTAAGTTAGAACATATCCGTATTTAAGTCGATTGCAATACACGAGTGTGAAAACCAGTGAAGATCACTAGTTACACATGATGATTGTAACATTATATGATTAGAGCATACCTTTCAACATTTTGAAATACCTCTTATGAACCATATACTTTAGGAAAGGAGCTGTAAAACTTTCACTACCACATATGAAGACTACATTAGCTCCCCTGTTAATCAGAAGTCTCGCCACGTGTACTCATTATTACTTCCATTTTATTTTCTCTGTAAATAGGACAAGCAAATGTGCGTAGCTTCTGCAAAATTCAGCTGTCATTAGTATTGGAAAAGCTTTAGATCTGATCTGATAAACCATAAACATTGCACTACCTTTGCACAGTTTGTTCACACAGTTATTCATCTTTTTATCACAATAATAAACATTCCCATTTGTATTCCAGTCCTGTTAGCTTTTAGGAATCTCCCTAGCCTTTATGCATAAACTCCATACTGGGTTCAAAGCACTCACACTTACATGCATTCATGAAATTGGTGCCTAAGTCAGAATGTAATGCCCCAATTTTTGTTTGCAGGCATTTAAACTTAACATTATTTGTACGTGCTAATAAAAAGATGACATCATAAAGCCATACCTCAAATTCTTCAGAAAAACCATTACTTGCATGTAAATCTGCAACATGTTTGGGAAAATGCTTTATTGGAATTGCTCCAACATCATCTTAGGAGTGGGAAAAGACAAAAAATATATTTATGTAGAATAAAAAACCAGTGACACATAATGAAGTTTATATGTAGGCAATCCACAAAACATCCTGAAATAAAATTCTTGGCATGAACTTTGGATATACAACTCCCCCAAAAATACAACATTCTTTGACGTCATTAACATTTCTAAAATAGTTACCTAACACATGCACATTTCTAAATTATTATTTTGAGAGAAGATAATGAAAATGTCTTGCCCTGTCTGTAAGCCCCTCAAATCAAGGTGCTGATTCTGCAAGATGCTGAGTTTGTCTGTAAATAGAAGAATGCACAAAATTTCCTGTGAAGTCAAGGAGATATGGGAGGATTAGCTCTTTGCTACAAGATGTTCAAAGGGAGAGAGCAGAGCTCTGAATAATACTGATAAAGTGGGAATGATTAGGCAGAGTTGTCTGGGCGCTCCACACTGATTAGTTGCACTGGAACTTGGATCCAGTATACAGACGAGCTGCATAGTCCCAAGCCTACTAAATTAAAGCAGCATTATGCCAGTATTTTCATATTAACTGGCAGTTGCATGTTTGCATTGCCATCCAAAAGAAAAAGGAATTAATTTTCATCTTTTACTACATTAGTGACTACCTTCCATACAGAATTTTCTCCCAGCTCTCCTTGTGAGTCTATGATTACCTACTGATAATCTTATGTCTGATCATGGCAGTACTGACCACAGATTTTCACATCAGGCTTCATACTTCAAGTGTTAAATGGAAGATTTATCTTTAACACTTTTTGGCTACCCACAAAATAAAAAAATCCACACTCAAGGAATAAATGTGATTAATGTAACATCTCCATTTTACTTTAGACAAATACAAAAAAACCACTTGTGTAGAATATGCATCAGGAATCACATCAGAACCTTTGGGACTTTTAATCTCTTTACTGCAAATATGCTCTTTGCTTATTATTTGCTAAAGGATGACATTATTTCACTTAGTTTTGGTTCTGAAGATAATATTGTTGGGGTTTTTTAAAGCCTTTCATGGTTTAAAAATATGTTTATTTCACAATCTGTAATTTTATCCCCATTTCATATATGAACAAAACATCAGACACATTGAATAAGGACCTGTTATTCACATAAACAGATGTTCAGCATTTAGCCCACCTAATAATTTTAGCTTTCAGTGACAAAGAATTTGTCAATTTGTACTAAGATTCATCTGTCCTTCCACTTACAAGACTGGATCTGAATACAAAAAGTGAGTTTATCCAGTCAAGCCTAAGAGACACTGAAAAAATGTGTAATACAATCTTCACGCTTTGGAGATGAAACCTGGCATGAAGTGTTTATCGTAATGATATGAAAACACAAAACCAGAAGGGAAAGTAAATGACCCAAAGAGTGAGTAAAATAGTGGAGAAATAGATCTTAGGTTTTGTTTCCTTGCCCATGCAAATCTCCCAGTTCAATCACTTCTGAAGCCAAGAATGTATTTTATATCTGGATGGCAGGTATCACTTCAAACTACTTAGAGTTTGATAGTGGATCTGAATCCTACCCTGTAATTCACTACTACTTGAATACATCTTTGAATTGTGCTGTGAAGAGCCATGGCATTTTCTGTGAATAACTGCAGATTTCCTATCTCTGCCAATGAAAAGAATGAAAACTTAATATGTAATGAGATCTGTGGAGTGTGCTTTTGGTCACAGCCATAAGAATTAAACTTAGCAGTTGCAAAACACTTTTCCTGCCTTACACTCTTTTCTAGTGTTATATTGTAATTAGATGCAATTGTAAAATTATACTGTTGAAACACTTGTGAAATAGAAAACACAACTGTTCACTTGATATCTGTTGCATGCAAAATAAAAGAAAACTATTTCCTCAGTGCTTGCAACTTTTTCCATAGAATATTTTGTGTATCTTCAATCACTTCAAAAAAATTTTCTCTTTAACATTTATTATCACTTCAGAAGGAAAAGCTCCAGCTTCAAAACAGGAATTTTAGGCAGTCAAAATAACTCTAAGTGCAATTATGATAATGGAAAACACTTTCCCCCCAAGGTGAGCTGGTCAGGAAAAAAGGTAAGAAAATTTTACAGTTGTAGTGCAATATAGTTAATGATGGAGAGTTGAAGCAGAGATTTCCTGTAATGATTGCTGCTTGACATTCATATATAATCTTGTTTTCTGAAATAAAGACATAGCTCTGCTTTTTAACCATTTAGTAAAAGGTTATGCATCTCCAGACAGCGGCAGTCCATGCAAGATGCATTTGAATATGTCTACAATTCAGTTACAATGGAAGCCCAATGTTTGGGATTTATTTAATTAAATGCCTTTACTAGTTATTCACACAAGGGCTGATTTTCTTCCTTTAGTCATTCCATGAAAATCCATCTCCTTGTATAATAGCACAGTTTGCAAAAACATTACTTGTGGAACAAGATAACCTTGTCTCATGGGTGAGAATGTGGCTTAGGATCTGCTTCAGAATTAATCTATTTTGGGTTTAAACAGATGGATGAAATTAATCTATTTCATTCTATGCAGACTGAAAAAGCTGGAAGGCTGCACGTGCTCCGCTGACACTCTTTGAGGAAAGAAAGGAAACAGTTTCTCCAAATAAATGAGGTGGATATAGAATGAGAAGATGCTAATAATATTCTGAACTGTATTATTTTCATGAGAGGTTCACATAACTTTACCATAGTAATTATGCTAATAAAATATGTAAGTATAAGAACACGATGTAATTGCAAGTGAAAGGCAGACAGATGAGGCACATCCTCATCCTGCTGGTCAAAAGAATAGGACATATTCTACACACAGGTGACAAATCCTTTTAAAGGCAGAAATGCAACAGAATATGTTGCTGGTGTAATCCTCTAGAGCTATTTAGTCTAGCTGAGATGGCCACATGAGCAGCTACTCTAGTGAGGCTACACTTAAAATGGCTACAAAACAGAGTATCCTTGAGGCAACTCTGTAAGCTGAAGATATTTCTCTTCTGTGTTACCTACAGAAGAGACTATTAATAACACAATCTGTCAATATCAAGCGTACCTGTTTACACAGATTTGTGCAAGAGGTTACAAATCTCTGGTTTACAGATGTTACAGCATATGAAGAATTCATACTGACACATATAAAGCAGCATCTTCCAACAGTTAACACCAATCCACAGAACAGTTGCCAAAAATACCTGAGACTGGGAAGATTGGAGCTGGGGGAGCAGAAATCACTCGAGGTGATGTATTATCTTCTAAATAAAAATGGGCAGTCTGGAAACATTTCCTAGAGAGAAATAAATACACAAAAATATTGAAAAAAAAAAGGAACAAAAAAAGAAACAAAAAACCCCCCAGAATATTATCTGAGATGATTTGGAATTCTGGCATTATTGAGTCAGAAAGAAAAATCATGGTTTTGAAAACCAATTCTCATGGAGTGTCAAATACTACTGCTACAATATAAATATTCCCCCAGCACATCACCAAATTATGCATACAACATGAAGATACTACATTACTTCAGCATAATACATATTTCATGCATCTTTACCTATACCAGAGGCAGAAGACAGAGCACACATCAGACATAGTGACAGCTGAAAGAGAAACTCTGCATCAGGAGCTACTGTAGATGCTGCACAACTCCAAGTACAAAAAACGCCACTGTCTTCCTTACTTATGCAAATTCGCTTAAATAATTACTGTCCCCTCTTATGTGATGATGCTAGCCTGAAGATGGAGCAGTGTACGAGATCAGTTCTGGTAATTCATTGATAGGTGCTACTGCAGACACGGAAACGCAATAAAAGACAACATGCCCTGTAAGAGCCAAAAGAGTGGCTCTAGAACTACTGTGATGGGCTAAACAGCTTTTCATAATGTAATTGCAACACTGAGGGACACCTTAACCAAGGAGGACTTCCCAGACAGAAACAGGGAATTTCTAACTCCAGCAGATGCCAACTTTGCTGCAAAAACATTGAATACAAATGGAACCAACCTTAACTATGACCCACACGGTTATTTGTATCTGTGCTGTAATCCAGATGTGAAGATAATAGGAATAGCATCTGCTAGGAATCCAAGCTATTCAAAGGAATGAATAACCAACTGCTGCTGTAAGCAATGCAAAGCCTCTTTAATTAAAAAATCTCCATATGATTAGACATGCTAATAACAATCTTAACTTCAGGTCACTTAATCTCTCTGAAATATTATTCACTAATCATTAAATTTAAAAAGAAATATATGCATCATAAAAATACTAATCTCATTTTATATTAAGATTCTGCTTCTTCAAAGCTGTTGGCTGCAGCTATTTTATGATTGTTTGTTACTTTGTTTAATCATTGTTATTTTAAATTCTGTATCGTTCCTGTATCTCTGCAATCATAAAAACCCTCATATAATTGTTATAAACAGAAATGAATTTTGAAGATGATACTTTGAGAAATAGATAGGGAATATGTGGCTGTTGTAATTTTTTCCACAACCATTAATATAGATATTAAAGACTTTGGTAAGCTTATTTGAATTAAGTCTCTGGGAAATATGCCCATATTCTTGGAATGTGTTGAGAATTTTCTATCAGTGTACAATACAAATTCTCGTAAAACACAAGAAAAAGCAGACAACTACCTAAAAGGGAAAACTGAGGCATGCAAAATAGTTCTGGTAATTCACATGACAATTAAATCTGAAGTCCGCTAGAATTCTCCAGAAGTGTATTTGTGATACTCACAGAGAAACTTTGGCTTTATATGAAATATTTGTTATGTGTGTGGTTTTACTCAGAAATGGCAGTTTTGGATGCAGACCAAGAACATATTCAGGAGGTACTGGAGAACACCCTTCTAAATTTTAGAGTTTCTAGCATGAGAGCTAGTGGCTGCTGAGGTGAGAGAGGCTGTCTCAATGCTAGCATAAAACTCGAGAATTAGTGTCAGAACTGTGTGTGAAATATCTCTGTGACGCAGGCAAGTCTCCAAGTCTTCAAATCATTAAACACTTTGGAAAGTCTAGCCCTGTCTGCTGGGCACAGGGAATGCTGTATTGTGTTTATTAAAAACTGTACCAACCAAACCTGCCAAGCAGGATGATGCTAAAGCTCCAAACCCAAAAAGTGTCCTTCTCCCAAATGTCTACTGCTTCCGAACAATCATCATATGTAAGGTTTATGGACTAACGTTGTCACCTATTTGCTTGATAAAAGATTGAACTATAAAGAATTTAATTAGCATAATGACTTTCACATCTAAAGCTGTACTTAAAATGTCCTCATATTACGCCATACACTCATTATCCCTCACTGAGCCAATGTATTTTTTTAAAAAAGTTAATTGTGGCTGAAAATAAATTACACCCTTAGCACATTTGGGAGACAAATTGATAGCAGTTGACTTAACCTGTAATAAGACTCATAAATAGGCACTCCATCTGCTTCTGCATCAGCACTGAAAGCCTTCATGACTAAACCTAATGTTAATACTCACATCTCATTAATTATCACTTGTTGTTAATGAAAAAAGTGATGACTATTTCAAACTTCCAGACAAAGGTCCCATCACTCAATAACCTGATTATTTAATTTACACCTTTCATCACAGCACTTAGATTTCCAACCGAAAACTGTAATTTGTAATTTAGACACTGCACTTGTTCAAACACACACTTCATATATGAGGGCAGTGCTAAACCATTGAATTAATTACAGTGTCTGGATCTGTACAGCAGCAGCAACAGCAGCACTTCAATGGGAACTACTTGAGACTGCAAGACCAAGCCTCAGACTGTGGGGGATGGATTTTCTAGCATTTGGAACTCTGGACCTTGGCTGAGAATGTGTGCTTACTTCTGCCCAGGGCAGGGACTGCTCAGAGCTTGGCTGGGATTGTGCTGAGTCTGGCCAGGAGCACAGCACCGTGTGCGCACGGGACTGTGCGTGTGTGCAGTGCCCCAGGGACTCAGGAAGGGCGCTGAACTCTGCAAGCCAGATCTGTGAGAGGACAAGTTTGTGCTTCTGCTGCTCATGCAGAGCTGCTCATGCAGAGTGGTCTTAGAGGCATGATTACTTCTTTCTCTGAGAACTTCAGCATCTTTTGAGCTCAGGCAATCATCTACCAGTAGGTATTCTCAAACCCTTACTAGATTTTTTTAAAACATACAGATAATTTAAAGATCTGGTGAAGCCACAAGATCTATAAGTGGATCGTCAATGGATGCCAATTATCCAGTTTTTAAATAGCTGCCATTAATTTTTATGTGTTTGTTACTGGAATTTTAATTGTCAGATTTTATTAAGACTTTTATTTATGACATGGCACACTGCTGAGAAGCTTTTCCTTTATGGATGGATGAGCGTGGCCTCTGTATATTTAAATCTGGTTTAAATGTTTCTGCATGTGCAAGTTGAATGATCTTCAGAGAGGGTTCTCAACTCTCTTCCCATAAACTTACAGGACTCAAGGCATTAGTTCAAATCATGGCTAAGAAAATGAACGTTCTCTGACAGGTATGTTTCAAATTATATAGGGTGGTAGAGGAAAATTACAATTCAAATAACTACTCAGAGTGTTGTCTGTCATCAGGTTGGTAATTTCTGAAGCGTTGCTATCACTAAATGTCTAACAGGCTGCATGACAGGCAGCTGATACTCAGTAAGTCTAGAGATGCAAACAGACCTGGAAATGCATTAGCAGTTTGTGGTTCATGTCATTAGAGCTGGTCTTTTACTTCAATTCACATATGTGTGTTGAAAAAGAATTTTGAGTGGTACAACCCCCACTGATAACTGTTAACCATGTTACTATTCTCCAAGCTCTTATAATAAACATTATAAAAGCTGATCTGCACTAACATGAATAATTAAGCACAATGGTAATAATGAAGCCATCAAGAAAAGAAGAGAGCAAGTCCATTCAGGTATTCCTGCTGCATCTCTGCTTCAAGAACTCAGAAAGCAGACAGATACTTAAAGAAATGGACAGATTCTAGATTTGGACAGAAAATTCTCTCTAAAGCTATTAAAAAAAAGTCTATCTGGATAGCAAGGCCACTAAACCAGGCAAAGAATCTCCTTGTTTATTCCACTGTAATCTTAATCACGCTGAAGAAATGAAAGGAAAATGACATTGCTTGAAAATTGCTTGAATTACAAAAGATACACACAACCAGAGTAGTTAAAAATTGTGTATTTTCCTACTGGTAATTATTCAATCCTTAGACAATATTGTCATTAGAAGTTTTAATCCCTGTCAAAGAAATAAATATCTATCAAAAAAAGATTGAAATTGTGCCTAATGAGATAGTGAAGAGATTGAGGCATTTCCTCAAGTGCTGATTAACAATTTCATTTAAAAAAAAAACCCCAAAACCCAAACAACAGATGGTACAGAATTATTTTTCTGATACAAGTCATTAAAGTGAAGAAATAAATAATTTTGCCTTTCTTTAACCTTGAGAGACTGGAACTTGTTGCTCTTGGTAGTTATCTGGTTTTAAACCAAATAACACACCTTTTGCATATTAAAATAAGGAGCTAACAGTGGAAACAACCCAAAGCCCTATTCACTCAAGTGACCAGCTGAGATAGACCAATAGTTTTTCCGGATGACCACTGTAAAAGAAATATAGAATAACTTCTTATAAACCTAAATGTTTTTATGAACTTCAATAAGTGAAAATGATTGGCCCAAATTCAGGAAAAAAAAGGTGCATCATAAAAAGAAACATTAATATCTAAGAGCAATTATTTCAAAAGAAACTAAATCTAACTATTAAAAAAATCTTAGAGAGTTCTGACTAATATTTCCCAGGCTTAATAAAATCTGCATAGCAATGAAGTTAGTATTCTGATTTTTTCCTAGACTTTAAAAAGAGGTGAGCGTTTTGGCAACTTTGAAAGAAGGCCATAAAGTCCTATCTATGATGCATAGTCTTCATGTTGCATTCCCCTGAAATAAGAAATAGTTACTAGTGTTATCATAATGCCCAGAGAATTATGAGGATTAACAATAAAAGAGCTCCATATTTTATTTTGTAGTAGACAAGAAATACAGAAAAGATTAGATTCAAGGCAAGAAGATATTATTGCTAACGGGATTTTTGTTTTATTTTGAAAGACCTGTTTTACAGAATTGTTCATTCCCAGAGAAAGAATACAAAATGAACACAATGTTATTTGATAAAAACAAGCTTGTAACGCGTAGGATTACTAGAACTGCATTGTACAATCTGGGTCTTTAAATGCACGGCCTTCTTTGGCAAACAGAAGAGATTTCAAATACTCAGCACCAGGGATGAAACCCTCTGGAAGTTGAATATGAACAATCATATTGCATAACATGAATGACAGGAAAAGGTTCTCAGTATGCAAGTGGTTAGCTGGAAATCCTGGGATGGAGAATAGAGTTATCCATCAAAGCATAAACTAAGAAACGAATTATTATGGCAATTAACTAATACTTTGAAAAGCTGAAGAAATCTTTCTCAAGGTTCATTGAACAAATGTCTTTAATCTTAGCAAAGGCTGTCTGACTCACTAGCACATTTGCCTGGAACAAAGGATGCTTGAACTCAATTTCTCCAGCCTAGTCTGTTCAGGGATGGAATGAGTTCTGTCCCCATGTGGGACACACTCTGATAGGCCGACAGAAAACAGTGTCAGGAGACTAGAAGAAAAGACAGTAAGCACAATCCTGACATCACAGCCTAGAGATTACAGTAGCCAGTAGTTTGGAAAGGGCCAAAGTTATTGGTTCTCCACCATTTTTTTTTATTTTAGATTAAGCAGGATTATTTGGGACGAAGGAAGACAAAACAAGCTCTGGAGGCATCTGAAAGATGTTTGGGCCTGTCTTCTCACTTCTTTGTACAGTCTCTGTAAGAGCAAGGTCCTGTTTCTGGCTGCTAGCTTGTGTTAGCACAGCAGAAGCACGATCAGGTTCCTGGCAATCACTGAAGTAGAAGATTTTGCAACTTATTTCCCCCTTCCAGCCCACCACAGCACTTCCTCCCTGACAACCTGCAAACTTGAGAAAGCCTTAGGGCTGTGCAAGGGTTTTGAGAGTTTAAGCAGACATGTCCCTAGGAAGACTGACTTTAACTAGAACCAATGGAAGAGAGCCAAAGCTTTGAGCATTGCCACATACTGCCATGTGGCTGACAAGGTTCCTGGTACATGTTTAGTTCAGGCCAACTTGCAGTATTTTGCAATGCTTGACTCAGTTTGGGGTTAGAACAAGGCAGAGGCCATCCCCAATAAGCAATGTGAATGCAGCCACTCTTTTTATCCTCTCTGAGGGAAGTAATTTCAGCTGTATGGAAGAGATCTGTGCCATGCTAGCTGGTGTGTTTTATTTCACAGTGTGGAAACAGTTTTTTGCTCTTACTGGTTATGTTATAATGACTTCTAATAACCATCAATTCTCTTTATCCTTTTTTTTCTTTTTTCCACTGGCTTATCAGTTTATCAAGTCACAGAGAAACACATCCATGAGGAAACCTGAGTACATTTGCACATGAAACACATCCATATGTTTTTAGCTCAGTTTAGTTATCCACTAAAGCTTTGAAAGACCGGGGGGCTAATTTTAGTTTGTCAGAACTGTTTCATCTTCAAACAGCTACACTATTATAGTATGATGCAACTATCCCCTTTCTTCCTTTTCCTTACTTCCCTTTCTTGTCTTCCACACAGTGTCAGCTACAGCATACTCCTACAGTGCCATATGAATTGCTTATTTACATAGTCCTGTTGAGAACCATAGATTCTCATTATAAATTGATAATTACTTTTTTTAACAGGTAAAGGATTGGAAAGACAGTAAAAAGCCCCATGCCATTACATTTATTTTTCTTCACCCTCTTGCTCTTCCCGGTGCTCTGTTAAGTCACTTGGTTTCTAGGCATCAATCATGAGTTATTGTTTATTAAGGTCTATCAATATGGGAATAAAGTAGTTGCAATGGTTAAACCCTCTAAAAAAATTGCAGTTCAGTATTTTGGTCAGAAACAACCTTATTTTGTCATCTTTATGACACTGAGCAATATGATGACAAGGTAAGAGGCAAGATCCAATCTCCTTCCTGTAAGCCAGCTCAATAATGCCAATCACATTTTTCAAATCATAGCTCTTTAGAACTGAAAAAAAGATCAACCAAAAAACAACTTACCTCCAGTAAATGAGAATACCCACAAGAATCACTAGACAGATAAAAGTCAGGGCTGATACGACCACAAGAGGTATAACTGTCTTCTTCTCTGATTCCAGACTCTCAGCTAGACCAATACGTGACTCATGGCTAATATTACTTGCCTCTGCAGTCAGAGAAAATTGAAACAGTCCATGTTTAAATTCTGAGAAATGCACAACACACGTGAATGCGTCTTATAATGAGCCTACATAATATCACTTACCTCTATTTTTTACTATGTACCGCAGAAAGTTTATACATTTGCAAACCAGCTTACAGAAGATAAGCAGATAGAGGGTAAAGCAAAGTGTTCAAGCTTATGTGACTCAGCCTTCCAGCAGTGGAGACTTCTCTTTGTAAGAATAGCAGACTGTTGTTAAAATTCAGAAGAATGTTTTTTTATTTTAATCTGTTTTATTAGCTGAAAGCCAAATGAGTTAAGAAAACTGAATACAAAATACTGGAATGTGCATTGGAATTGATACTAAACTGTCGGTCATATAATGCAAATCACTTCCCTGGCTAAGAGGTTAATATGAAAATTATCTTGCAAGAGCCTTTATGTACTTGCTGTATTGCAGTTTAGCTTTCAGTATTTTTATCCACTGCCCATTCCGTAAATTGCCTTAGAGATAGACACACCCTGCTTCCTTTGAATCCAACTGCCTCTCTCAACTATACTGGAGCCACAATTAAATTTCCTTCCCCCATCTTTACAGAAGATCAAATTATTATTTAGATATTGCTTTGGTTTAATATTTCTGTGAGCCAGATAATGTTGGATGACAGAAATATTTGGACACAGGAATCTGTATGAAGATTAAAACTATATACTTCATAATTTTATTAAAGAAGGAAACACAATGGTGGACAACACCAATACTTTATTTTTAGCTTTGGTCACACCTCAAGTGTTTTGAAATTGTGACTTTGATGTAAAATAACTGACTTATTTCAATCTGTGCAGTTTACTGTGAGCATTATTTGAGTTAAAATGCAGAAATAAGCACTTTTGTGCTTTTTAGAATTAAACCCCTTGATGTTTTCTACTTTTGTGAACAGTCCTAATTCAATGAATTTTCTGTATAAGAGCTGAATTTTGCTGTACAGAAAACATCTGCACTCCATTGGGATTTCAAGAGACCAATTCTACATGAATGAAAAGCTTTTAAACAAAGGGAGGAAGGAATGGAGTTGAATCTAGAGGAAAAAAAAAAAAGACAGCAAATTACATGCTCTAAACAGGATGTCAAAAAAAAAAAAAAAAAGGCTTCACACTGTACAGATTTCCAGGCAGCTCTGTTTGCTTCCATTTTCTTGAGTTTAGAGGCTTTTGGGACTTTATGTGCAAAAAGGTCTAGGCTCTAATTTTGCAGATGTCTTCTTGGTTTTAATTCAAAATACTCTTTAACACCCACATCAATTACTTCTCTTTAAATTCTGCAGCTCAACGGGCAAAGTAACTGAAGGCATAAAGTTTCTTCTGAAAAATCTCCAAGTGTCTGTTGAGTAGGTTAAAGTTGGTACTTCCTATTGATTTCAGAGAAAAACTATATGTATGCATGAGAAAACACAGTATGATCCCTTTGAAACAGACAGACTTGCTTATCCAACTCTGGACTAATTCACAACATAAAATCCAATCCTATCTGTGTGATGACAGGGTTATTTCAAAGTTCATGACCATATTCTATCAGGATTCCTCCTATGGGGAATGAGGTGCAGGCTTCTGCTGTTACAGGGTGTTTCTTGCCTACTTGGCTATCACTCCAATGATAGCAGCTGAAAAGGCAGTCTCAGCTATAGCAGATATCTTTGATTTCTAATAATTGATGTGTTTGGATCCTTCGCATATTTCTTTCTATTAATTTGTCTTAGTTTTTCAACAGAAGTTGAAAGATTTAGGTAGTAATACAGGTCTTACAGAGGTCTTATGTAGAAAATCCTGGTTCAGAACAAACAATTATGCAGCAACAACTACAAGACTGAGAAAAGTTTAAATGACAAGTTTTTCCTGTAATGGTCACAACAAGAAGACATTTCACCAATTTCTGCAAAATCCACTGCAATGTGTAAGTAGGTTCTCAGATGAGAGATTAATTTTTGTGTTTGCTACATTTCTTTACAAGTTAATGAAGCAAATATGTCTTTGATTTACAGGAGACCATGTTAGACCACACTGAAATTGAATGTTCAGTTTATTAAAAGCCAGTATTTGGCAACATGTGTTGGAAAAAAAGTAATGCGCATGAAATGATACTGTAGAGTGTCTTTCAATAATACCTAGAAGACAAACTAAGTTTGTTGTACTCCTCCTCCTTCTCTAGTACTGTATAATCTTTTTTGAGTTACTATTGATTCAAATAAAAAATTCAAATGACACTCATTATGTAAACTCTAGTATGTTATGGCAACACTCATTCATACATAATATAAGTTTTGAAATATTAATGCTTTTTTTGCTTATTTTTGAAGGGATGTTAAGCATTTTATACAACGTGGTAACTACTTACCAGAGAACTAATTCACTTATTGATTTCGTTTTGTAACACCTACCTCATTAGGATTCTTAGCAATTTCAATGTTTTTTATTCTCTTCTAATTTTAATTTTCTATTTTTCACATTCTACTAGCCCCAACTATATTAAGTGTCAATTTAGCACCTTTTCATATTAGTATTCTGTTGTTCAGGAGGAATACAACCTTATGTAATTCACCTGCGTATTTGCAGGACTGGGCCGAAACCTTCGCGTGCTTTGTGAATTTCTTAATGGGTTTAGTTGAATGATACTGCCCTCTACAGATGCTGCAAGTACATAACAGAAGCTCAATTTCTTTTCTAAAACACCAATTCAACCTTAGTTTTTTTTAAAGATCATAAATTATTTTTTACTTGATTCTTTGATTTTCAATTCTCTAACACAAGAAGGAATGAAAATTATGTGTCTGAATACTTCAGATTTTCCACAACGCATTTTTAATTACAAAGGAAATTTGCTATGAGTTTTGACTTCTGACTTTATCCTTGGAATCATAGGTTGCAAATACTCTTGATAAATTTAAGAGGAATAAATAAGAAAATAGAATTAAATATAAACAGGTAGAGGAGAATCTGGCTCTACTTTGGGAATACACAAATCTGGCACAAAAATTCTGCAAATCTGAAATTGTCATACACAGAATAAAAAGAAATGCTTTTATGAGTTCCGATGAATCAGAATCAAACCAGCATCCTCTTCTTTGTTCAACCCCTTAGAAAACACACAAAAAATGTACTGCTCTATGTTTAAAAGAGAGTATCAGAGGTATGTTTCCTCTGGCAGAGGCATGGTTTCCTCTGGTAGTATTTCCACAAGGGCAGCACTTGTCTTTGTACAGAGAACTTAACAGAAAACCTAAATCCCTCTCAAACCTTTAAAACTAAAAGCAACAATTAGCACTGAAAGAATTCTGGTTTCAGATTTTGCACAACAACTTCTGCTCACAGTATGCATCTATTCAAAAGCAGAGCATCAATCATCTTACTGAAGAATATTTCAGGTGTGGTTTTAAGTAGCCAGAAGTAGAATCCACAGGACAGCCAGGCCATTATGAACACCTGCTCCCCAATGCTTCCTTAATCACACCCAATGGCACTGTTATGCTCTCCCTTTATTATCTGTAGGTAAACCTTCTCATTCTCTATGGCACAAAAGTATCCCCTCACAGCTTCCCATGGTATTCATTAGACTTATCCATAACTAACCTGCCTCAGAGATGTTGAATACTGATGAGTGATCACTAGTAACAGATGAGGCTGATGACTGTGAGGATCCAGGAGTTAACTCTGAGTTACCTGCTTCAACTGCCTCTTCAGTGTCTCTCTCATTATGGTCAGGAAAACTGAAATCTGTTGAAGTTTCATTATCATTAAGGCTATCTGAGGTACCTTGGCCAGAACCACTTTCTTCATCACTTGTCAAAACAGCCCAAGACTTAGATTCTGATGTGTTCTGCAACTGGACATTAGAAGTCTGAATGTGGTTCTCCAAAATTTTCAGGTTGTTGTGCTTCTCAGGTATCACACTGGCTGTCAAAGTTGGTATGGGTGTATAATTATGTCTGTCCATGGCACGGTTTATCTGACTGTCAGATGCAGCAGTAGAAAACTTCTCTTCTTCAGGTTTCTCAGAATGTGGACTTATGATTAGGTTACTCTGATCCTTGTTATTATTTACCTTTGTATTTTCATCCTCTACTACCATATCCTGATCTTCTCTATGGGAAGTGCAAGAGATGCAGTTACTTACAGGGAAGCCATCATCATATTCATCGTAGTCATCCTCAACTACAGAAGACCACAAATCAGTACTGGACATGATACTGGGAGACAACCCAGAGGATTCTCCAGAAGGAACCAGTAACCTATTCAAAGTTACAGGGATCTCACTTTTGGAAGGAACAGTCGTAACTGAAATAAGTATATTTGGCAAAGGAAGAGTGTGATGAACGGACACATCAGAACCAGAAACAACCGCAGGCATTTGAACAGGATCAAAATCAAGTGTGGAACTTGAAGAGACACTGTCAGCCTCACTTCTTTCAAAAACACTTGAAGAGATACGGCTGTCTGTAGGAGTAGCTACATGTGATGATGTGTCACCTGTTAGGAAGGGACTTGTTACAGCATTCGCTGCCTGGGATGGAAAGGCATTTGTATTTTCTAAACTGGTCAGCTGGAATGAAACATCGCTACTGTACAGTGAAGGCATAACCTTCTGAACATCTTCACTGTCAAATAAACTGGATGAAATGTATTTCTCACTTGCATAAGAAAAAGATAAACCTTGAAGTGATGCTGTGGGCTTACTAAAAGTGTTTGACATCATATCAGCAACAGAAGGTGCAGATGTAGAATGCAGCTTGCTTTCAGTTGTAGCAGAACCTGGTGCCATTTGATGCAATATTTGGTCAAATGTAGAACTATCTTTTTGAACCCTTGAGCTTTCAGCCAATACTGGACTACTAGGCACAACTGCAGCTGTGTTAAGCAGAGTGCCACCGCCAGAAGATTGGAAGGAGGACTGCAGTAATGCTTCGTTATTTAATGTAGCTGAGGTCTCATAAAAGTACGGCTGAGTCGAGGATAACATTTTGCTATAAGCAGGGACAGAGAGAGCTTGATCTGAGCTTGCACTAAGCACAGGTTTAAGCAAAGTGTCATCGAAGGCTGGAGTTGTAACATGCAAAGGCTGAATAGAAAGGTGCTTTTCTGTAAGTTTACTAATATCATGATCAAATATCCTAGTAGTGGGAAAAGCAAGAGAGACTGGAAGGATTCCCTTTGTGCTAGAAACAGGAAGTGGGCTTTCTTGCAGAGACATATTCTGCTCAATTACAACATTATCAGAAACAGATGTAGAAAGTTCATGTATCACTTTACTTTCAGCACTGGAAGCCATTTCACTTAAAGAGGAGGAAATTTTCAGTTCTCTCTCATATCCATATATCACATCAACTTTTCGAAGCATCTTATTAACATCACTAAACCCAGATGATTCATATGGAATCTCATCAACAAAATCAGAGGAAGAAACATTAAGTACTGTCAAAGTATCTGTATCAGGCAAAAGGGACTCACTACCAGAGTATGCTTCAGACCAATCCGTGTCACTAGATAGAGAGTGCGTAGGCTGCAGCAAAGTATCAGCTTGTGGTATTACAGAAGAAGGTTTATGCACCAGTACATTGTTATAGCTGCTAAAAAAAGGATCTTGATGAAATATGGCAACAGAATCATGCACAAATTCTGCAGAGTCATAGGAAACAGTAAAGCTTTGGAGGGAGCCCACATTACCAGATAAAGCATAAGGAAGTTCAGACATTGTAGATAATACATGCATATTTAAATCACTGCTGGATGGTTCAACTTGAGAAAATATGTGAGTTCTATTATGACCAAATATCAGTGTCTCTGAAGCAGCATGAGTGGTCTGATGTGACACCACATCAGCAAATTGAGCAAGGCTTGGCTGTATTAATGGATCACCCTCTGCCAACGTCAAAGAAGCATGCAGGGACACCTTATCGCTTGCAACAGCTGGAGTAGCACTTTGTGGAAACATCTGAGAAACTGTATACAAACGGTGAAACATTTTACTACTGGAGGAAGCAGAGGAAAATGTAAGCAAAGGTACATCATCATAGGAAGACAGGGTGGGTTCAAATGACACATCAACACTGGGAAATACAGGTGTAGCATGCAAGGTCACATCACTATCTGATGTAGCAGGGGTAGTGTCGAGCATCTGAGAGTCAAACAATAAAGGGGTGACTAGAGGAAACACTTCACTACTGTAGGAAGGTTGAAGAGGTATCTCACCATTATAGACTGGCTGAGTTGTCTGAGAGAGTACCTCACTGGCAGCAGAAGCAGAACCATATTCTCCAGAGCTTGAAGAGATAGAGTGAGGTGATAATTCAGCAGAGGAGAAAGCAAAGGTAGAATAATGTGGCAATTCTAAATCCGCATCTGAAGTGTCTTGTGAAACCACTGGGCTGCTTGAATAGGGCACTGTAGTTGGCTTTAATCCCTCTACATAGGCATCAGTGTAACTGGTCTGAGACAATTGCCTGCTAGGCGATGTATCAACAGATTGAGTTGTTGAATCTGTAGCATTACGAAACCATAAATTTCCATCAGTGGAAGAAGTATGCTTTGGAGGCTCATCAGAGCTTGAGGGTGCTACGACTTCTGAAACATATTTAATGGAGCCTTGGGAAAGAACATCATGCACACTTATATCTGGACTTCCTGAAGGAAGGGCATCTTCTTGGGAGGTCTCCTCTGTAACCAGCTGTGATGAAGAAGTGGTAGGAACTGAACTCCAGAAGTCATCAGATTCCTGATGAGGTTTAAAAGGAGGAAATAAGAAATCTTCGTCGCTCTGGCCAGAGGTGGTTATTCTTGTTGGCTCGGTGCCTGAAGAAAGATATACAAACTCTTCTTCTCTGCCTTTGGTGGACTCAATGAGTTGAGAAGGAATTCCAGTAATTGTTTGGGATTCCAAAAAAGGATCTTCCTCTTCAGAAATTTCACCAATAGGTGGTGAAGTAGCATAATAAACTGCTTTGAAAACATTATCCTTACCATGCAATTCTTCTCTTGTAAAGTATCTATTTGTTTTAGTTTCACTGGGTTTTGTTCTCATTTTTTCTTGACTGTAGCTGGATGTAATCACCTGAAAATCTCTCCTCAATTGGTTCATTGTACTGTCAGTGCTAGGAACCACTGCAGTTTCTTCATCCACCTCTGTTTCCTTTTCATCAACTTCATCCTTTGAGAAAAATATCACAGCCGAAGATAATTAAAAATGTTTATAGACCCTGAACATGAATGAAAACTAAAACTGTAATAATACATTTTCCTGGATCAATAAATCAAGGGGGGTAAAGCAAAACAACACTAGAGAAGACTGTTGGTCTTAAGCGAAAGTATTAACTGCAGGAACAGCTATCCTCTTTTATCTTGAAAAATATTACTTATTTGCAATAAAAACAGAAAAATGATGTGTCCCAGCAACTTCTTCAATATTGCATTACTTAAACCGTGTTTGAGAGGCAAAAATCACCCACAGTATTTATTTACTTTATTAAAAAAGCTCTAACTCTTTCCTAATAAAATGCAACTGTATATGCAATATATTGTATACACAGCAATGACAAAATGGTTTTGCTATCAGACTGCCTTAGAGGTTTGCACTAATATCCTGATGGTAACTAAACTGTAATAATAGTAACAGAATTTGTAAAATATATTTATGACTTCAGGTCTGTTGAATTGTCAGAGTTTTCTGGAAAAGAAGATTTCACAATCCTCAGCATGACTGTCAGAGTTTCACAAATGTGAGTCATATCCCTTAGTCCTGTTTTCTGAATATGAATGATGACGAATAACAGTACTTAGTGCAAAATCTGTGTCAGAGTTTCGCCTTTTAAGAACATATCCAAAAGAAAAAAAAAAAAAATACGTGCCTGAATGCAATCAGGACTTAGGCAGTGTTTGAGGATCTAAGGTAAAATCCTTTTGTCCCCTCTCCAGCTTCCCCTGCACCAAATCAAAAAATGTAACATTGAGGTACCTAACTTGCTCAGCAAGTATTTTTGTTTTGACTTAGACACAGCAGCCCCTGCAACTCTGTGCTGTGGCCCTGTCTAGAGCTGCACCAGAACTGAACGCGTCCCAGCCCAACTCTGCAATCTAGATTGAGGTACACTTTCAGTTTCTGAAGGGATTTGATTTGACAGACACACATTGCTCTAAGAGACAGAGCAGCAGAGAGCCTCTTGCAAATAGTTTGGTTGTTTTTTTTCCAAATATCTGGTAATGTGGTGGAAAAGCCATTGGTTTTTATTCAAAAGCATAATGCTGAGAGAAAACACTCAGTAGACAGAAGATAGGTACAGTTATCAATTTAACAACTCCTCAGTTTCCACTATAGTTTAGGTTGAGTAGATCTCCATTCCTGCCCTGAACAGGGCACAGCAGGGAGAATAAGGTAAAAAATCAACAGCCTTTGAAAAAATGTGCCCAAGATAAAGAGCTTCTTAGTACATTTTTCACTGAGGCACTCAGCAAACAGGAGTTGTGAGCTTTTACCCAGTCTCACCAGAGCAAGGGCTTTACCCACTAGGGTAGAGCTGGGCTTCCCACTGCAGTCCCTCTTTGCACCAGGATCCCCTCATGCACTTGCACAACGTAAGGTACCTCAGACGTGACTCTCAGGTTTGGATTTCATTCTAAGGACTAAATACCTAAAATGTAGGGACAGCAGCACCAAGACTGGCTGTCTTTAAACCTGGGCTGACCGGGACAGGCCCTTGTTTCTAAAGATCTACTTTCTGCAAGGCAATGTATGCACTGTGAAACTTTCTTGGTTCAAGTGAAAGTCAGCTGATGTTTACTGGCATATAACAGATGCAATAAAATAACCTAGATACATAGCTTACAACAACAGAGGAATGACAGTATTAGTGGTTACTAAGTGTCCACAAATGCAAGGGAGGGTAAATAGATAGGTAAGCACAGGCTGTCTATTTAACTAAAAGGACTTGTCATGCAGTGAGAATATTGTGGTCTTAGACTGAAACTATAAACTAAAAATTCTGAGGGATTACTTGATATTACTTGATAAATGTCTTACTGAAGTAACTGTCTATGTTGCAAAATTGGTATCAGAGACTGAAAAAAACTTAATCACAGTATTTTTACATCTCTCCTTGCTACGACACCAGAAACCTAGTTACTGAATATGAAGCCTCCAAAGGTTATCATAAGATCATAAAAAATTTTGTAAAACAGAGCTATACTTCAAAGCCTAACTTGTGTTCAAGAAGAAAATGACCCTCCAAGAATTTCTGAGTAACTGTTAAATCAATTGCACACTGGCAGCAGACACACTTGAATCTCACTTTTCAGCACAACTATCATCTTCCCTTACTTTAATTTATAACATGGTAAGACCATCACAAGCAAGCACAAATCAAACTTGTCTTTAACTATAAAGCCTAACACTGGATGGCAGCTTTGATTCTGCTAAATGAACAATTCTGTCAGACTTCACAGAGGGATGATTGTAAACTGATGTCCCATTTTAAAAATATTTAGGAATATTCTGTGATATCCTTTACTTCACCATGTCTCTCCAGCCCCAGAGAAATACTGAGGTATCTCCAGAGTTATCTAGGGGGAAATACAGCTCCAAAGCTATATATGCACATACATATATATCTATGTGTACATAAATGCAGATAATACACTCAATTGGTGACATAGTTTTGTAAATTTTCACAGAATATAATTTCAATCTAGTTGAAATATATTTATTATAAATAGTCTCTTAAAAAAACAAATGAATGCTATACCTCATATTCTTCAGCTTCACTCAGTTCAGGAATGAGGTCAGCCTCTATAAAACAAAAATACACACCGTATCATCCACAATTTTAAATAGTCAGAATTCTGAATTCTGCAAGGACACAACTGATTAATTAATATGGTTATTGAGACTATGTCTAAGATTTTTTTTGTCAGACTGTGTTTGGAGAAGTGGCCAATCCCTGGGATCGAGGACTAAGGGTAGCAATGCTCACTCATCTGGACAGGACACATTCATTCAGCCACAACAATTTTGTCTGGCTCTATTTTGATACCATTGGATTCGCGCTTATGAAGGAACCACACGTTGGCTGGGGAAAGTCAAGTTTACAAGAACGTTTTCAGTGAGAAATACAGTTTAATGCAGAAATACAGAAGAGAGAAAAACAATAAGTCTGGGGATCAACTATTTCTCTACACTAAATCTGAAAACTGAAGATATTCTTGCAAAACAATCTGTTCTATACCTTTCATACAGAAAATTCCTTATTTGTGCACCTAGGCTTGGACTTAGGTACTAGAGCAACAGCACTGCCATAATAGTCAGTATGCAGCAGGCTGCATGCTTCCAGCAAGGCAGACCAAAGAGACCCACCCTTCCCAGTGCTCGCAGCCTTTTCAAACTCCCACCATACCTGATTTAATGTAAAGACATGAAGCCAGTTGTATCACATCCCAGAAAATGTCCCTAATAAACAGGTACTGCCTACTCTGTGAAGAACTATTCTAGAGGCTTTTGAGGGATTCCCAATTTAAAAAGATAAAAACCAACTGAAACTGGTTGAAGAAATTAATTTCCTACAACTCAGTTGAAAATCTATAAATTTAGAGGTAGCCTCTTGCCTTCTTTCTCTCTTTTTGGCCAAATCCAATGTTATACTTCTGATGGGGGTCAGCAAGAGAGGCTCCAAAGCAGGTTGAAAGAAACATCCACCACACTAGTAGGAACTGGCACAGGTCTTCAGTGAGGAAATCTAACATCCCTTTCAGAGCATTAATGCACCTCACTGGTCCTTTGGTCCACAAAAAGGCCCATATCAATTCCCAGTCTTTCTAAGGCTTTCTCCTAAGACATGTTCTAGCACTATCTGCTTACACAAGTGCAAACATATATTCTGAGGGCTGATTTGCACAAGGTGAAAATGCCAATCTCTTAGCCTGGAGAGCAATTCTAAAAATACCATCACACACAGATCCATGTCTGCATTTCCTCCACAATTCCCAAATGTAGTTTGTTCAATACACCAAGATAAAAAATGCTATCTCTATATTTCTTGTTTTTGCAAAGTCAGATGGGGATCTATGACTTAATTTATATTCTCTTTGGTCTATCCATATTTACCTTTCAAAACAAATTGAGATGTGCTATATGCAGCATACACTAGATAAAGTTTATCAAACTAATAAGCTCATACAGTATTATTTGTAGGTTAGAGCATGCAAACAAATTTTGACTAAACAATGCTTTACAAAATCTTCACAAATTGTCCTTTAGTAACAAACATCTATAAATTACCAAGTACAGAACTGACCTTTCTTTAGCTAGATATATAAAAAATTATCTTACCTCTGACTCCTGTGGCCTAGCAGGCTCTGGGATAGGATGGGGAGGGGAGCAGAGGGGAAGAAGGGGTGGACGAGATAATGATATTCCCTGCCTTCTCAATGATACAAATCAAATATTGACATTAGTCTGAATGCCTCCCCATAATAGACCCACACCATGTACTGGGCATTCAACAGACTTCTCTGAAACATATTTTTAGTACAGAGGAATTCTATCCATTCTTTTTGTGGTCACTATTCTTGAGTTGAGCTTTAATCAGACTCAGTCAGAAAAACAAACTATACTAATTGTGCTAGAGTACACAGTAGGGCACATGCTCTCAAATTCCACCAGCAGGAAACTACAGTTTCTTGCTGTTTTCTCAAGGGAGAGGCACTAACATACATATGTACATATACATATATACATATACATATATATAGATGTGTGTATATATATGTAAAACCTGTTTATTAACAAAAACCAGTAAATCTCTAGGAACTTTATAAAGCATATTTAAATTTAGATGGTCATAGAACATATATTTGTCAAAAGCATTAGAGACACACACTTACAGAAGTTCTGTTAATTGTGCTGCTGAGCTTTTGATTTGACAGGAGATTACAGAAATATAATAACATCCCCCATCCAAGGTAAAGAGCCACACCCTCCAAAAAACAACCCATTGATGTAGGTTGATGAACAAGCTTGTTTATTTTTTCTGGAACCACATATTGATTATTCTGTAGTATACATTTTAAAATAAAATAATTAAATAATTAGTTAGAGTTCTGTAGAGGTCTTTTCATAGTTCATTTTAATGACAGATGAAGAAACGACAGAAGAAATACAGAAAGGGTAACTATTTCCCTACATTTTTTCAATAGAAGTATTTAAAAAATCTCTTTAAACAATGTGATTTGTAATCATAGAATAATGTGCACAATATAAACTCTTTTTCATTTCTGTACTGACTTATGTAATAAATGGCATGGCAAGAACAAAAGTAAAGCCTCTTTCTTTTGATCAAATTAGTTTTCAGATTACTACTTTTATCAGTACAAAATTAGAAAAAAACATCTCCTAAATCAGACATGTAATATATGCTCAGTGCTTCTTAGGACAAAAATCACAAAGACAAGTTACAAAAAATTGCTTAGTTAGACTCTCACAAAGCATTGCCGACAGCATGAGCTGCCAGCCAGGAGACAGCATCTGAGAGCTATATCCCAGCATGCTGGGGTTTTTTGACAAACACCAACTGAAGTCTACACAAAGGAAGAGAAGTGGGGAGTTATATTCTTATTTTTCCTTTCCTGTGTCAGCAAAAGCATGTAAGTACCACCAGTATTAGCTACACAACAAACTACTGCACAACCTTCAGTTCTATATAGGTGTTATCTAGAGAGTCAAAGCACACATTTACATAGTTATTCAAAATCCAATTCTAATAACAAATTAAAAATTTGTAAATAAAGGTTGGATTTTTATCAAAGCTGATTAAAATACTCTACACAATTCCCTAAATTTTCAATGCAAATATAGTAGCTACATAAGTAGTGCCTTTTGGCTAGTAGTGGCATAGTTGGCTTTTACTAAATGGAGACTAACTAGAAAAAATTTAAACCTGCACACACACTGAATTACGAGGTGAAGGGCTGCAGTTCTGAAGAGTTCAGGAAAAGCCCAAGGAGTAGAGGTCTCCACTCTGGTGGCTTGCCCAGTGTCATTACATTACATCTCCTGAGGCTTCCAAACACTGAAGCAGAGACCGTGGCCCCAAAGAGGTTCTTCATTTTACAAAACATTGCTGAGAACAAGAGCCTTGGACCTGTGGATCAGCAGAGCCTGCAGAGCCCTCACTAACCATCTTGGGGGCACCAGATTGGGTGGGGAGAAGGCATGAGAAACACTGTCTTGCAAGTATCTCAAAAAGGAAAGTCTAAAACAACAGTCTTGAGGTTTTTGAATATCAGATCTCATTAGAAGTGGCCATTCCAAGGACAGAATTCTTCCTGGAAAAGGGCCCATCTAATGGCTCTGCATGACTCATGCCTTGCTTTAGCTCTTAACAGGAAGACTAATCGATCTGGAGGTGACTGTAGTGAATTTCATCTTAATTAAACTGGATTATTCAGAGTAATTCTTGAAAAAGATTTAATTTATGCTTTATGTGTGTCAACTTTATTTCATGTCTTCATGGTGAAGATAACTTTTCTTTCATAAATTCCCAAGCAGGAGCTCCAAGAAATCCCCTTTTGCCTCAAGATCTATAAAGCAGATCACAAAACCAATTTGATGTTATAGTTATAATCAGCAAGCTGCTCTGAAGAAATCTTTCTTCTTAGATATCTACATTCTCAAATGTCTGTTGTCTAATATTAGGTATATTAGAATTAAGTATGAAAATATTTGAAATATTTGCAGCAGTTAATTCAGGTGTAAATAATTAGTAAAAGTAATTATGCAAATAGACATTAATATTAGAAATTAATGGAAGTTTTTTTCATCTTTTAAAATTGTATCCAGACCTGACACAGCATGTAAGCAACTTATTTAGAGCAGTATACACTCTTAGAAATCATACGAATTACATGAGAGGAATTTTTCCTTGAATTTTCTTTATTCAACGATCTCAGAGGTACCACTGTGGCAGTGCCAAAATAAAAGAAACAAATTAGATGTAATAACCTTGTGTCCATTTCAGATAGGAAACATGTCAATGAAATTTTCTTTTGCCTTTTTTTTTTTACAGGCAAATATTAATTTTGGTATTTAATTTTTATTTAGAATCTTCATTCTCTTTTTATTTATATTGTTTAAAATTTAAAATATAAAAGTAGATATTAATGATTTGTCTGTGAAAAAGGCTTGAGAGTATCAAACCTTTAGTCTGATACATAACATTTATTATAGCAAATATAACACAGTCTGAAATAGAACATTTATTGTACCAAATTCTCTTGCCTGAGCGTACAAACCTCACAAAAATTTCTGCTGATACTGGAAAGTAAAGTTAATTTTCCAGTATGTATTTCCCTCACTCTCCCTTCTACCAGAATGAAAGCAAAGCCCCTGTTTTGCATGACTTCAGCAGAGGTACAGCAGGGATGCCGTGCTGGGTGGCAGGACCCACACTGCTGGCCAGCCACAGGCTGCCCAGTGCCTCATCATCCTCTTGCTGAGCCTGCTCCCCAGCAGCATCTGGGGAATGCACTGACAGTGCACTGACAGTGTTCTGCCAAGGTGCGCTGACAGTGCTTGCCAGCCCCAGGGCTCCTGTCTCTCTCCCTGCCCCTGCACCCACGTGTCCTTCCAAAGGGAGTCACGGACCACAGCGGGCTGCTGTGCAACTCATCCTTACAGCAGGGATACAGCAGCAGCAGGAGGAGGGCGGTTTATCCTCTGCATATCACCTATACTGGACTTTGTTTTGCAATATGTATTTTCAGAGATTTTACAGCTGTGATGGCAGCACTGTACTGACTTGATGTGTTGAACTGTTGTTAAATGATGATAACACTACGCTGCTTATTTGTCATTCCGTGTAGAAATGGATGTGGGGTATGCAGGTGAATGCTTATCTGAGAAAACTCGTCAGACACAAACCCAGCAAATTCTGAAAAGTAAGTGGAAGAATATACTATCTAAGAGGTGGATAAAAGGTAGACAGAAGAGTGAAATGTCAGGTAGACTGTCAGAATCTTGTTGTGGACTTTTTAGAAAACTAAAAAGAAATAGGAACATTCTGGTAGGTATTAACCTAAGACCCCGAAATACATTATTCTTAATACATTGTGTTTGAAAGACAAGTTAAATCATTCTTAAAAATGTGTATGTACTATACCTGATGCTGTGTCCTCCTCCTACAGACAAACCCACATTATTACAAGCCTATTACCCTTATTAGTCCAGAATTTATGTAGTAGAGGTTGTTGAGAATCACATTCTCTTTCACTGTAAAGAAATGTGGCTCCCTTGAAACGAAAAACTGGCCTGTCTTCCCAAGTTCACCACAACATCACTAATGAAATTGCTGTAGCTAAACAGACATACATAGCATAAAACTGAATTTACAGAATACATAAACAAACAACAAAATTCAGGCCTTTAGATAAAAAAATAGCTCCTAATATGATCAAAAAGCATTTGAGTTTTTCTATGATTAATTACAGTGTTCTTGACTAAAAACACAGCTCTAACTTACTTTTATAAGAACTGAATCTGATGCTAAAACTTACACCGAATTTAAGGAATTATTAAGGTCAAGATCAAGCTTCATGCTATAGTTTCAAGTTATTTCATATTTACCAGCAGGCAGAAGAAGCAAATCTGGCTGTGAAATCATTAAGATTTGTTTGTTAGGCCTTTTGATTTTTTTGCAAGGCAGCATTAAAAAGCAAGGAAATTCCATCATCAGAAGTCTTTTGAAATCAAACTCCAAGTATTCATAAGAAATCAAATTTCAAAATCATTAATATAGACTTATGAATCATATGTCGGGGTTGTATTGCTTGATTCCTTAATACTTTGGCTGTGTAGATTAATTTTGAGAGGATACTTGAACCATAGAGAAATAATACCAAACATGGTTTTATTTCCCTACATATCTAAAAGATACACTTGTGAGATTTGAAATCAAGTAGGTACTTTCCAGAATATTCTTAGAAATAAAAAAAAATAACATGCAGTTTTTTATAGGTAAAGTTTACAAGGAATTATGTCATGTAAAATATCATTAGCAAGGGACATGCTGAAGGTTAACTGCAGTGATTTTGAAATTTCATTTTGGCATAATTTGGAAGTCACGCATTTTACTGGTTTGCAAACAAACTACTTCAGATTTTTTAGCTAAAAGGGATCACTAAACTCAAAAGACCACTTACCTGGGTCCTCTAAAGGCATATCGACAATGACTTGGTCACTGTATTTTCCATACAGACCATTAGAGCAAACAGCAACTATCTGAAGAACATAACTTGTATTGGGCAGCAGATTATTTAGAATAGCTCCCTAAAAGAAAAAAACACATTTAATCATTTATTTGCAAATAAGTATCAAGTATTCGAAAATGTTATTTTTTATAACACAGTTTTCTTATAAATCATAAAGCTCTTTTCTGCTAGTATTATAATGTGTGCTTTTTATATTTTATTGTCACAAATGGTCTTCATTCAAATTAAAAAAAACACTTGTGACTTTTTACACGGAGGATACCAAACCAAATAACTATTTAGCATTGAACACAAGTTTAGGTAATATTTTGTCGGATGTGTCTTTAAAGAGGGTTAGAGGAACAGATCTCATTAGTAAAACATCATGAATCTGTAATCAGTAACTTCGTATTTATAGCAGTACAATTGAATTGAATCTCATTAGGTGCTTGTGTAGGTCATTCTTTCACATCCATGATAAATGAAGTACAGATTGTTATTAATTGATAATGGGTTTTATGGCTAAGGAGCTCTGTGATTGACATGGTCACAGCCAATACAGGCAAATAAAAGTAGCAATCTGTAGAGTTTTTCCTGTTCTAGACAAGAGAAGCTTGTCTAGAGTTTTAAATTGTCTTTGTGGCTTTACAGCCAAAATATGAGATAATTTCTCTTCAATCAGTTCTCAGCTACAGTTTAATCCATCACAATAATTAACAGTGAGTTGTTAGACCATCCCTTTTTAAGAAATTTGAAGAGTTTACAGTTACCAAGTCCTGATACCCATCAGTCAGAAACTCGTGCTTAGTCTGGTCTTCTCCATCCAGCTGTTGATAAAAGACTGCGAATCTCTCAATTGTGGTGTCGTATACAACGCGAGGTCTTTCCCATGTCACAAGAAGACTAGTATAATTCTTTGGATCAGATTGAACATTTTCAGGTTCTGAGCTGCAAACTTGAAAAAAGAAAAGAGGAAAGAATATGATTTTTATTAAACAGTAACTCTACTAAAATCTTGAGATATCTTGAAATATCTCCTGAGAAAACCAATGAAACTCTTTCTGTGTGCCTTAATTTTAGATTTCTACTAAAATATTTGAAATGCCATGCTATTATAAACAGAACCAGTATTTTAACACTAGATTTCCAGAAGCAAGTAAAGTTGAGGACTGAGTCTCCTCTCTCTGCTTCTTTGTGAAGCATATTTTGTGAAATATTAGTATCCAGTTCCTAAAAAAAACAAACATAAATGATAAAACATAAAGATTCTTAGATCTTTTCTGGGAATCAAAAAAATCTCAACAATTATGTCTTTATCAGTCTATCACAGGAGCACTAGAAGAGCTGCATACTCTCACACTAGCTATAATAGACTAATCCACAGCAGATTGTTTTTAACTGTTAAAGGCAAACCTATCCCCTGTATTTCCCCTCAATGCTGTTTGAATCTTCTTATAGTACTTAAAGAAGAGAGAAAAGGCAATTAAGGAGAAGCTAAGTATTACACTAGGAGTAGTCATTTAATGTTATTATATTTTAAGGCTTGTTATCACATTTTTAGCTTGACTTTTGCATTAGCAATTACACAGTCATTCCCTATTTGGAATAAATGAGGGAACATTTTTTACATCTTATAATGTGCTTAGAGTATATATGAGTATCTAGAGAAAGCAAGCAAAAAAAAAAAAAATCAGTTAACTAAGAAAACAAGTGCAGATCCTTTGGAATTCTCTAAAAAGAAGCAAGCACCAAGATGCCTCAACGCTTTGGGGGACAATGCTGCATTTTGAGTCCTTTAGCTTTGCATTTTGCCATTTGAACACAAGGGGGAACTCAAGCCCCGTCAAAATATTTGTCAAAAGAACTCTCGTTCCCCAGAGAAGGCAGGCAGTCCTGAGCAAGTCAATGGAAAATTAGCAGCAAGGCTGTTTTAATATTTGTATTTGTGCATGTAAGCTAACAGTAGAGGCAGCGTTAGTCTGTGTAATTTAGTTAGTCTGTGAATTCTGTTGCCAGGGTTTGAATCGACTGTGCTATATAACTGATACACCATTATTTAGACTTAATTATTTTAATTGATGCAAAGGAAGAGTAAATTTAAAAAAGAATCTCATGTTGTGTCCATTCCATTCCATTCCAAATTTGTCATTCCTCCCCATTTCCACCAGATGGCAAGGAGAAATCATTAGACCAGCAAAGATGATTCCCTTCTCAATTATGAACATTAAGACATGATTTAAACAGATTTCATTCTTTTTCAGTGAATCTGAAGACTCCTCAGCTATTTCTTTTCAAAGGTGCTTAAAATTCTTGACAAAATGCTTTTTTTATAACATAAACACCAAGCTTCTCTGTATTCCAAATACTTCTCTACAGTCTTTTTTCCTCCCTTCATCTTTTCTGCTTATGAGTGAATTTGGTTCTGAAATCTCTGTCTGTATTCAGACTCATAGAGCAGTATTATAAAACTTTTAAAGGTACCAGGTTGTTGTTTCCAGTGTTATTTCTTTTACTTTTTTCCTTTTCCAGATGGTTCTTTTATTTTTTCCCAAGGAAAAAATTTTGTTCTCTTCCTTTTGATGGTCATCTCAGCAATGCCTGACAATATTACTATGTGACAATTATCTACACATTATTTCACCTCTATTTCTTCCCAAAATATTTTATCTTGCCCTTCTACTGATGTTACCTCATAAATCATCCTTAAATGATCCCTCTTCTTTCCTATCAGTCAGTAACACAGAATTATTTCACTCTGCCTTTTCCCATCTTCCTTCTTCAGAGATAGAAAAAGCAAGTAGACCACATGACAACTTACCTAATTAAGTACTTCTGCTGTGACTTTTAGAAAATCTAAGCAAAGAGACTGCAAGAAAGCGAGTTCTTAAGTCTGTTACTAGTCTGAAGCCACAAATATTTAACTGGATTACAAATCACAAGCAGCAAAATACAAAATAGAAAAAAATTCACAGGAAGTCAGAGGCCTGCTCAAACTCCTGCTAGACTTGAATCCAAGCCTCTGCTTTCTCCCAGTGAGTACTTAGATTCTGGTTTTGCGTATCACACAATGCCGTGGTAATGCACCTATCTTTGCTCATTCTTCTGTGAAATAAAATGCTACCCGTGTACCTTAGGAAATTTTAATCTAAACTTAATTGTATCATGGGAAACTACTGGGGTACATCAGCCAAAATCATTGCCAAAAACTGCCTGGGCTATGTTTTTGAGCAGAAGACCTTTATCAGCTGCCCAAATTTGGCTTTTTTCCCCTCACATTTGTTGCTTTCTTCTACTTTAAGTTAAATCTATGTTTGAGATTATCTTTTTAATTCAACTTTTCAATTGTTGAAGCCATGAAATCACTTCATTTACATTCAGATAATCAGAGGCTTTGTAGATCTCTGACAGTGTGAGGCAAAAAGCAATTTTTTTTTATTCCAGATCAACATTTTCTCTGTAACAGAGGTGGAGCAGCACAGTAGACGTGTGCTGGGCTGATTTTGGCTGGCCACCAGGTGTCCACCCAGCCACTTGCCCACTCCCCCTCCTCAGCAGGGCAGGGGAAGAAAGTAAGATGAAAAAGCTGATGGGTTAAGATAAAGGCAGAGATCGCTCACCAACCATAATCATGGGCAAAACAGATTTGATTTGGGGAAATTTATCACCAATAAAAATAGAGTAGCATAGTGAGAAACAAAAGCAAAACTACGAAATCTCCCCACCCTTTCCTTCTTCCCAGGCTCAACTTCACTCATGGTTCTTCCACCTCCCCACTCCCAGAGGTACAGGGGAACATGGAATGGGAATCATGGTCAGCTTATAACACTTTGCCTCTGCCACTCCTTTCTCATGCTGTTCTTCTGCTCCAGTGTGGGGTTCCACACAGGATACAGTCTTTCATGAATTTTTCCAGCCTCTGTACAGTCTTCTGGGAACAGACTGCTACACTGCAGGTCCTCCCTAGGGTCAGAGGTCTGACAGATATTCTGCTCCTGCATGGGAGCTCCACAAGCCACAGCAAGGAGCCTGCTCCCACATGCAGTATCCACAGCCTGCCACAGGTCAGGCTGCCTCACCACAATCTCCACCCTGGGCTGCAGGGGAATCTCTGCTCTGCTACTGGAGCACCTCCTCCCCTTCTTCCTTCTCTCACCTGGGTGTGACAGAGCCGTTTCTCACGTTCCCCTCACTCCTCACGGCTGTGCAGCTTTGTCTTCCCAGAGGTGCTGCCACCATGGCTCCCAGCACCCTGAGATGGGTGGGTTGGAGCCAGCTGGAACTGTTTGTGTCTGACCTGGGGCAGCCCTGGGCTCTCCTCACAGAGACCCCTGCACCCACTTCTGCCAGTGCCTGGGCACCTGCACCCCACACATTGTGCCATGAAAGTGTCCCACACACAAGTCTGGCAATCTGAGAATCTGAGAATGCACAGTGAAGTCATGTGGACTAAGGAACGTGAAAGGGTAAATGCATGAGTCCTGACCCTATGTCTCACAAAAGAATTTAACTAAGACAGCTGTTGAACTTTACATGGTTGTATTTCTCATGGGAAAACAGGCTGACTAATACCTTTTATCAATATATATTGCCAGTCTTGAATTTTAAGAACGCATTGTTTTTTATACCTTACTAAATCCAGAAGATAAATCAGAGTTAGGTTTCAGCCCTTATTCCCAGGGCTATACCAGAAGGGTGGAGCAGATGGAAAGTAACCCAATGTGCCCAGCAGCCACCACGATGGCTCTCAGGTTTACAGGAATAAACAATGATTTTTATTATAAATGGATTTGCATGGCAGCTGAGGTTGGTGGAGATTAAGCATTACAATTTCAAAACACTTTTTTTAGGTGAATCCTCAAGTATGGCTGTAAGGATTAGATTTAATCTTCCTAAATTGCTACTTATATATTGCATAGGGAAATTACACATATCACTAGGCAGGTCTGGGGAATGAATCATCTCCCATGCCCTTCGTAGGACTGTGCTTGTACATCAAAAATGTTGGGGATGTCAGTGTGAGAAAATTCCAGAAAGTATTTTGAAAATTCCTGAAATTACTTTATAATGGAATAGAAAGATTCTTCTAGCTTTTCTAAGAAAACTTCTTAGTTCTACTTAAGAAATGTCATATATTAATTACAGCAATAAATCAAGCATTTAATCCTAGTGCCTAATGAGAATCTACACTGAACACAACAGGAGAAAATTGAGATTCTAGGTTTCACAACAGAAAATAATTTTTCAGTTATCTACCTGAATAATAATCAGTCTTGGCATTTCTCATATATCCTCTAAAGGAATTAAAAAGATTAGTTTATTCTGTTGACTACTATGCACTATTAAACATGAATAAGCCTATTGACTCTGAGAGACTTTGGCATTCGTGTTACAACTCTTACACCTGAACATTTAAGTTTAATGATTCCTAGGGTTTTTAAATTTTATTTATCATTAAATGGGGGAAAAATATAAAATCTTCTCTAATGTTCTACATTAAACAAATCCTATAGTTGCATTTGTGTGTGTCTATATACATGTGTGATCACAAAAACATGTAAAAGTACATGTATGAAACCATACTTCTAATCTGGAGAACACCTATAGTCTGTGCTTAAGTCATCTGTTTATGTCTAATTAAAGACAGTTCAGTGAAATTGAGTTAAAGAATCTACAGGTATTCCCATCCAAGCAGCAACATATTGCTTTCAGTTTAGATGTTTTCTATATCTTCTTTTGTGCTTGCTAGTATAGGAATCATTGACTTCTATGTTTAGTGCCAAATCTTGTTTCCCATTACATAATGTACTATTTTTGTCACATCACCAACTTCACTGAAGTTTTAGGTAAGACTGAGAACAGAAACTGGCTTCTGGAATTCTCTCTATCTAAGCAAACTACACTTTCTAAGCAAACTACATGAAATTAATTTGGTGACATCACTTCAACCTCTGTTGAAAAAGCAACCACACTATATGATAAAGAACCAAGTAGGTTTGTAAAACAAAATACTCTTGCAGTCTCTGAAAAGGCAGCTTTGTTGAAGTCTGAAACACATTAAAAGGGCAGTGTAAGGAAGCTTGAACTGACGTGATCTTCACTGAATGCTTGGTCAAGACAAGCATTTAATTTTCCACTCCATTTAATCTGACATGCTTTATGATTGCTGTTTTTTTTCTCTGAAGTGATAAATTTATGAGTAATAACACAGTGTGCGACTTTCTACACAATTTAAAATGAGTAACTTCATACTTGGATGAATCTTTTACTGAAAATTGTCTTTTAACTTGTGAAGAGAGGAATGACTATTCAGTAAGTACCTGCTTCATGAATTTCTTCTTGCCCAGTGTAAGAGGAAAACACTTGCCCAAAGAACTTATATTGCTGTTCTCTGAAGTTGTTTTGCAGGTAGTCCATCAGCATAACATAGCCAGACTGCTGCATTGTCAGCACTTCACAGAATACAGCTAACTAAAAGACGAGAGGAAAAAAAGAAGTTAGAAGTCATTAATAGTCAAAAAGTCTGCGGAAAAGATGTTGGATAAAGTCTCACAGTTGAGTTATCCTGCATGGCACTGAACTTTTGTTCTTCTGTACTAGCAATATATCTAATGGCTTACTTCACAAGTGTTTTTCAACCACTCTGCTATTGGAGGTATGCTCTGCTCAGCATCACCATGTGGCTGGGGGAATATCCAAAAAGTGTTTTGTACTCCTCTGTATCTGAGCTCAAAGTCCAGACAGCCTGGAATATGTTCTTACCCCATTTTAAGACAAGACATTGTTCAGATTCTAGTACTAAACTATAAAAAAGGTAAAAGATAACATAATTAATAGAGATACTTTCTAATTTAATGGCTACATGAAAAACTTCTAACTAGATAAAAGAAAAGCTTTGTTTTTGGGCTGGCAATGAATGCCATGAGTGTCTACCATACACATGGCAAGTGGTTTTCTTTGATATTATGTATAATTGTTTGGTTTTACTACATTAAACAAATTACCTGGTTTTCAGAAATACTTATAGTATCTTTAAACACAATCCATTCAACTGTTTCAGAGCATGGAGGAGCTGATAGAGACCCATTATAAGTGTAATATTTGTCTGTTGCATTTGGCAAGAGATTCAGCAAAATAAATGGTTCTAAGGCCGCCTGCTTTCCTGAAAAAAATAGGAAAAGAAAAGTAGAGTTAGATAGTTAAAATACTACAGAATTTATTGATAAATACAAAGCACACTCTACAAAAGAACTACTATTATATGAACATGCTAATTTAGAGGTTTTTCAAAATTTCATCTCCAGAGAGACTAGCATACAAATAAACCATGAAGTTTGATAAAGTATAGTTCAAACCCAAATTTGTTTACTTGGGGAGGTGTAGTAAGTTACTCCAGTAACAAAGAGAGTAATTTTAGTATATTGGTTCACAAGAATTTTCTTACCGTAAGCTTTCATGCAAGGTGCCAAACCTTTGTCTCAGTCTTGAATTTCAAAGAAAATAAGTTTGTTAAATCTTTGTTCTAGGTCTACATGACATGGCTTCAAACCCTCCTCCAGATTTAATCAAGTTGTTAAGTTTTTTTTGCAGGATCTGCACTGCTAGAGAAAATCACTGCTTGGGGAACTGTCCTTATGTTAGACCTGAGGGCTAATATTACTCATGATTGCAGAAGTAGAATTTATGTGGATCAGGATTCTTTTTTTAAGTGATGATAATATAGTGAAAAACTATAACAGCTTTACAAAAATCAGCAAATGTTGCAAAGACCTCCTCCAGGAGAATATCTTCTGTGAAAATTATATCCCATCTTTCAGGTCAGCAGTTGACTGGGTACCTTGTCAGCCAGGAGTAAGCATGAGGAATTGCTGCAAGTCCATCCACAGAAAGCTAAGTGTCTGCTCGTCAGGCAGTAGGGTCCAGCAACAGAAATTGGCACAAATGGTAACAACTTTAGCAAGGCAGACTTTTCAGTCTGTGACAATTATCTGCTTTACTGTCTGGTGCATCCAAAAGAATGCTGCTTTTCACACCTTGCAATACTGTAGATCCTACACAACTTATTTCAATCTAAAGTTACTCATTTCAAGTTCCTCCCTAAATGGTAAGTATTTACTTCTGAATATCTAAAGAATTTTCAGACTGTGCATTATCTCATGCTTTTACAGGTGTTACTTCTTTAGCCCTGTACAGATTTCTGACCTGTCTTTGTCTTCATAATTCCTTACAATTTTGGTGAGAGCAGCAAATTGCATTAACAGTTGACTACAAGGGATTGATGCTTTGCATCTCTGCAGTGACTTCTCTCCTCTAGGGTTTAAGAGGTGACTTGTCTCCCCTCTCTCATTCATGTATCATGAAGAGGGAACATTTAGCAGTGTCGAGCTAAGCACATCCTTCCATTTCTCCTGTCAAAATGTTAATCAGCCTTCAGACAGAAACTATCATTGCTACCTGGTAAGTGTCTAGTTAACACATACTCAGCAAAAATGAAGTCCATTTTATATTGATGGCTGAGGACATGAAACTTCTCATTCATAACAAAAAATCCTGCCATACATTTTGCAGCTCTGGATTTTAGAATAGTCTTTAATGAGACTGACAGCCTAGATTCTCAAACACCTACAAAGAATGATGAAAAAACAGAAAGTTTGTCTAGAAGGAACAGGAGTGCTCCTCTGCAGAGCTTGAGAACTCAGCAACTGTGATTCAAATAAGCACAATGCAGATATGACTGACAAGGACAGTTCATGTATATCAGAGACAAGGAGAGACAGTGTGCTTTCCTTCAGAAGAAACAACTTGACTTAGTCAAGACCTGAATTTCCTGAGCTCATCTGCATTTTAGTCAGGAAAATTGTATTCTAAGCATTGTTGAAGTGCCATGTAGTGGCTGTATCTTGAATCTTGCTGCTGATAGTTTTACAGCTCCCTCCAAGGCTGTAGGACAGCATCTGTCTTGATGCTTGCCCCTTAGAGGACTACCTTTCAAAGAAGATGACACACAAAAGTAATGAATCTTAACTGCTTTATATTTCCACCTTCTATGTCTTTCTAACCTATGAAAGGTGTTCACTTTTATATTTGTTGAATCGTGTTTGATTCCCAGAGGAAAAAAAAATCTTGATTTTAGCGTCATGCTTTTGAAGGCTTTTAAAATAGCTTTTTACATTCAAGCACCATTACATAAAGGAAAACTGAGACAAGGTTTCCTTAAAGTCATGGACATGATGCAAGAATATATCCCTGTTCAAGGCAGTGCTCATTTATATTTATTCTTCTGCAAAGACACCATAAAACTGAGTTAGAAACACAGCCCAGATCTCTTTGTGTAACACTCTGAAGTCATGTCCCGATTAGCAACTACTACCAATACAATATATTTGGACTATTTTGGATGTACACAGGAGCTACTGAAAAAAAATTCTCTCCTGTGAGTCCACTGAACACTGACAGCCTCACTCTTGTAAGACCCTTCTTGGATAGTTATAACAGTCTTACCCGTCTTCCAATCAGATACAAAATCCTGACATGTATGACAAAGAAGACTTACATAATAAATCAGATTTATCTGGATTTAGCAGTTAAACAGTTACAAATTTTTCATGATGTTTATATTTATTCATTCACACTTCTGTTGTTACAAATAGTCTTGGGATAAATTAATCAGAGAAACATGAAATACCTCAAGTTGAAGAAAAGTACGAGGATCATCAAGTCCAACTCCTTGCCCCTTAGAGGACTACCTAAAACTAAATGATATGACTAAAAGCATCATCCAGATGCTTGGTACCATGACCACTTACTCCTCTGGGTTCTGTTCCAGTCACAGATCACCATCTCAGTGAAGGGCCTTTCCTAATGCCCAGTCTGAACTTCTGACACAACTTCACCCCATTTCCTCATGTCCTATCACTGGCCAACACAGAGATCAGCAAATAATTCTCTGTTGCCCCCCTTAAAGAAGTTGTTGACTGTGATGAGGCACCCTTCTCCAAGCTGAACAAAGTGACCTCAGACACTCCTTGTCTTCAAGACCTTTCACAATCTTAGCTGCCCTTCTCTGTATGCACGCTAATAGGTTGATGTCCTCCTCACATTGTGGCACCCAAAACTGCCCCAGCACTCGAGGTGAGGCTGCCCCAGTGCAGAGCAGAGCAGGACAATCCCCTCCCTTGCCTGGCTGAGGATGCTGTGCCTGATGCACCCCAGGACACAGGTGGCCCTCCTGGCTGCCAGGGCACTGCTGACTCATTCAACTTCCCATTAAACCTAACCCCAAATCTTTTTCCAAAGGGGTGCTCTTCAGTCTCTCACTCCCTGGTTTGTATATATAACCAGGATTTCCCTTTCCCAGGGGCAGAATCTGGTACTTGCTTAGGTTAGATTTCATGTAGTTGGTGACTGTCCAGTTCTTGTCTATCCAGATGACTTCTGTAATGAATTTCTAATGAAATAGGCGTGACTGAGCAATACAGAACCATGCCCCTCAATATCTTAAAGGTTTTATAATCACACTGAAGTGGAATTTAGTTAATCAGTAATCAATAAAACATGGAGGCGAACTTACCAAAACGACTAACACTATCTACTCCATTAATGATTGCATTATAATCTGGATTATCTTCTAGTCCAATCTGTCAAAAAGAAATTGCATATTTTAACAGTACAGGCTTCATGAAAAAAAAATTAAAGTTACACTTTACCACCAAAATTATAGATTATTTAAAGCCAAACAAACTTATTTTGCTCATTTGCTTTTCTGCAAGGACAAATTAGAAAGATATATGCAATTTTTTAACTCAATGATCACACATTGGAACCAGTTAAATTCAGTTTGAACATCTGCTGTGTTTCAAGGCTTATTAAATGACACAAAGATATATTTTGTTTACCTCAAACAAAATTGATAAAGCTCTTAACTTTCCACTTCCCTTAACTGCCTCTTCAAAATCTGTAAACTGGTCTGCATCGTAGCAGTAGATTTGCATCTGCAATTAAAATATATATTCAAATGTTATATATTAAAAAATTGTAAAAATTAAACAATACAATCATTTATATTCCCATTTTGAGGAAAAATCCATCCAAACAAAAAAATTTAAACAAATTTTTAAACAAATTTTTTACCTACCTCATTTGCGTCATCTGAGGATGCAGAATGAAATTCATCAACAATTAACTATGTAAAAAAAAACTCTCTTGGAAAACTATTAAGGATGCATGAATTACCCTTTCAAGGAGCCCAATGCTTTCCAAGGACAATACAGTAAGTTGAGATAACTGGACACCTGACCTAGAGTACTTGGTGAAACAAATCTTTATATCAGTGATGAAACACGTATAATATGTCAAGATGTCCCTACTTCATCTGCCTTGCAGTAAGTGTAGAAAAGCTACACTTTTACAGTAGAAAAGTAATATAAGATTACCAGGCACTTTGAGCCCACATCTCACTGCTGTCATAAGCATTGGTTTTGTTACACCTGTTTCCCTCTTTCTCCAGATGCAGCTGGGAAATCTCCTCCAGTGCTGGGTAACCAACATGTATGGGGCAGTGACCTGCTCCTACGAGCTTTCTATGAGACGATGGTGGCTGAGAGTATTCTCTGTGATGCCTTATCAGGACAGATGGAGTGTGACTGGGAATCTTTAAGTGGCTAGTGAGGTAAAAGAAATGACACTCTCCAGGGATTGCTCCAGGCTTACCACTTTTCCCCACGTACAGGCCAGCCCTGGCACTATTGCTTTGCTTTCACATAGAAGTTCAAAATGCTCGGAATGAGGAACAGCACAGTTGCCTGCCACAACTGCCTCTTTTTAACTGGGAAATGACACAATGCCATGTTGAGGGAAGAGAGTTTGGCCTTTGTGCATCCCAGGAACAGCTGCTCCTCTCCTCCACCCCACTCCCATGCTGCGCAACCCATTCTGCCAAATTAGCCAGGGGGACAGTGGCCTGGCTGCCTATCAATGTGACTGCACCCGGGACCTGCTCACATGGCTCTTGGCACACCACTGCCAGCTCTCTCCAGCTCAGCAACATGAGCCATACTTTGCATCTGCAAGGCCCAACAGCTCCCACGGGCTCTCAGCAAAGCCCTGACTTTGAGAAGTCCATTTACACTTTAAACAATGAACTGATGTGGAATATGATGGCTCAAATTCGCAAGAGCTTAATATTTAATGGGAGATTTGTCAGATTAGCAGAACTGAGATCTAATATCATCTTAGAAGATGGGAAAAAATGCAGTTTAGACATTCTCAACATGCCACTAACACATTATGCTGCCCTTCTAAAATGCATCATTTATTCTTAATTTGGATTTAAGTGAATGACGATATTTGCAAATAGATTTAAGAGATGAACAAAAGAATTTTGTAGAGTAGTAAAGCTGCAGAATGTCAAATTGTTGAAATCATCAAAATCAATTCTATACCTCAAGAGGAAATTTTTGTCCTTCTAGACTATGTTCGGATCCGTCTGATGATGCGTTGCATTTTCCCCAGTGAAAAGTGATCTTGCTTGCTTTGAATATGGTGTCTAACCCACCTCCACTCACATAATAATCACTTGTCAGGTTAATTTCCACTGAAAAAATTGAGAAAGAGGGAAAAAAAATGAGTGACAATATAAAAAACCAGCCAAGACATCTCTGACTCCCAGTATTAGGTGCTAAAAGATAAATATGATACGCTTATTTCCCTGTATTTCATAAGCAATTTGACAGGAAATTGGTTACTTAAACTAAGTAACAAGTGTGGTAAAAAACTATTAGCATGGAGAATATGTTTCATTTCATGCTGTAATTTATTAAGTAGTAATTTAATGAAGTGCATTTGGTTTTCTGTTATCTGAAACTAGACATAGAGCTACACTAAAAAGCTCAGAAAGCTGGTCTAGCCACCAGTTCGCTGCCTAAAAAAATAAATTCCTGAAGTGCACACCTTCCTGAAAGGGTCTGTGTTTCTAACCTCTGTTTCTAACAGAAAGGAAAATACACACCTGCCCCCCATTTTTACCACAATTCTATATACAAATCATGAGGCAACACGACAAAAGAATATTTTAGCCAGTTGCTAGGAGGACTGTCCTGACATAAGACTCCTTAGCTGTGGAGCTGTCTCCCATGGAAAAAACAGTGACAGGCCTTCAGCTGGACATAGCTATACACAAACTGTAGATGGGACAGAGCATTTGTCTTCTGGAGAGAATGAGCAGGATGGGATAGACCGAACCCCACATTTTGGCTTTCCCATCTCCAGTGACTGTGAACTGCTTGATCCCTTGATAAAACAGCACTAATGGAGTTCATTTTCACTACATTCCTTTCCACAAAACCTTGAAGATCATTTAAACAAGCTCAGCAGTTCCTCTTATAATATCCAGATTGCTGCAGACGAGAAAGAGCTCAGTTCACTTTTAAGGACTTTAAAGAACATTTTTTCAGGGGCATCTTGAAAAGACAAAGCAATATTTATCTCAGCTAGTAGGGCAGGAGGGAAGTAAGTGATCTGTGTAGCGATATGTAGAAAGTACATAACAGAAAGAACAGAAATTAGGAAAAATGATGCTAAACTGAACTAAACCAAACTAAACAAAAAAAAGGCTGATCTAGGGGTCCCAGTGAACTGGTAGAAGGTCAAAGACAGCTGTTAAGAGATACCTTTCTCCACACCTATGCCCAAACCAAAGAACAGTACTTCTAACAAGCAGCTTTTAGTTACTGCTTTCCTGGATTTATAAGGTGTTATAAAATGATTTGACAATTTAGATCACACCACAAGCTTTTTTCATGGCAGGGAAAATAGGCACTTGTAGGAATAAATCACTTCTTTCTAAAATGTATTTCTAAGATTGTTAAGATAAATCAGAACACAAAAGCACTATGAGTAATTCAGATGAAAGTTTCCATATTATATGTGTCTATGTGTAGGTGAGATGAATCCCAACCTGAGTTTTTTGTAACTTCAATTCATCTGTGAAGTGCTTTCAGATGAGTAGGTAATTTATTCATATTTAAAAAAATCATTTTTGCCTACCCATTACAGACTCTAGGTATATTGTGATAATTACCACCATTTCACAGCAAATGCCAGCTTACTGTTTAGATTTAAATATGTGCCCACGATGGGATGATACTCACGATGCGATTGTTTTGGCTGTATCTGTCCATGCACATAATTTTTGTTTGTGTGATTTCTGTTTAATTTAGCTACTGTCATCACTGTTGTTTTGCTCATTTATTTAATAGATAAATTCAGAATGCACCAGCTAAGTGAAATGAAAATGCCCCATTAAAAGTCCTTGGTTGGTTATTTGTCCTATATTACTTTTCAGACCTCTTAATTTCAAACATGAAATCTTTTTTACAAACATGAAATCTTTTTTACCCAGTAATGACTCCTTGCGAATGAAAGTATCTTCCAAAGTTTCCTTTTCCCATCCATGGAATTTAAGTTTCTTCAGATTCACATTAACCTGGGTAAGGTCTTCATCTATATTAATAGGTGATTGTTTGGCACCATTACAGGCAGAATATTTCTTGCCCCAGTTCTTTTGGTTCAAAGTTCCTAGAAATCAAAACATGTGGGGTAAATACATTTAAATCCAAACTGGCACCCATACATTTTTTATTGTGGTGATGTTAAAACACAGTTTGCAATCTGAGATCAGAGTACCTGCCCTTCTTTTAGACTTTGTCTGTAGCAATATTTAGTACATCTATCACTGATTCCTACCTTCAGCAGTTAAGTCACACTCTGAGCACTCTAGACATCAACACATAAATCCTTATAAATCTTTAAGGAAAGCACAAAACAACAACAAAACCTGCATGAACAATGTACATTGAACAAAAAAAAGCTTTCAGATGAATGGAATCAGGATGCAAAAAACCCATGGGAATTGCTGGAAAACTATCCTATACAAATAAATTTTCATCATACCAATGTTAATTTTCCTTTTGCCCAACGAAGTCGTCTGTCCCGTAAGGTTTTTAAATATAAGGAAGCAGTAAGATTTTGTAAGAATTTCTTACGCAGAGGGGAAAAGGTAAACTGATTTTGCCTGGAAAAGGGAAAAAGACGAGTGATGCTCTGTCTGTATGACCCAGCTGTGCCTGGGGGGGGCTGGGCACTCCCACTCCAGCCATCTGTCTCCCTGTGCAGCTGCCCGGCAGAGGGGAGCTTCTGTGCTGCAGCAAGAGCCATCTCCAGGGCACAGGGGCTGTGTGGCACTTCACTGGGGCCAGTCCAGACACAAAACAGGGACACAGACAGCATGTCCCTCACCAAAGACTTGATTATTTTCAAGAAATGCACAAGTACTCCACAAATCAGTACAATGCAGTAGCAGCAGCTCTGACAACCTTTTGTTTCTATAATATACTAATATAAATGGAACAATATTTTGTATATATTAATGTGTTTGACAAGATATAGATATTTTTCCTGACAGGGAATTCTGGTAACACTTCAAAATGCTAATTAAAACCAAGAGTTAATGACACAGATGTAAGAAAATGGAATTACTTCAGTTAACTTCCCACTTACTAGTAGTTGAAATTAATATTAGTGTATGCAGTGCATATATTTGAATTCTACTAGATATATTGAAATAAAGCAATGGTCATTTACAGGCCAGTGTGCCGCATTCAAGTCTGTCAGTGAAGATTTGCTGTATTGTACTCCAGGCAAGGACAGCTCTCATATTGCACTCAGAAAACTCATGGAGGGAAGAAGATATGCAGTCAGTCCTGTAACCATGACAATAGGCAGTAATACAAGATGCTCAGCTGGATAGCCAGCTAGAAACAAACCTGAACTAAATAATTGAACAAGTAAAAGTCAAGCAAATTACCAGTATCACCTTGCTGCATCAGAATTACTGCATATGGTATACAAACACATTTGCTGCCTGCAAACAGCAACAGAGGAAACTGGCAGGAACAACAGCCAAACAACCTAAAGGGAGTTGAAGCCACAGGCTTATGAATGTCAGCATCCTACAGTAGGGACTTGAGCCCTGTACCAAGCAAGCACTGGTCCCACTGGAAATGGCACACTGGGTAAGCTGTCAGCTCCTCCTTAAGTCAGACTTGTCCTGGGCTTTAGTTGTCAATTATAATTTATCACCTGGAAAAATAATGCAATATCCTGATTTGTAATGCACTCTCACAAGACAACAGTGGCTAATATTTCATCTCTTTCAAAAATGTCCCTTAAGAAATTCTGAGCTCAAGTCAACCAATACTTGGATATTAATCTGCTCAGGTCTTCTACAGTGAATTTTCTAACAAATATTGAAAGCTTTTAACATCAAGAAAGAATTTTTTTTTTTAAATATAAATTAGAATAGTTAAATCTGAAACAGAAAATCCTCCAAATGGTCAGAAAGGCCAGAAAAAACAACTCTATGCTCTGTGCATAGTTGCAAACAGTCTCCTGTTTCCAGGTGTTATTTCAGACAGCTCAGTGATTTTCAGAACTACAGAAAACTCCTCAAAGCTCTCTCTGGAACGTTTCTGCCAGTTTGGGTTGAGACGGCTGCCCAGGGCCATCCCTTGCAGTTAAGCTGCATTCTCTACTCCATGCTCTATTTCTCTTGGTCCTTTTGCCAAAACCAAACACTTCCCCAGACTCCTGCAGTTGCCCCAAGGCAGCATAAATCTCCATTTGCTTTCCACTGACATACTCAACCCTGTAGCTCACCTGCAGTCTGTCCTTCAGAACATCATCTTTTTTTTTCCCAACATGCATTTCTGTTATTTTTCTCTTCCCATCACTGGCATTAGAACTGACTAAAAACACTGCTCTTTTCTTTTTCCCACTACAGTGCTTTTGGTAAATTTCTTTGATGCTTCTTTTGATGAAAGACATTATTGCATTTTTCATTCTGTCTTTAAATTCCCTACTGCCTACGATTATGTTCAATAAAAACAAGTAAATTAAAACTAGAGAAACTATATTATCTTTCCAACTTCCATAGTTTTGTATTTTGTGGTTTTGTACACAGACCTTAAGTTCTTCAACTTAGTAGTCATTACTTGTGTACTAAGTCCTAACATGCATCTCATGACAAAATTTGCAATCTTTTCTCATCCCAGAAGACAGTGTGTTGCTGTAGCATTGATAAAGAACTGTTGAATAAAATGTACAGGAAATTAATGGCAGGGTCTGATCTATGGCAGGAACAAGGGGAATGCCCTAAGGAATGGAGTCTGAGAAGGAATGGAGAACTGGATTCAGGTCATGATGACCCAAATTATATTGGAGCAGCAAAATACATGTTTATGAATGAATTCTGCAAATGTTGGAGCAGATATTGGGTGTGTATATTAGCAAGTAGAGCTGAACAATACGAGTAGCTTTACAGAGGGAAACAGTTGAGGCTGAGGACCAGATGTCCGTATCAGATTGTCGCCGTTGTGTTAGGAACGGCTGGTACGGCGGCAGTAATGACTCCAATACATCAGAAGGCAAAAAGAAGCATTTATTGAGAAAAAACTCATTCCTTTATAGGTGAGTTCACGGACTAAGAATGTATTGGTAATAGCAAGTGACACCCCTCAGCCCATTGGTGCAAGAAGGATAACAACTTCTTGAAAACACCTTAATACAAATAAGACGTAGCTCACGTTCAGCATGTTCACAAATAACAGGTGCAAGATATTGGTTTTAATTCTTTCTCTGCACCCTCCCACAACCTTCCCAGGACAGCCTGTGAAAGTTGTGAGCTTTTCTCTATGACCAGGCTGTCAGCAGCCACATCAGATGTGTTTCAGAAGGTTTTTATCTCAGTCTAGCTCTATCTAGTCCCATGGGCTGAATGCCCACTGGCTGCTGAAGAGTATAAAGTACTCTCCTGCAACACAATTCCTGTTTGGTACCAGTTAAGATGAACCCATGCCACTGTGAGACAACTCTATCTTGCAAACCAAAGCTTAGTAAGTGCGGTGCAGACAGGAGATTTGCTTTAAAAGTCCACTCCTGATCTGAACTAAAATGTTAACATAAATGCATCTGGCGTAGGCAGCAGGTGGTGGAACTGCTGCAGTTTACATAACTTGCTGAAAACCAAAGTAAAAGTGAAAGAACTGAATGTTTTTAAACAAGAGCAGATTGTTTTACTATAGGTGTTATGATGGAAATCGTAAATCAAAGCTGTGCCAGCCATTTTGAAAAATATTGTTGAAACAGAGCTTTGAAAATGAATTCTCCCAAACTGTGCTTTAGAAATCTGAGGAGAACAAAAATATGCATAATATATCTTCAAGAGTGCACAGAGGAAGAATGTTTGTCAGAGGTGTCAGATCTGAAAAAGTAACTGGCAATTCGTAACAAATGGAAATAAAACCAAACAAAGTAGATTAAATGAAGGCCTGTCTATAATAGAACGTTTACCACTCTTGTCCACAGCAAAATGTCTGAAGAAAAGTTTCCTAGCCTTTCTTTCTAGGAAATGCTCATATCTAACTCTGCTCCTCAACCTCAGGCTCTATGATCCCACTCCTTCAATGAGCATCCAGTTCTTTTGGCTTCCACTTCAGCTCTCACTGAGAGAAAGAAACAGAGGTGTTAGAGTGTGTCCAGAGAAGGGCAACAGAGCAGGTGAAGGGTCTGAGTCCAAATCTTAGGAGGAGCAGCTGAGGGAGCTGGGGCTGTTTAGCATGGAGAAAAGGAGGCTCAGGGAAGACCTTTAATGAAATGGATGTGAATCCTAGGGTTTATTTATAGATGAAAGACAGCAGAAAAAAGAGATGGACTCTTTACTTAATTTCTTCCCCTCCATTTTTTCACCAGCATTTACTTTCATGATGTTAAAATTACTTCCATAAATATAGACTGGACACACAAAAGAGATTAAAGATAACCCCTCTCTGTGGACTATTAATAATGGATTTGCCTTATCAAAAAATGTTATTGACTTATCACTTTGAAGTGTTAAGTGATTTAAATTATTCTTTTTTTACCAAACATGTTTTATCTAAGATATGAAAAACCAGAAATAAGGCCACAAAGAGATATGCATACTTACACTGGGACAAAGTTTAAATTTAGATGCCAAATCAATATTGCTCTGAACTTTAAAATATAGAGTTATTATACCAAAAGTTGCACAATGCACTCTCTGATTCTCCAAGGCAGAAGAATGATTTCCGTTCTCAATCTGGATGAGTGCACTACTGGCCCAAAGAGAGAAATTCTGCCAATATGGATCTTAGGAATCTTACCCCAGCTCATATTCCAAAGGCTGTAACATAACACTTCGCATTCTAGGGAAACATTATGGTCATCAAATAATGGATGACTTAAGTTTCACATATTACTTAGTAGAAGGCAATGCTTCTGTGTGATCTTGATCTTCACTTTAAGGGTTTTAGGATTTTGAGTTTTTCCCCTCCAAAAGCTCTAACTACTCCCATAGCCTGATCACGATCAGTTTCATAAGTTTGTAAAAATTCTTAAGACTGGAAAATCCTTGAATTTAATGGATGAAATTACTTGTCCAGACAGAGTTGTAACTACAAAGAAGGAGTTTTGGCTTCCAGGTTTGGGCTTAACAATATATTATGCCTGTCTCAATGATGCAGTTGCTTGGAGGTTTTCCAACACTGAATTTCTTGCCAATATCTTGGTCAAGTTTTCAAAAAAAAATTTTACTGGTTTGGTTAAAGAGAGTCAGCCCAAAGAGTAAATCCAGGAAAATTTAATAGCACTTAAATCCTCAAAGTTCAACACTAACAGAGTAACTTGCTTTTAAATGAGCAGAATTCAAATAATATTTATGCCATGGACTTTTTCTGCCACTCCTACAGTGACAAAGAATGTAATACAACACATTTTCTTACTGTGGAGTACAATATCTCAAATAAAGCAAACACAATAAACAGAAAATTCTAGCTGCTCTGCAACCAGATGCATTCACGCAAGCCAAATCCTCTAATCCTTATTCTATTTAGCATCTTATTTGTCATTTTTGTATATAAATATCAGCTTACCTAGACTGTATCTTGTGCATTGTGTCTATGTGCACATAAACATGGATTATCTGTGAGAATACCCTGGCACAGCACTAACCTGTATTCAGCTGAACCTTATCATGTTAATTTTCGCGCTCCTCATTTAAAATGTCCTAGACCACTCACCTCTATTAAAATCTGTCATAGAAGATGTGTCAGGAAAAGACTGATGAAACATTTTGCTATCTTTAGACTATGGCTCTTTCTTCCATTTTTATTTGCTTATTTTTTGAACATAAACTATGTTCTTTCTTCATATCTACAGTCATGAAGACATTGCTCAATAAAGTAGTCAAAAACCAACCAAGTAATAAAAAATGTTTTGTTTTTTTTTCACTTTATCCCCAGACAGAATAAACTACAGTTGTTGAGATACAGTGGAAAACTAATCAGTCCTATTAATACAGCGGCTGTCTGGTATTTTTTCTTCTGTGGACTAGTCTGATGATTCATAGACAGATTAGGTGAATTACTGAGCAAAATGCATAGAAGGATGAATGCCAGTGGACAGCTTTCTTTCATAATAGCAACTGTTTGCTGTTCCTTCTTTCATTGATCTGGCCATTGCAGGCTAGTTAGAAAATATACAAATACTTCTGTGCTAGAGAAATACAGATTATCACAGATGCTCCATCTGCAGGGCACTCAATGGGACAGCTGGTCAGACTAGGACAAGGATTATGAGAGAAATTCAGTCAACCTTTTAAGGTACGTCTTTTCTATTATTCTCATCTCATTGCTGCTGAATCTGCACATAACTGCAGCTAGAGAATGATGTAGTCATATATAATGAAAACTTGCCACATAATTTTTTATAATTACTGTAGTGTTATGGTCTAAGAAATATTTTTCAACTAAGTATTAAGGAAGGAAGTTTGGTACAGTGTCAAATGAGAAAATATCCAGAAAAAAAGAACACATTCTTCTTCCTGCTTTATTTAATTCTTGACAATCTATGAAGCCCTAATTGGGCCTCACAGCTTTTAATCTTGTTCCAAGGAATTCAGATCACAGCAGTTACTTCCTTTATCTTCAGTAATACTTTAAAGCATGAAACTGAATAAAACACTGTTGAGTGACAAGAATCATTTCAAGACTACAGATAACCAGAGCTGAAAACAAAACTGAAATACATGGAACCGACTCACCTTTAGATTAAGAAATAAGCATCAATAAACATGGCCTATGGCTTATTTTCATATAAACATACCCACATTTTAATTAGCTGTCAATGTGTCATGGCAACATTTGCTCTCCCACATAAGAGTGTTTAGTCTTCCACAAGAAAAGGACTTCCCACCCTTTTTTCAGCTGTTTCACATGCTGCTAGCAGGGAAGGAAGAATAAAATGGGACAATCACAGGCATTGTCCCCTCAAGCTGCCCCTGATTTGCAACATAAAAGCAACATTTTTCAAACATGGTGAGGCCCCAGGAGCAGTTTACCTGTACTTCCTAGAAGTAAAGCTTACTCCCAAACATGACTACTGTACATAGAACAAGTGGATGTTTATTGTCTTTCTGTTGGTGAACAAGGGGATAAATGAAGCTTATGGTGGTATCTCCCTCTCCCCCATATCATGCAAGTACCATTTTATGAGAAATGGAATGGCTGCACGTGAAAGAAATTGTGTAGACACAAAGGTTGCACCAATTTTAAAAAGGCCTAAAAAAATGCACTTCACAGGACTCTCAGCTGCAGCAAAGAAAGAGGAAGCTATAATCTACTTCAAGCACAGCATTTAGCACCTGTCTGATAAGTGGTAGTTCATGCAGTCCCAGGAGATGAGCACAGTGAAGATGAGTGAAACTCATCTTCAGCAGCAAGAAACCTCATTTTTGTTGGAGTACAGATCTAAGTCTAATGACTCACATTATGGCACTATGTTAGTCTTCACTTTTCTCTCCTCAGTACTACAAAGTAGACTCTACTGTATTTTATAAATGATCTTGTGTGACAGATCTGAAAAAAACCAAAATGCAATGATGAATTTAAGAACAGAGTATATAATCTCATTCTCAGCTCAGCAGATCTAACAATATTGGCTTTCACTGAGAAAATTAATATAGTCTCCTCTTCTTTCTTTCTTTCTTTCTTTCTTTTTCTTTTTTTCTTTCTTTCTTTCTTTCTTTCTTTTCTTCCTTCCTTCTTTCTTTCTTTCTTTTTCTTTCTTTCTTTCTTTCTTTCTTTCTTTCTTTCTTTCTTTCTTTCTTTCTTTCCTTCTTTTCTTTTCTTTTCTTTTCTTTTCTTTTCTTTTCTTTTCTTTTCTTTTCTTTTCTTTTCTTTTCTTTTCTTTTCTTTTTATTTCTTTTTTTTTCTTTTTCTTCTGCTTTCTTCCCTCTATTCTCCCTCCCTCTCAGACCATTAAATGTAAACAGGCAGTCTACTTAGCTCCACGAGAAGTCCTGTTGTGGTATAGCATAGGGGCACTTTTTCCTGTTATCAAACACATGCATTAGTATGTTGCTAGTAGGAAAATAACTTGGGTCAGCACAAGCCTATCTAGAAGAATAATACATTTCATAAAGGCCACAGTCATGAGTTCTTATCCACATTTATAAAAATAATCCACAAGTAGGTTCTCTGGGCTTTGAATCAGATTGGCTGTGAATACATAAAACATCACTATTGAACAACAGTAGTGGAACTGTGAATGCAGAAGTCTCACAAATAGCCATCAAAAAGGTCAGTATTTAACCCTGAATAGCAAAAAGGCATTTATTTCAGTTGTAAAGAATAACATAAAGATCATAAAAAGCAAGGACTAGATAGATAAAAACCAAAGCAAGACAAATATAACCATAAAAGACTATTGGATTACATCATTGGCCAGGGAGTCCCAGAGGCTGCCTGTAGATAAATTATGCTAATGCCTAAAAGGACATACCAGTAATTCTGGTTCTTTGCTCTCCAGGTTCTCATTTTCACAGAGCTTCAAATTTTTATAAAATGAAGCTCCTAAATATTGCCAGAAGAACATAATACCATGGGAAATTTGGATTACTTTTAGCATATTTTAGCAGGACCTTGTATCACACTTCTATGGGAATTTCAATACACATTCTGTCTGCGTAACGGTAAGGATAAAACGAGGTGATGGGCAGAATGTGTTATACAGTATTATATTGAGCTCTATGGATTTCTTACACTGAGCCAAAGCTTATGCGTGCTTATCTACACACTTGCTTATAATATTTTATTTTCTACTTTAGAAAGACAATTCTAGTTCATAAAATGGCCTTTTTTGCAAGGATTTTTGACTACAACAACCAAAAACTTTAACTCTCTTTCTTTCACCTCCCCAAACAAAAGAAAATCCTTTGAAAAATGTTAAAAATCAACCCCCTCCAAACATTACACAAACCTTCCTTCACTAATGGTATTATTTTATTTGGACTAAATATAATTCCAGCATTACCATTATGTTTACATATTGTTCAAAAACTTTATACAGATAGTTTCAGACCTGCCATAGCGATGTCAGTGGATGTACATAGCTGTTCTTCTGACAATCCATGCTAAGTTTAAATAATACTATTACCTGATTAAACTTTTTTGAGATTATCATATCCTCAAAAACATTCTTTATAAACTCTTCCACTGAGATATTTTACCCATTCTTGATGTGATAACAGCATTATGTAAATTACACAGTAGATATTTCTTTCAAGTACTTTTTGCACAAACAAGTTGTGCAGATCTCTGTTTTTCCTTTGTAAATGTAAAAAAAAATCCCAACCAGCTTTTAAAACCTTTGAGTATTAGGAACTCTCAAAGTCACTTTCAAGGCTGAGTAGTTATTCTCAAGAGTGCAGAGCTAAAAGCTATTCAGCAGTAGGTGCAATCCACCTCAGATTTGGAACTTGCTGTCATTGACAGGATTTTCCTTCACAACTTTTCCATTCTCTCCTATACTGGAAAATTTTTGAAATAAGTACGGAGGCAGCATCACCTGGACAGAGGTACACAACTCATGCAACTTTGGGCAGCTGTGATCTCACATCTATCTCAATCAGCCAGTAGGTTCTTGTACTTTCTTTAGCCTCATCGTGATAAAACTTGCCTAAAATGTTTTGCTGCTTTCAGGAGCACAACTTTTTACCTCATATTTTCTGAAATGAAGAATTCATTGCACTGCTTGTGTTGAGAAACAAATAAAAACTGTCACCTACTCCACCTGAGACAAAAGTTCAGAGTGAGGCAGTTTTCATATCAATATTAAATTTAAATTCACTAAACTCTTACACAGTTTAGTACTTTTTTTTTTTAAATCATAGCTAATACATTGAACTACACAATCTAATATACAATTTTCTTCCATGAAGATTGGTATAATCATTTTTCTTTGATTTAATATTTTTTTCACATACATACATAGGAAAGTAGAAGAGGATCTGAAGATCATGTTTCTTATTTTTGTCACATTGTTACCTAGGGATCAAATATATAAGGTACTCTTTTTACACCTGCAAATATGGCATTTTTACTTTTTACTAAAGAAACCATTTAAACAGGAAGACATCTAGCATACTTTATCACAGTGGAATAAATTAAAGCAATGGCTCGTGGTCTGTTTATCTACTTTAATCAAGAAGTTATTCTGGAAGGATCAAGAGTAACACATGGTATTCCTGACCCACTAATATCACCTAACCATCAAGTGTCTCCCAGTGCAGAGCAGTAATTTTCTTCTGCATAGAATTATGCTATCACTCACATAAAGGATATTAGTGAGTCCTCAGAGGGGACTGAATGCACACAAGTAACTTCAGTACCAAGTCATCCCCAGTACTGAAGAATCCAAACACTTCTTGATATGTAGGGACAGATTAAATTTTAATGAAATTTTATCTATTGCTGCTTCTCCTTTCATTCTTACTCTTGTTTGAAAGTATCAATTTTATGCTCAGGAAAAACATTATACTACCTGAAACATCTTATCTTGAATTTAAATATTTTGAAAATACACTTACTTAATACTGAATTACTCCAGACTAAAAATTTTCCCACAAGAATCTTGTCCATTCAGTCTGCAAAGAGTTGGACAGCCATAACTGAAACAGGCCTATAAGCTGTTAGGACAAAATCTCCCTAGTAGATGTCTATTGTGCACCTAACTAAATTGCAGTTAATCAAGGTAAAGAGACCAAGCCACATTAGAGTTCATAGATACCTAAATTTTCACCAAAAGCTTCCCTAAATATTCTATCACTGTTTGTGCCCTAAGATGCTGTCAGTTTGACTAAGCTGAGGAACCAAAATCAAAGCCCATTTTGGACACACAGACTCATCATCTCTTGCCACCATGTCCCAAGGCACAGATCCAGCTGGTATGGGCCTAGTGATCCTCAGAGCTCACAGCCAACAGCACCAAGAGGAAAGGAAGGCCCTGCAGCTGTGCCTCCTGCCCTTCAGGGACATTGACAGTGATGCCCATTTTAATACAATATCCCAGCAGTTACAGCCAGGCAGTGTATTTGGAGCACATGATTATGCTCCTCAGCCAAAAGAAAATTATTCACCATCCATATTTTGCATTTTCCATGATAAGGCCTGAGAATAGTTAAAAGGGAAGGGGAACAAGTCATCTTCACTCATTCTGCCAGTGCCTCAACATGCTGAGGCTAAAAACTCCAGCATCATTGGGCCTTAAGAAGATAAGGAGAGGGATGGCTGATTTTGTAGCCCAGCAGTTGGAGTATTCAGCAGGGAAAGAGCAGGGATGACACAAATGGGCTGAGGCAGGCACCTTTCTGCTAATTGGTGTATTCTGAAGAAAACAATTCCCCCTTGTGCTATTTATGTGCCTAATGTAGGTGCCTAACTTTGAATTGTGAAGTTAAAGAAGACATACCTTCCCTATCATCAGCACTACTAACTTTATTACACACTAAACCTTTGTGCTCTTGAGAAGTCCACACAGAACTTAATGCAAAATTCCTCATGTAGCTTCCATCGGCACACATAAACCCTAAATCAGAGTCTATTTCTTCTGTAGTATTTCTCTGGTGTTTTGGTTCTCATTTGAATTAGGTTTCAGCCTCACAACCAGATCGATGTGCAGTCAGCTATTCTGGTCACAGAATTTACTGGTGGCCACAAAACACCTGGTGTTTTGTGTTTTTTATTAATCTGTTCATATAAATAGATCATATTTCTCTAGCAAATCAAACTCCAATCAGAGTAAGCAATTATTAAAAAACTATTAAATATAATCTATTTCTAGTTGTGTTATAGGTGCTATTCCAGCTCAATGGCTAGTATATGCAATACGGCAACAAATAGCACTGCATGCATTTAGAGTTTTCTGACCAGTTCCATAACTATTTAATCACAGAACTGTAGAATGCCAGGTTTGAAGGGACCTCAGTGATCATCTGGTTCAACCCTTCCTAGCAAAAGCACAGTGCAGAAAAGATGGCCCAGCACCCTGTCCAGCTGAATCTTTCAAGTGTCCAGGATGGAAATCCATCACTTCCCTGGGGAGATTATTTCAATGTCTGACTGTTCTTATTGTGAAAAAAATTTCCTCTTGTGATCAAAGTCATAAAAACTCTATTGACCTAAATTTGCATCAAATGATGATGCCTAATTACTACATTGTCAAATAAGAAATTCAGATTGCATACTGTCATGATTTAAGCCCAACCAACAACTAAATCCCATGCAGATGTTTGCCCACTCCCCATACCCCAGTGGGATGGGAAAGATAATAAGAAAAAGAGTAAAACTTGTGGGTTAAGATATGAACAGTTTAATTGGAAATTACAGTAAATTACAATATTAATATTAGTATTAATGATAACAGTAATGAAAAAGGAGACAAAGACAGAGAGGAATGAAACCCAAGAGAAACAAGTGATACACAATAAACTTGTCATTACCCACTGACCTCCTTCCCCAGCAGCAACTGGCTCCCAGCCAACCCCCCTGAGTTTATAGACCAAGTCTGATGGTCTGTAGGGAATACCACTTTGGCCAGTTTGGGTCCCCTGTTCTAGCTGTGCTCCCTCAAGGGTTCTTTGCACCTTCTCACTGGTAGAGCATGGGAAACTGAAAAGCCCTTGACTTCAGGTAAGCACTATTCTGCAACAACTAAAACATAAGTGTTTTATTAACATTATTCTCATACTAAATTCAAAATACAGCACTGTAGCAGCTAAGAAGCAGAAAATTAACTATATCCAAGCCAAAACTGGGACACACGAAAAATAATCAGGAAAATTAGAGAAGAAACCTCACCTTGTTTATGCAAAGTGTGAACCAACCACTTACTGGTTTGAAATATTATTTTTCTGTAAGAATTTCTCTTTTGTTTACCATATGTACTCTACACCACAATCTATCAGTCTCTCCTCTCTCTCTATAATTCTTTCAGGACCTGTGTATGACTTCTCTCTAATCAGAGTAGCTGTGGATGACTAATGTAGGCATTGATTACAACTGGGGTTGAAAATTGGCAGAAGGTTATGATCATTAAAGAGAAGATACAAGGCCTGAGTTTCTAGCTAAGGCATATCACACAGGCAAGACATAGTGAAGCCTGAGTACTGAATCTTCATCTCTTAGTACAGTTTTGAAGATATGAAAAAGTTAATCTCATTCCTGAAGAACTTGCACATTTGCACAGAGATTTCAGTCTGAGGGACTGATCAAAAAAACCCTATAGGTAAATTATATGATTCTTCTGCATCAATTCTAAAATAGTGAATAATGCATTACATTAGAAGAAGGTGGGAGCTTGGAGGTGGGAAAGCTAGGCAAAAGAACTATGTAAATGAAAACTACTGAGAAAATGCAGAGACAGATCCTCGCATATGTAATTGTGAAGTCTTTGAAAATAATTTCTCTCTGCTGTAGGCAACAACAACTTTTCCTTTCATAAGAACAAGCTCTATCTTGGAATAATACCCAGAATCTTTTGTTTCCAGTACAGCCTACCTCCCTGTGGGGTAACATTAAATCTAGAAGACTCATTGAGTAGAGTTTCCATGGAATTGTTTCTGCAAAGGAAAGATGTTTTCGACTTCACAGAAAACACTGCCAGTTTGTGACTGTGAGTCACAAGAGATCTGGTGAAAATGACTTTTTTCTTCTATATTGCCTGTACTTCTGCTAATATCCAGTCACACTGCAGTTCTGATAAATAGTTCCTTGACTCATTTTTGTCTTTGAAACTCTTACTCTGTGGAGATTTACCATTGCAAACTTGTATTGAGACTCAGTCACCCTTATCATTTCTTAGCTTGCCATGTTCTTTTATTTCCTTCCTTCTCTGGTTTCATAATGATCTGCCTTTTGTGTGAGATTCTTACTTGGAATCACAGAACCACAGAACGGTTGAGGGTGGCTTTGATCTCTGGGGCTCATTGTACAACTTCCCTGCTCAAATTAGGTCATCTAAAGCCAGTTGCCTAGGACTATGTCCAGATGGCTTTTGAATATCTCCAGGCATGCAGATTCCACAATTCTGGACAATCTGAGTCAGTGCTCAGTTCCTGTTACAGGGAAAAAAGTGTTTCCTAAAGTTTAAAGGGAACCTCCTGTGTTTCAGATTCTGCCTGTTGTCTTCACTGGACTCTCTCTAATCACAGAATCACAGAATGGGTTGTGTTAGAAGGGACGTCAGTATCATCTAGTTCCAACCCTTCTGCCATGGGCTGGGGCACCTTTCACTAGACTGCATTGCTCAGAGCACCATCAATACATTCATGACTCCTGTACTGAGAAGTCCAGAACAGTACTTTAGGTGTGGCCTCACCAGGGATGAGTACAGGGGAAGGATCACCTCCCCCCTCCTGCTGGCACCACTCTATCTGATGCAGCCCAGGTCAACATTAACCTTTGGTTTTTTTTGCTGCAAGGACACATTGTTGACTTATGACCACCAGGACTCCCAGGTCCTTTTGTACAAAGCTTCTTTCCAGCTGTTTGTCCCCCAGCATGTGCTGGTGCCTGAGGATCTTCCTTCCCAGGTAGAGGACTTTGCACTTTCCTATGTTCAATGTCATAAAGTTCCCATTAAATCAAATTAAATTAATGACGAGGTCCCTCAGCACTCCTCAGAGTTGAACATCATCAGCAATCTTGCTGAGGATCCACTCTGCCCCATCATCCAAATCACTGACCAAGACAGACAGTATCACTCTTTTCCAGTATTCCTCTTTTCCCATTATGATGAACCTTGTAAAGAATAAAATAATACTAACTTGTTAAATCAAGTCAGAAAGAAAATGTCTTCACCAGAACTACCTAAACTCTATCAGAGCGAAGAGCTCCTGAGATATTACAAGTACTCTGCATGGCCATCCTGGGCTCCTCTCATTTGTGAGATGAGTTGAGCAAACTACTCCACAGCTTGGAAAATCATATTCCATGGGCACACTGGCAACATCAGTAGGCATAGCCTGAAGAGCACTGTTCTTGCCTCTGCACTGTCAACCTGAAACATTCCACCAAACTGAAATACTGAGGGACACTCTGAGGGTCTCATGATGCTCGCATTCAGTCTCTCATCAAGGAGGTATTTTTGTTCACAATTGTGTCCTTGTCCAACTTCTTAGCTGAGCAGAATTTAATTACAACATGTCTCCTGAGAACACTTGATCACTGTTCAAATAATCCTCAGCTTGCAGACACAGAGCACTAAGGGAGCTTTACTCGCTGCCGTTGCCCACTCTGCATTCCCATGTCCTTTGACTTGGTTGCAGCTGTATATCTGCATAAACTCCCCCCTTCAGATTAGATCTGACAACTCCCTCTTTGATAATAAGTAGAGACCACTGAAAGACTGTAAAGGTTGATCTTACCTTTAATTTAGTACATATTTTAATTTGATATTAGGACAAACTCTTAGTTGCATAAAATAAATATTGCCATTACACATATCATAATGGTTCCCTTGTTAATGATGCTGCTGCTGATTGCTAAAAATTTGGCAGATGTCCTTCTCCAGATGTGCTACTTAAATAGCCATTTAGGATAGAGAATTTGCAATCCTCTGCTTTATAATTTTTACAGTTCTCACCCAGTTCTCACACACTGGGCATTTCATGGAGCACAAATATGTAAGAACCTACTCCATTTTAATTGGTTTTGAAAACATAATGTTTCTTTACAACAGGGAAAAAAGTGTCATCGGCAGTATACTGTTGTCTCCTTTGTATCTGGCCGGGGCTGAAATGGTGGTAGCTGACAGTGAAAACAAATTTGCCAATTTTCAGCTGCAGTGGTCTAATGAGTGCTTAAGGGATAACTTATGAGAGAGCTAAAGAAAGGGAGAACTTGCATTCAAGAAGGGTGATTAGTGTTGTGGGTTCCTGTGAAGCATTAACTTGACAGCCATGTTCAAGTCGACAATATTTTAGTTCTCTCCTCCCTACTGAGAGTATTGTTTCAAAAAGGGTCATCAGTTTGCAAATCTGGCATCTACTTACATTGTATAAAAATCTTACAAGACTCCCATTAGCATAATGGATCCTGACATATATTTCCTAATTTGCTGTATGCTATAACTACTGTGGACAATTATAATCATACTCCAATAGCTGCTTTCAAAAGAAATTTTTAAAAATTGCTCTATTGATCTGAGATGTAAATTGCATCTGTGATGGTATAAACAATATGTCCTGTGGGACGACAACATTAATATTTTATTACTAACTTCTTGCACAGCCTCCTACATGAGCTGTGGAATGTAAAACCAACCTTCATTGAAGCAGAGGAGGAAAAACAAAAAGTGGGTATATAAATAACTTCTGAGAAATATTTAGTAATTTCAAGATTGCATAAGCTGCCTTTCTGCTTAAGATGTTGGCTTTTAAACTGCAGGTTTGCTGCCCTGCATAGGAGTTAAAGGATGCTCATTGTCAAATCAAAACCTGGTCAGTCATTTTCAAGAAAATCAGATAACTTGCTTTGAAGAAGCACATTTGTCATTTGACATCACATTTTCTATTTTTAGAGTATGCTTTCTCGTGAATATCCATATTTTTACTCATCCATTGTTTTACTCAAACAAAAAGAAGAAACTGAGGGGGAGCATGGGCAGAATTTTCTGGCCATCTCTCTGCAGCAGTGCACAGGCTCAATGCAGTATATCTAATGCATCTGGTAAAACACGCTACGCAGCCAAAGGCAAAAGGACTTGAAGGGGAGAGCCAGCGTTCACAAATTAATTGCCTTTTTCTCTTCACTGGCTGTATTGAAGGCAGGCACCTTTCAAAAGTCAGTCCAAAATATCCAATCAATTTTCTCTTAATGGCAATGGGAATGATTGCCACAGATCACATTCCACTGCATCTGCACTAGTGATTAGACCACTGGATGAGGAAGCAGTGACTTAAATTTTTGGGTTTATTCTTCTTGGAAGAGTTATGCCAAGATACTGAGAAAAGGCACAACCAGTAAAAGAGAGAAGTGTCCATCCTTTCCAAGAAGGCTGGGCTGCTGTGGCCTCTGGGCAGCAAGAGACCTCTGTTCTCAAGCTGAAAAGAAGCCTGACTTCACCTTGTGGTTTCAGCATATAGGGTAGGGGAAGGAGGACAAGGGAACAGTCTGAAGTTTTGATTCTCCTTTTAGGTCTTGTTTTTGCCTTTTACTCAGAGATAATATAATCTGAGAGGTGGGGAAGCTTCATCTGGAACCTCAATTCCAGTGAGCTGTGCTAATTTGCAGGAAAATTGCACCGTACCTTGGGAAGAAGAAAGGAGCTGTACAAGGATAGATAAGACTAATTTCAGTTCATGGAAGAGCCTGCAACTTTGTAGACTCTAAGCTGCAAATTTATGTGGAATGTGCAACATGGAGAGCACAAATATGTAAAAAAACCCCCGAATGTATCCCCGAGGGGCATTTCTAATGGAAAAGTATTTCTTGATTGTGTATTTCATTTCACTTTAACTAATTAATAGCAGTGGATTCTTCATTTGAAAATAAAGAAGAGGACAAGTGATACTTGAGCCTGATGAATATGATGCCCTTATGCAGAGATAGACAGCCCTGCTCCTCATACACACCAGCACTTCTGTGCTCTGCTGCCAGAAAATATCCCAGTGATTCCTGACAACTAGAACAGACACTCCATGGGTTATAGAAATACATCAGAGGGAAAAAGAAATATGTTTTGGATGTAACAGAGACTTTTCTCTCCCCTGACTGTACCTCTGCCTTCAAATCAACAAAGTGCATAGGCCTATAAATTGCAGTGTCTTAAGCTCCCAGTAACCTCAAGGGTTACTAGCATAGCTAGATCATGTCCTAAATGTGTATAAAAATGTATCTTAGGCTGAAAGAGCATCTGCTTAAATATACTCCTATAATGTACCAGTTTACAATAAAAACATGCAAAAATTTACAGAGTCATGTCACTGCTCTGCCTGCTCAGAAAGTAGTTTGTGTTTTTAAAGAGCATATACAAAAAAGTTTGTGAGGATATGTGGATGCAAGCCTGACATTTTAAAAAGTGACTAAAATTGTTTTTTCTAGGTCTGCTATTGTTGGGTTGGTTTGGTTTGTAACTATTCCATCTCTAGGCATAAGTTCTGGCTCCATAATGCAGTATCATTATGACACAAAAAAGAAACCTATTACCTCCACGGGGACATGGATTCATCGTACACCACAGTGCAGTTACCTCTGGGAATATTATGAGGAACGTGTCAGCTAGGCAGAAAGCAAAAGAGTGTGACATAAAAGAAAATGATTCACCAACAACAAATGTGTGAGCACCAGCGAGGCACAGTGATACTGCTGAAGGAAGCTGTTGGAGGTGTTCTGAGACAGCAGGCTGGAAAAGCTGATTTCTCATATTATCTCATTAAGATAAAATATGAATGCTAGAACAAATACAAAGCAGCCACTAGAAACTCCTAGTTGAGTGAATTGGTGACTCAACTATTTGTGGGCTCTGTAGAATAGGGCCCTGCTATTCCACAGAGCACACAAATGCAGAACAGGATAAAAGCAGTACAAACGCAGACTACTCAACCCTCGGGCTCCTCTGACTGTGAAGTCAGTACAATCCAGCTGCTGACAGTCCAGATGATCTGACCTGCTCAGTGGCACAAGAAAGAAAATGCTGCCTGCCTTCAGTGCTCTGACTGCAGGCTTGCAGTAGTCCAAGAGATAAAAAATTAAATCAAATTAAATTAACTCCATTTAATCTCAAACTGTCTGCAACAAATGTCCAAAGAAAAGCAAATGATTTTATATTTCAAAAAGGCATCCAAAAGTTTTAGAAGAGTAAGTGATTGATAAAACCCACAAAAAGTTAAGAACTTAGAGTTACAAGAAATCTTCAATGTTAAATTTGAATTGTAGGTGCAAATCAGGCAAGCCCCAGAAACAAGTCTGAATGACTTAAGAATTTACTTTTCTCAGACAGATGTTTCCATTCTACTGGACTCTACTGAAATTCAGTTCAAAATAATTACAGTACTCTAAATCACCCAGACAACATTAAATTATTTCAACAAATATTTTATATCAAGGCACGGAGTCAAGAGCTTGCTCAAGAAACACTTGCTTTGTACAGAAACCAAGTTGATAAAAGCTACGTCATCCTTCCAGAATCCAGATCCAAAATAAGGACATATCAGACTTTCAGAGAAAATTTTGTGCGATTTTTTTTTTCCCCAGAAGAGGGAATTTGTACATTTTTCTGTGTCTCTTTATAAAAAACTCCATGATTTTGTCTGGATTACTCCCTGCAGCCTTTCCTCCCACAGCCTCAAATGTCAAAACTGAGGAAATCACCTAGCATAGAAAACAATTTTCTAAGACAAATGTTTAATGATTAACAAAGTAGTGAAGGTCTGAAAATCAGGGTAATTTCAAGAATGGGTGGTAGTATTCTCCTTGTCTAAGCAATGACGTAGACACGAGGTGCTGTTTGAAAGATGATTAAATTGGGTCTAACATTGCCCCAAAGCATCACAGATGTGCAAGACTGAAAGGTCATCTGAGTCCTCTCCTTCATTACAGGATCAAGTATAATCAGATTTAATAATCTCTCACTAATGCTTGTCTTCCCCATTTTTTTGAAAGAACTTCAATAAGAGGGATTCTACAGCCTTCCTAAGCAAGCTGAATGGAACTATTCTCACAGTTATGTTTTCCTATTATTGCACCTCAGCTTTTTCATCTGCAGATTAAACTGATTCAACCTTGTCACTTCAGCAGAATTGAGAACAACTGACAACTTTTAAATATTTGAAAAATATTATCCCAACCCCCTTTTCTACACTATCTTATTTCCTTCAGTTATCTTCCAAGGATTTTGGGCTTTCTTAGACACCAACCATTCTTCTCGGTTCTTCTCTGCACCTTCTCTCAATTTGTCACTGTCTTTTCTACAAGTGTGCAGCCCAAGGATAAATACAGAAGTATAGCTGAGATATTCCCAGCGACAAGTAGAGCAGAATAATTGCCTCCTATGCCTTATGCATCATTCCTGTTAATTCACCTCAAAATGGGACTGCCTTTTCTTCAACAACAACATATTGTTAATTCAGATGCAATTATGGCTAACTGCCATACAGACACCTAGCCAGCCAGTACCCATTTTACATCTACAGGTTTGATTTACTTTCCTGGTGGGAGTAATTTGTGCTTGCTGTTATCACTTTATTGACAAAATCTATTTAATTAATTTCAGAATATTTCTCAAGCACATTTTGAATTCTTACTATGTCGCCTAAAATTCTTGCAACTTCCAGCATGGCGTCTTCCATGAATTTTTTAAATGCCCTCCCTTCTGTTATCTGAGATATAAGTGAAAATAGCAAAGAAGACCACATCTAGGGGGATTTCTTCCATATGTCTTGAAAGGATTTATGAAACTATTTTCTGTTCTCACATTACCATAAATTTTGTAAAAATCTCTATCATTCTTGATTGTGTAGAAAAAGCTGTATTTGCCTGCATTAATTTGAATCTCGTACTACCATAGACTCAAACAATAGCTCTGGAAAGTATAAACTTAGCTGTTCATCTTAGGGAGGTGCCAAATATGAAGTTTCATGACAATTTAACGTCAACGTCAATTTTCACTGATGATTGACTTTGCAGAATAAAGTTAACATGCTTGTAATTTCCCTTGGAATGTAAAATAATGAGGGATCTGCATGGCAACAGCTAATTGTCATTGGTTGTTACGAAGTGATTCCTCATCTAATTGCCAAATACTCCTAGTTTTGCTACGATAATTTTTAAAGTAATTTGATAATTTTTACAAAGTGAAAGTAGAAAAAATATTTGCACTCAATTTCTCAGCATTTTTCCTAACCGTTCCATCATTGCTAAGATCCGCAAATACAAATTTTATTGAGAAACATACTCCACTGTTAATGTGATATAAATTGGTCATACTATGAGGCAGGACTCAATTAGTTTAGTTTAATGTTAAGGGATATCTTTTTTACTGATTTCAGGTGGCTTTAGTTAAGGCAGTAACACTAAAGTTTGAAATCTGAATATAGGCAATTAGTAGCAGTTATAAAAGTGTGTACCTACTTAGCAATCATTTAAATGTTGTTTACATAGGAATTTATCAAAGAGATTTATCTGTGTGTGATGGCATAATAAAGCTACTAACTGGACATTTAGTATTCATATAACCATTTATTTTTAGACTACAAATCATGGCAATGTAGTGATGCTTGAACAGGAAATAAAGTTACAACATAAGTGATATTTCACCTAGGATATAGAACATTTTATAAACCAACTTCCTTATACTGACTCATGATCATAAAGGCAGTGGAGTTAGAGTGAGGCTGAATGTGCCTGTAGAATTTGAATGAGAACACAGATGACTGTTCAAGTGATTTCAAAACTGAGATATTGTGGAAGAAAGAAAGGAAATAAAGAAAGGGAAGGAAGGAAGGAAGGAAGGAAGGAAGGAAGGAAGGGAGGAAGGAAAGAAGGAGAGAAGGAAGAAAGANATAAGAGGGAAAGAAATGGAAGGAAGGAAGGAAGGAAGGAAGGAAGGAAGGAAGGAAAACTAGAAGTGCCTGGAAAACCAGAAAATCTCTAATTCTTTAATTGTGCTGAATAGATCAGTAAATACATCAAATTGTTACCATAGTATCTTGTTACTGTTATCGCCCAGTGCTAACAACTCAGTACTTTCACTATCAGAAAAGAAGAAAAAAGTAAGCAGCAGTAAATAGGAAGTTCTAGGCTGTGTGTGTGCAGAAAGCTCTGGAGATTCTCAGTTCTGCTAATTCACCTACTGATGACACGACATGTGAAAACACACCATCACAAGGAGGTCCAATATAGCATACGGGAAAAACAGCTGACCTTGAGAAAAACAGTATTAATTATGGCATGCAATTTAACAATGCAATTTGTAAAGTGATACATTTAGACAGTAGTGGGAGTTTTTGTTACTAATGAGAATCTCAACATAGGAAAAACATGCGGGAGGAGGAGAATCAGACCATGTCTGACAGTCTCAGAGGGCTGTAAACAGTACGATGGAAAGGCAAGTGTGTGCTGAAGCTCTAATCATGCAACTCCTAGTAAAGATAATGAAATATTAATGTCTCTGCAAAAAGTCCTGGGGGCAGTTCAGGCAGGATAAGTGCATGAGATTCTGGTTGGAGACAAAATAACTTTGGCTGCAACATAAGCGAGAAGAAAAAGCTAGTGCAACATCCAAAGGCAGACAAGAGACCAGATTACTGTGGTTTAACTTAAAAAACTAGGTGGAAAGAGATATCAGTGCAGGTAAATTTTGCCATTAGAAAGAAACTGCCCAGAACAAACAAACAAAACAATCAATTCTACCAGAAGAACCAGATTATCTACACGGTCCACTAACACAGCTGGCTTGGAAATCAAAATCAATTTGGCTGGATGGTCAAGTGCAAGGAGTGGTGGTGAAAGGAGTAAAACCCACTTGGCAGCCAGTCACAAGGAGGGTTCCCTAGGGCTCACTGCTGGGGCCAGTTCCATTTAAGATCTTAACCAATGATCTGAATGAAGGGCTCAAGTGCACCCTCAGTCAGTTTGCAGATGACATCGACTGGGCCAGACTACTGATCTGCTGAGGGGCAGGAGGGCTCTGCAGAGGGATTTGGACAGGCTGGATCAGTGGGCCAAGGGCAACTAGATGAGGTTCAACAAGGCAAAGTGCCAAGTCCTGCCCGTGGGTCACAAGAACCCTGTGCAATGTTCCAGGCTGTAGCCCAGTGGAAAAGGACCTGGGGGTGCTGCCATATGAACACGATGCAGCACGTGCCAGGTGGCCAGGAAGGGCAATGGCATCCTGGCCTGTATCAGAAATAGTGTAGCCAGGACCAGGTGAGGGAATGGCCCCCTGTACTTGGCACTGGAGAGGCTNNGGCACTGGAGAGGCTGCAGCTTGAATCCTGTGTCTGGTTTTGGGCACCTCACTACAAGAAAAACACTGAGGTGCTGAAGCGTGTCCAGAGAAGGGCAATGAAGCTGCTGAATCACAAGTGATTCAGAAGGCATTTCCCTTCTATTTCCAAAAATAAATAAATAAAGGAAGCTGTTATCTTCTCCCAGAAAGGAGAGAGCAGCTTTATCTCACTTGATCTTCTGCTGGTGAAGTCCCATTACATTTTATCCACTTGTCTGGATCACAAGTCTGATGAGAAGCAGTAGAGGGAGCTGGGTATGTTTATTTTGGAGAAGAGGAGGCTGAAGGTTGGACTCATCACTCCCCAGGTCCCTGAAAGGAGTCTGTAGCCAGGTGGGGGTCAGTCTCTTCTCCAAGGTAACAAGTGACAGGACAAGATGAAATGGCCTCAAGTTGCATCACAGGAGGTTCAGATTGGCTATTAGAAAAAGATTCTTCACCGTAAGGGTTATCCAGTACTGGAAAAGGCTATTCAGGGAAGTGGCTGTGTTACCAGCCCTGGGTGTATTTAAAAGATATGTTGCTTAAGGGACATGGTTCAGTGGGGGACTTCGCAGTGTAAGGTTAAGAGCTGATCTCAATGATCTTAAGGGTCTATTCTGATGTAAATGACTCTATGATTCTACGAAAAGTCAAGAATGGGTTTCTGAGATAGTCTTTCAAGTGAAACAATGAGGCAAAATATGACACCTATTTTAAAAACAGATTTCAATTAATTTTATGTGAGTGTTAGATGGCCTGATTGCCTGTAGCAGCAGTCTTGGAGTTGAGGAGATCATTTACGGTGCTAATAACAAAACCCTGAACATTCAATTAAGGGAGCTAATCACACTGGAAAATACCACTTCATTCACAACAACTAAAGCTGAGCAACCGGGAGAAGAATATTTTGTTTCTATTAAACATTTATCACAGAGACAGATCAAAGTACACTGTAGTTCAGAGCTCTTCTTTGCATGATCACTGAATCTCCTGAAATGTACTTCAAATCTACCTAACTGTTTAAGAGAATATGACCAATTTAACCTGAAACAAGTGACTGACTGGAAAAAAAAAAAACTTACTAGTATCTTATTATTTGGAACAAAGGCATTTATTTGTATTTATGTTTGAAATCTGTTATCGAAGTAACTGATATATTTCAGAAACAACAGTATGACTCAGTTGCATGGAATTTCAAAGTAAACTTTAAAATCTTGTCATTTTAAAAATGATTTTGTTATTTCAGCTACTAATGCATCTACAGATTACTAGTTATAAACCTGAGGGTGAAAAAATTGTGTTTTCCAATGGCTGGATGCAAGATGTACTTTATTTGTACTGACTTTAACATCAGGAAACCATACTGATGGAAAGTTTCTTTCACTAATTATGGTATTTCAGATTGAATAATAAACCTATAAGGAAAAGGAAAACACCTTAAAATGTTTTTATAGAAGATAGTAAATGAATATAGCACAGTATAAATCCCACTGTTCTCCAGCAGCACTTACATTTACGACCTGTTGAGCTGGCAACTCAGTAGCAGGTTTATGTATGTGACTTGTAACACATCTATAGACATACCACTACCCTCACAAACACAGGGACAAAGAGAATATCCTTAATTGATTGAATGGGTTTTATGCTACTGAACTGGAGTCAATCTTACACAGAATATGCATCAAGAAGTACCTTTTGATATGTTCTGTTTAACTGTGACACAGCAGGTAAGAGCCTTCGCTCCTGGTATGTTCCTATAAAACGTGCAGTGGGTGTGCTGGCTCTGTGAGCCCTTGCAGGCCTGCCAGCTGAAGGCACCATGGTAACCATGCTGGAGAGTGGATCTGACATTTAGGAAAAGACAGCTGGGAGAGACTGCAAGATAGTCATGGAAACACTCAGCCAGCTCTTTCTCCATTAGTTACTTGGGAGGAAGGTTTTTCCTGGAAACACAGGAGATAAAGTGGCAAACTGACAGTTCCTTCATGGAGCTATTAAGAACGTCAGGGAGAAGTAGGCAACAAAACCCTACATGATTATTTGATAGTGGGAAAAAGGAGAATTTTTTAATGCAAAAGTGAAACGAGTCGTGGCTGCACTCTAAGAGAAGAAATAAAGCAATATGACAAAAAATGTAAAATGGAAAGGATAGGAAGATTTCTTTTGAGAATGGGATGAAGTGAGGAGACACAAGAAGTCATCCAGAAAAGCTCCTTTTAGCACATGCTCCACAGCTTCTTTAAGAAAAAAACAAATTATGTCAAAGGGAACTTCAGATGTGTGATCAAGCCACTTCAACAGATTATCAGTTGCTTTCACACAGAGGAGAACAAGTACTGCTCTCATTTTGATCAGATAGGCATCACATTAGGACTGGCAGGTGCCTAAATGTGTTGGTAAAGATTAGCCATGATAATGTACTGGATCTGTGTGAGGTGGGTACTTACAGCTGAAAAAAATGAGTGTTTGCCTTTTTAAAAGTATGTTCTTAAGAATGTATATTACATACTGTCCATTGCCTGTTTGTGTTGGCCACTTTGCATCTGTTTTGGATAATTAGAAAACAACTGAGATGCAGATTAAGCAGGTAATATGCTAGTGTTCTTCTGCTCATACACCACAGCCCTACTGTAAAGCTAGCTTTCAAGAAATTACATTTTAATAATAATAATAAAAAACTTTTAGGTTGTAATTTTTTGCTGACTGGAACTCCAGCCATAAATATTTGCTTTCCTGAAAAACAATAGGAAAAAATATAACAGAGATTGATCATACTGTGCTGTGTATATGCAAAGTGTCATGTCAAAACATGAAACCCACTCGGATCTGAAACAGGAGAAAAGAATTCATTAATCATTGACTCAGCATTTGTAAATACTCCAGCAAAAATATTTTTTTCAGTTTTTCCTTTTCAGTTACTCATGCAGGGTATTAAAAAATTTGGATATTTATTGTTGTGGGCTTGTTTATGACACTAATGCAGTAAAAATAATTGCAATCAGTCTATAGCCATGCACTCAAGCCCTGAATTGGCTGCTTACACAGCTAGGGAACTATGAGAAGTTGAGAAACAGATTTCCAAGTCCTTACATGTAAATGATTCTTTCTTTTTTTCTAGCATTCAACACATTATCCCTCTCTTTGCTTTTACATTTTTAATATCTTAATTTTCTTAACTACCCTTTGAAAACGTCTCTTGTTAACATAGTTTTCATCAGATAAAGTGCACTGACAGAGGAGCCACTGACAGAGGGAAAACAGCTTAGGTTTCAAATGCAGCATCTATGATAAAGGATGAAAGAAGATAAGTCTATTGTTTCTGTGGCTCCTAAAACAGGATCAATGCTAGGCAATATCAGATCAAGCCACAATTTACTCTCTTATAAAGAAAGCTCTTCGAAGAGAGCAGAAAGAGGCCACCCTAGCTTGTGTATGGAGTTTATTGCAGGCACAACTGTTGAACCATAGCAGGAACCAGCTAAATATGTATGCAGAGAGACCTGGCTTCTCACAAAAAAATGACTTGTGCACTTTTCACAGCTGGAAGAGATGCTCAGAAATGAAATGCTGTGATTCTGGCATATGAACGACTGAGGGATCAGTTCAACTGATAAATCTAGTGGCAAATGCTGATTATTCCAAGACAGAAATGCTGATGGGTTTCCCTTGTTTCTCAAATTGAAAAGTTTGTTTGTTTGTTTGTTTTTTTGTGGGAAAAGAAGTAATAACATTTGAGTATGAAATTCCATAGTACAGCACAAAAATTTGAGTAAAGTTTGTTTCAGTAATTTAGCATTCAAAATTTAGAAACTGAAATAGCACGTGCTGCCCCTCCTATGCCTTCCTTTAGTAAGTCAAGCGCACTTGCAACATGCCAAGCTGACATCACTCCCTGAGCTTGTGGAGCCTGTGGCTTCACAGAATCACAGAGTATGCTGAGTTGGAAGGAACACATCAGGACTGAGACCAACTCCTGGCACTGTGCAGGACACCTCAAGAATCACACCATGTGCCTGAGAATGTTGTTCAGATGCTTCTTGAATTCAGACAGCTTGGTGCCATGACCACTTCCCTGAGGAGCCTGTTCCAGTCCTCAGGGGCACCTGAGCCCACAGGAAAGCTTTGTGCTGTCAAGAGAGAAGCCACGCTCCACTGTCCCCTCCTGCTCAGGATCCTTCCTTGTACCCTTTATCTTCCTTCTCTTGCAGACTTGTCTAACCCTGCCCTTTGGAGGACTGCTTTAACACTTATGGGTTAAAGAATATTACACAGAAAATCTACCTAGAAGGGTTTGATATCCATTGAATGAAATAGATATGGCAAGATCAGGAATGGCTTCAAATTTGTGAGTAAATTGCACAGAATTATTTATAAGGCATTATAAAAATGTGCATACTGAAATGAGTGGGGTTTGACTTCACCAGGAAAAAATCAAAACCTGTTATAAATACAGCAGAATAGCCTTTGAGTAAAAATGTCGGTAAGGAAGTCCTAAAGGAATTGGATGGAGCAGATAATTAAATACAGCCTTCTGTAAACGTAAGCAATGTGAGAATGATTTGCTGGGCTCTAAACCTCAAAAACGCACAGATCATCTTGATATGGAGGTGATGATCTAAAAGTAATCATCTGTTCATGGTAAGCAAGTGGTCCCCAAGAACATAACCTTCCTACCGCAGCATAGATTGAATGCACTTGTAAATGAGAAATCATTCAGTACTATGTACATAAGGATACTTTTATGATCATTTTGAAGGGCAAAGAGGCTTAACCAGAGGCTGCAGTCTGCTGTGAGATATTCAAAATTTGCTTTTTCCATTTCACTTTGGTATATTCCCACAGACAGCACTCCTAAAAAAGCTTTTCATTTCCAAAAGCATTTACGTTATGGGAAGTTTCTACATCTTTTCTGACCCCTGAACAGACCTTGGCAAAATAGCAGTGCGATACTATGCAAATACCTCACACGTAGACTTCTGTACTTCAGTAACCAATTTTGCATTTGAAAAATCTGGATGATGCTCAGAAAAAATTTCTGTGCACTTTGTGAAAATGGTTTTCTTTGTTTATAGCTTTAGAGGACTGAAATGAAGGAAGGAATGTCTTATCTGAGTTTCTTACCTGGAAACTTTGGCAAATTGATCACTTAATATTAATTGAAATAAAAATGCTATAATTTAGCAGTGATGAGACAAATATGAATATCAACACGCAGTTCTTCACACCTGTCCTACAAGCATCCAAATTTGAAAATTCCATTAATTTGGGGTCCAATTCTCTTACTTCCTCCCCTAAAATCCCTTGAAAAGTTTTCCACTCAGTTTATCCTGGAAATATTACTGAATAAAAGCTAAATAAATTCCACTTTGCTGGTAATAGCTTTCTACCGCCCAAAGATCAGCTTTCTTCACTGAAAAGAAAGCTTCTTGTAAACAGACTTGTGAAATGTATAATTTTATATTAACTCAAAATCCACAAATACAATGAATAAACTTTTTCTTTGTGTTGAATAACATGCTTTGTGCTGTTGATTCAGCACACTGAGATATCTTAAAAGGAATTTCTTGATTTCAGAAACGCCAGCATGTGGCGTTTCACTTGAGGACACCTTGTCGCTTTGATGCAAACAGATGCCTAACTATGCAATTTCTGCTGTGGCATCATAAGCTTTCCAAAAACAGTAACAGTGTAATAGGCTTTCTAATTAATGATCCTGTGAATTTACTGACGAAAGACTGGAAGCACGAGTGGCTGTGTGATCTGAGGGTTATAAATACATGTAATGAGCCATCATGCAAGAAAAGGTATGACAGCCTCTGAAGCATAAGGTCTACTAAAAAAACAAAAGACCCTCTGCAGAACTATTTTTATGAGTTAATAAAAGAAACTATGTTATTTTCATTTCTTATGCTGCACCCTTTATTGAAGGAACTCACACAGCCCAAGAGCATAGGCTTTTTTTTATTACCCACAACTGATACAGCACATCAGTTATGATTATACCTAGTGAATACAAAGCACAAAATTATGCATTTGGCAGGAGGTCATAAAAAGACTAGATCTTCTCATAAAGTTATGCTGATACTGCAATAGTAGTTACTTTGCAAGGAAAAAAATGGAACTTAATTTGGTATGCATCATCTCCCCAGAACACAGTTTTATCAAGCCACTGATAAAACTTCTGAAAGCAGAAGGTTTCATCAACTCTTGGCCAGGGCTCTCTTGGAGACGCTTCAGTCTGGTCTGGCAGAACTGTCCATTAAAGCCGTTGGTTCAGCAGGCAGCTCCTGGATCCCACTTCCAGCAGGCTCCTGCTGGTGCATCCCACTCTCCCATACAGGCTGACTGTCAGGATTTGGCTCACAAAATGGCTCAGCTATCCTGCTGCACCCTGGGAGGTGATGGCCCAGACCCAGACCCCTGCCCTTCCCTCCTGACTCTGTCTGCCCTGCTCCCGGAGCTGTCTCACAGCACCATGCCCACGCTCACTCAAACTCATCAGCACAGCCTCTCCTTCACGTAGCTGCAGGGCAGGGAGCAGCACCTGCATGCCCGACCTTGTCCATGCTCCCAGCAGATGGCTGCTGAACAGAGAGAAAGGGTAAGGATGAGGGGAAAGACTCAAATTTTCCACTTGGACTGAACTGGTTGGTAGCAGAAGCGGCAGACATTTTACAGAATAAGCAGAGTTGGTTACCAGTGTTAAAATCATTCTGTTGAGCTGCAGCTGAGACAGTGTAGATCCTTGCTCACTTTTTAAGCTGAGTGAAAAGCAAAATACAGCCATGCATTGTTATGGATATAAGCAACAACATACTTTTCCATAAACTTCATGAGCAGTGACTGAAATGGAATCTCCTCAGTACTGAAATATGATAGAACATTTGAAATTAAAATATTAGCTCTTATTTGGGCAAGAGAGAAAACTGCATTTTCTCAGTACCACTGAAAACAAAGGCCAGTTTAATTTTTTGAGCCAAACTACTAATATGAACATTTCAAGCAATCACAGCACATTTATAAGACTTGGGGTGGCAAACCCAGCCTTTCAAATAACAACTGAAGTTTTGTCTGTGTAGCAATAGTAATGGGAATGATAAACTAGGGAAATATCTCCAGGAGGCTGTTGAATCAGACACAAAAAAAGGTAACAATTCCAGGTTTACTCAGATTAGTTCAATTAGTTCAACAGGGGAGCAAACCAAATCATTACATTTAGACATTGCTACTGAAGGAAGTATTGGTGCAAGTGCCAGAAGAGCACCATACTATACATTACTACTGAGAAACACCATATACTAAAAATTATCTGGAAATATCTTAATTAATAACCCTGATGGAACGACTTGTGTATGTGTTGGCAGTGTGTCTCTGCAGTCAGGAGGACAAACACTGTCCTGGGCTACCTTAGCAAGAGTGGACCCAGCAGGATGAAGTGACTTTTTCCCTCTACTGCACACCCGTGAGGTGACATTGAGAATGCATAGTTTTGATCTCCTCCTGAATCCAGTATGAGATAGATATTTACAAACTAAGGGCTGCTGAGCTGGTCTGGGGGCTGGAGTACCTCATGTATGAGGAGAGGCTGAGTGACCTGAGTTTGCTGAAGCTTAAGCTGAGAGGGAACTTAGCTGAAGCCTACTGCTCTGTAAAGGCAATCTACAGAGCAGTGCACAAGGTAAGGGTGAGAAGCAATGGCCACAAGTTGCAATAAGACATATTGAAGCTGAGTAAAAGAAAAAAATGTTTTCAAAATAAGAATGGAACACATTGACCAAACTGCAGCATCTCCTTCTTTTGAGATTTTCAATACTTTTCCTGTTTCAGCTTTGAAGTTTGTTCCACTTTGAGCTGAGGCTGGAATCACATGATCTCCAAGATCCCCTTTAAACCTAAATTATACTGTGATTTTATGATTCATGATGCTTCTTCTCAGAAAAAAAATTTCTCCTTGCAAATAATAAAAATGTTCTTTGAACACCTGGAGACCAATTGGTTTATATCAAAATTACCCTTTCCTCAAGATCAGAGTTGCCAATATTTGTAAAGCAATTGTGTAACAGCGTATCACATAATAAATGGCAGCACAGGTTGAACATAACACTCCTACATGGTGAGACAAAGAACACTGATCTGACTATGGTATTCATTTACATAGAACATTCAATTTTTAAAAATGTTTTAAACCCTTGGCTTTGTTAATTCCTGGAAGACTGTTTAGAATCTCTTGCTTTTAACAAATTTCAGCTGTGATTTTTTTCCCCTAAAGCACATAACTTGTTTGTTGTGAACAAGAACCAAAATCCCAAGAGTGAAACCCAACAGAAAGACATTTCACTGGAGAAAAAAAAAATCTTTTTTGTTGTAGCACTTGTCACTTTTACATGTGAACTTTTAGACTTGGACCTTTGACAGACTACTATCAACCAGCCATGTTAAAAAAAACCCAAACATCAGAACCAGAAAGCAGCATTATATCATTCCTTCTGTCAAAAACAATGTAGATAAGCAAAATACAAAAAAAATTAATCTTTCACCTCTATGACATAAAGTAACTGAAGCTCATATTACTTGCTTTATGCTTTGAAGTAATATGTGAATGACTAAACTTAGTGGTATAGTTAAATATTGTCTGAATATTTGCTTATCAATTAGATTTAATTTTCACAGTACACCGGCTTTTTCTACAACAAAAAATGGTTGGATTCACTTTTTGCCATATGACAGCATTTGAAAATATTCATGATATTTTTTAAAATTTGTACGACTGCTTTAACGAAAAATATAATCACAGGTTGCTAAAATATAGTAATTTTTACAAACAGGCTAGCTTCAGGATCCCCTTATTCCAGAAAAAATTGTATGCATCTGTAACAAGAACTTGCACCTTCCCGCTCTTTAACATTATATTTGTTTACAAAAATACATGCAAAGTCAGGACACAAAAGATTAAATTAATGCTTGCAAATGCAGGTTTTGTTCATGGCTTAAAAGAGAGCTCTTAGAACTATTTAAAAATGTTTCCAGTAGCATTTATTACTTCATTATACATTTATCCAAGGGTCAAAACCTGATGATGACTGACATTAATTTCTAGCATGTGAAATTGCTTTATTATGAAACTTCACCTTCAGAAATTGGATGATTTTAGCAGGTAAAGCTCTCTAGCTCCATTTTACTTTCACCTCACAGCACCACCCCAGTAAAGGAGTGTATTGACCCACTGTGGCTAATGTATCTGAAATTTCTTATTTGATATAGAGAGTTACACTGCTCAAACTCAGGTTAATTTGCCAATTCTCTTAACCACAGTGGATTGGACTCTATGGTTTCAGGATCCCCAGGCCCATTCAAAACATTTCATTGGCACATTGAGTCTAATTTTTCACTTTTAATGAAATTTTTCACTTTCAGTCTTTCAGTGAGCAGGTTACAAGACAGTAGAACACAACTGGTGTCTGAGGAGACAATGTACTGGCAAAGCATAGCTCATCCATTCAGAAGTGTGCATGTTGGTCTATGCCTCACAACCATAAGCCTGTGCTAGGTACAGTGCTTATACATACAGTACCTGGTAAGGCCTGCCTCAGGAATAAAATAATTTCAGTTATTATAAATGAAGGAGATCAAATCCAATACACTTTAGTCTCTAGACTTCTGTGCCTCCAGAGCACAATGTTAAAATCTGTGATTTTTTTCTCACATTCAGGAAAGCTGTCTTTTTATTAGTGAAAGTTGGGCTTCTGCATTCAACCTTATGCCATGAACCAATTGCCTGGTATTTCAGCAAAGCAGCCGATTATCCTCAGCTTGCAAACAGTTGCTAGCCCTAAACTCTGAGTGCCTGATTTACATGCAGCCTTCCCCAAAAGCTTGGAATATCCATTTTTGACCACACATGCAGTTAGGTGTCTAGGAATGCTGGGGGCACACAGAGCTAGTGCAGCAGAGGGCCTGGTGAGGCAGCAAGAGCAGGGTAGGATGCATCTTGGGCAGGTGGCTGCAGGAGCAGCAGGACGCCAGGCAGGGCTCACAGTGCTAAGCAGGGCTCCTGTACAGCTCTGAACAGGGAGAAAGGCTTTGCCAGCTGGGGAGTCACCAGTGCAGAGCATATGAATTGAGATGACTACACACAGGTATCTCACATCTTAAGGGGGAGAAACAACATGTACGGATCACCTGACATGCCAAGTCTGTGCTACCTTTCCATACAAAATATCCATCAAGGGTGACCTGTGGATGCTATAGCCGCTGCACAGTGCATGGGTGCTCTGGGCAGCCTAAGGAAGAGCTATTTCCTCTGATATCCTAAACAAACCCCACTTGCTGTCCTTTAAAGATTGCCCTCTGGTCGCCAGTAATCCAGGAGATTTATCCCTCCAGTCCTCTAACTACAATATTAAAAAATGGATCGACTTTGAACATGAAACACTGTCTTGATTGATCTTATGTTTGAATTTTGCAATACAATCTGTGTAAGTGGGAGTTTTTATTATAAATCTCATTTTGAAGGGTTTATGACTGGCCTGTTTAAATTCTCTTTAGGCTTAAAACTTGTTAGATATGTTTTACACTAGAGGATAAAAACTGTCTTGAAAATGAGAGAGTGAGAGAAATAAAAAGAACGGTATAATTTTTCTTAACTACAGGAACATATTTTCAATCAAATTTATGAAAGACTGAAATTTGACAGTCCTTATTTTTCACAGTTTGGTATTTTTGAAACAGAAACTTATGCAATTTAAAATTGTAAGAGCCTACACACATCCATAAAAACTCACTTCCTACATGTTGGGCAAAAGACTTCTAGGACAAAATTATCTTTTCAGTATTACTGAAAGCACTTGACTTATACACAAGAACATAAGAGGCTAATTGTGAATTTTCCATTGTTTTTCTTTAATGAGGCAACAATCATGAAGAATTTCATGGTATATCTTTCTTACTCATGCAAATGAGAGAGACAAAGTGACTGAGTTTTTAGGAGAGTCAGGGTGGGACTTGGAAAGGATGCTCAAGTGCTCACAAGCACAGGGTAGAAGTTCATATGCAGTATATGGATAGGTTCTTTCTCACATAATGTGCTGTGCCTTGTTTCAGCCTTTCTGACTGCTTTTCAGATTTCCTAGAACAACAGTGTTGAGATGATTAACGAGCACCTAACAAGTTACTGGCCCAGCCTTCATCAAATAAGTAAGGTCTCAGGTTGAGGTTTTAAGGATGAGGATTTTCTCTTTCCAAAAGTAATTGATGTAATCTATTACTAAATAGATTAAAACACTAATCTAAATAGATGAAAATACTCTTCTATTGTAAAGTTCTTCTATTTTTCAGATTCCGTTTTCTATACTTTAGCAATTGTTTAGGCATGTGGTAAGTGGTATACAGACACATGATGCTCTTAAAATTATAACAAGGAACACAAAAATATCAAAGTACATAAGTTTTTCAATACAGTTTTGCTTACCTGTATATGACCAATCAATCTCTTCAATCAATTTCCTCTGTTGTCTATAGTATCCGTACACCAAATCTGTAAAACAGTAATAATTTACAATATTAAAACCAGAAGCCTAACAGGACCTTGAAGTGTTGATGACATGCCCCCCTCCAACAAGATAATCACTGCTTTAATTAATGATGAATAATGTACTTTGTCCTTATCTTGGACCTCAAATGATAAGTACCGGTTAAACAGTATCTAAATATCATTAACATTGTAGTGTATTAAAGACACAAGCAAAGCAAACAGATTTCCAATCCTTCCTTCCTTCCTTCCTTCCTTCCTTCCTTCTTTCTTTCCTTGTCACAACCATTCCTTCGCTTTTAAAATTAATACAATTCTCCCATGAAGAAATCCTATTTTGTGATGTCCTTTGAAATTCTAGATATTCTTTGAAATACTCGGTATTCTAGATAACCAGGATGTCGATGACAGTTAAACTTTTGCTTCAGTGTGGCCGAGACTTTACATGTTTTCTGTAACTTTGTACTGCTGATACAAGATAAATGACAATGAATGAATGAAATATTCTAAAATATCATTTCATTGTGTTCTATCATTGTCATAATTATAGGTAAAGTATTACTTGTATGTCCATAAATTTGATGGAGAGAAAAGGTTAGATTCTAGTTACTTTTAAATGATGTTATATTTTTCTATAGAGAAATATCTAACTGTCTAAATGCTCACTGACTACTGAATGACCTTCACTGCTACTCTTTTTATGCCAGTCCCAGGGCAATTGTAGCAACACAGTGATATGGGCAAAAAGATGATGATGCCTCCTAATTATTATTAAAGCATGGAAACTGCACATACGTGTTTTTTGAGATCATCATTTCAAGACCCATAATGTTAACCTCATTACTGTTCTAGAGAAGTACAATACAATACTTATCTAAGAAATATTTGCCCTTGAGCATGTTGAACACATATGGATTACTTCCTTGAGAAAATGCCACAGAATTCTGCTCATACTCTAAAATAAATAATTTAACGAAACAGTTTCATAACATTAATTTCTTTTTCTTTCATGCAGAAATGCTGTACTGGTTACAGGATGTTAAATCATAATTGCTTTTTGCAAGTTTACACGTTTGTGTGTCTTACAGTGACTTTCTGCTACCTATCGGAAGACCATGTTTTATTAACTTCACCAGACTTCTACCTCCTCCATGTCATGTGATTTTTCTTTAATATTTTTCTCTTCTCCCTCCCTGCCAAAAAATAGCCCTTGTAGCAATTCACAACATTTAATCCTGACTAAGGTCAAACCTCACAGGTACGTAGGGCAGTGGAAAAGGATTGGCATACACCAAAGTTGTCTTTGGACCACATTTCCAAGTCAATGTGCATTGTGCCTGCTTCTTCAATTAATTATGGAAAAGAAAGCTGTGTAAGTTGTGATTCACAGCTGTTAGTTGATGTCTCCAGTTTCCTCATTTATTCATTGTCCTCCTAATTGCTACTTCCCACAATCCGTTGAGCAGTCACATGTAAACTAAGCAGGGTGTGGGCATGAGAGCTTTGCACTACTTTTTAAATTTCACAGGGAGTTCTGATGAACAAAGAGTGATAGTTTCAATGAATAAGAAAAAAAAGGGCAAGGTTCACTTTGTTTGGTGCATTACACACTCACAGACCCAGTAAATCTTACAGAAAGTCTTTAAAGATTCCAGGAGGTGTCAGGAGTTGATACACCTTCTTTCCTCTGTTATTCACCAGCTGTGTGTCCACAGCCCCTCCACAGCACACTCACAGCCATGAACCTTCCTGCATCTGCAGGGACTCTCAGTGGTTTTGGTCTTGTCTCTTTACACTTTAAATATGTGGCAAAACTGTGGGAGAAAATCAAATTTCATCTGGGAAATGACTGAAGATTCATAGCTAGAACGAGTGGTGGAGGAAAGTGCTGTGTGAGTGTGAGGTTGAGCCACTCAGCAATTGTTCCCTTGAGCTGCTGGTGTAAATTGCCCTGGGAAACACAACCATGCATTCTATTGCTATGTAAACTATCAGTGTTAAACAGCTGAGAGTGTAGAGACCAGCTGGAAGGAAATTATTTTATTTTTTAGTTTTATTTTATTTAAAGCTAACAAATCAACATCCCTTTTGCTGGTGATATACAACAGCAGGTACTTCTGTTTAAATACTGTATTTAAATTCCTTGCATTTAATTTAAATGAAGATGGGAAGAACATCTTCACACACACAAAAAAAACAAAGGCAAAACTGATGTCAAGTTTGTGGTTTTATATGTAAATCTATGATACCGATTGAGCTTGATCAGTTTGACAGTCTGCATGACTCCTGTAACACTGACTGACGTCTCCAGCCAGTGCACAAAATAGTTTGAATTTTACTGATGAGGTGCTGCTTTATGAAGCAAAAAATGCTAAATATTCTTTTTTGTTTCCAGGAAGTGATTGAACATGTTTCCACAAATTGTTGATTTATTCGCAGAACAGGGGAGTTTGGTTTTGGGATCCTGTTTTAAACAGTTTTATGGTTATCTTTCTATGCCTATTAAGGAGACATGAAAGATAACATTAGAGGCTTTTCTAAAATTTTAAATGATTTTCTTTTTTTTTAAGCAGCCTCCTTCAAAGGCAAATGTTTCTGTCTGAGGCTGCAAGACTTGTTTCTTTTTATATTTGTCAAAACAGTATGCGCCCCAGTGCCCAAGGCCCATGAGATCAGAAGTAATGGTGGCAAATGCTCCCCTACAATTCATGGGTAGCAGAACCAACTGATTTGTGACTGAACCTGTCTCATGTTCAGGCACAAGGGCAAAGAGAGAACATGATCTCTGGTTAAAGCATAGTGCTAAGAGTAATAAGATCTTGAAGATACTTTTTCCTGTTTTAAAAGTATAAATAATGAGATTTTCTTCCTTCTGACATGAGTCTGATATTCCTTTTGTATTTACTGACCTCAGTTGAGTTTCTTTTGATTTAGTGCTGTGAATGAAACATTCTAATCCTCAACATGCATATGTTTATGCATATCTAAAGGTGAAAAATTATTAGCTTTAATGATTAAGAGAAAGAATTGTCTGTGACGGAGATCCTGTTGATTTGACACACTGTGCCAGAAGAAAGAGCCAGAGAAAAGGAAAATGGGACCTTAAACCTCTGAATTCTGTTGGGGGAATTCCTCTCAGAGATGCTGAGGCAACAAGCTCCAAGTACCCACCAGAGATCCCTCTCCTAAGCCTTGGTATAAAAGGGCTTTCTAAGGACAGTGCTCGAGAGTCTGGGGATGCTGCACTCAATGTGCTGCTTTACTACAAAGGATAAAAGATCAGGCATAATCTGGGACTGACATTTACACCAGGATACTGTAATTTTACCCTCTGTGTCCTTTGTGCCACAGCAGTGTCAAGACATACCAGCTGCCAGCCTCAAGAGGAAAAAGGGACAACCTCCTTGTGGTTTTACTTTAACTCAGCCTGAACTTGTGCGTTGCACCTGTAGTGAACTTGGCATTTATGAGATTCTGACACCAGAATGACTTATTTATGGGAACTTATTACATAAAGTAATGTCAGCATCAGTGAGATCTACAAATAGGACACTGGTGTTCTGCATGTGCAGTATGAGTAGACATTATGAACTATGCATTTAGATTACATGATTTGGTCCTGGAATACATGGTCCATTCAATATTTTCCTCCTAAAATCTAATTTGAGAGCAAAGAGGATAGATTCTAAAGTCATAAGCGTTCATCTGGTATAAGTGGATGATGGCAATGCAGTATAGTATAAGCCTTTCTAGGAGATAAAGGCTTTGTTGGTAATAAAATTCCCATTTACATGGGGATGATTCAATGCACAGTTCTTAGGCCAAGGAAGTGTATAGGAACTCTCAGAATACCAGCAAGGATGAGCAATCACTGGAAACTGTGATAATCTTCTCTTTGAGAAACACAGAAGCTCTTATTTCAAACAAATTGTGTCTCATGAGAGCTCAGCTATGTACACTGGTATTACTGACTGCAGAAGTGGGAAGCTATATCAGAGGATTATACAGGTATGGAAATGATTTAAAAATCTGTGAAGGAGAAATCCACAAACACAGTGATACCACTTTTGGCTCACTAAGTCTATTGATGAAATTGGGAGGATTACACTGGGAAATTCTCATTGTGTATTTGCCCTCTTTTAATCCACTTGCCTTGTCATTTGGCATTGGTTATTATCAGAGACAGGTTATCAGGCAAGTGGCTTATTTGTAGATTAAGATACACACAGCTTCACTGGAGAAGAATTAGGAACTGTAGAACAAACTGAAATGGTATGGTAATAGCAATGCTTATACAGGGTAGCTGAAAGAGAATCTGTGCATGACAAGTGGCTAAGAGGGACACCAGACAAAATTGTTGCGAAGAAGTCAAAAAGTGGAAGACAAACTGCAAAAATAAGACATAATAACACATTTTTTAAAAATATGCTACAAGTAATTAACAAAAGAGATGGTTGGTGCTTGTTAAATACGAAAAGAATACAATTAAATAGATCGGATAGAGTTTCATGATACAGGTTCTGCTTCTGAAAATGATAAACAGAGGTGAAACTGTGCAAAATCACATCTGGTGATAAATGGATTGCTTCTTCACAATTTTAATTTACTTATTTTAGCCTCTTTCATTGACAGGAAGGTACCAGAATCCACTTCTATATCTTTCATCAATCTTATGATGGTGTAGCTTCATTGCCTCAACTGAAATAGCTCTAATTTATACTGACAGAGGAAATGAAAAGATTCAGAGCACAACCTGGTAACAGTCTTGAAGTTCTAAAAGACAGTAGCTAACTATAAATCCCTTTAACAGAATGATCTACATTTGCCTGAGCAAGGTCTCCCTCTTATGAATGTATTTCATTCTGTAATGCCATCTGCAAAATTCTTAACAACACAAAAATACTTTAATAATCCGCCTCTACAATTCCATATATTCTTTTTCCCTGAACATCAAAGTGTCTAAGTCTTCTGTCAAGACCTGTCTGGGAACTCTCACACCCTTAGTGAAATTTAAATTTTTTTTTTTACCCACAGTTTCTTCTGCGTAGGCTTATTTTAGGGTTTGGTACATGATCAGGTAGATATAAAGAGAGTCAGTCCCCTCCATCACACTTGAGTGTAGGCTGCTCATTCCAATACACATTGACAAGTGAGACTTTTCCTGCACTAAATATAAAGCCAAAATAAAACTCTTTTTACAATTTGGCCATTGTTATATTTATTTACTAACACAAATTTTGTTTAAGTTAAAAAAAAAACTTAAAGAAAAACTAGAAGAGAAAGATTGACTGTTTTAACCTAAAAGTAGCTATTATGCAGCACCAGAGTATTAATAGGCACATTGCTTACTTCACCTGTCACAACTTTACAGTGAATAGTGCCATTAATTAAAAATACAATACCTATGGCATCAGCTAAAGTTTATAAATCACACTTAATCACGATTTTCCAATGCACTTGTACATGAAAAGGTAACATGGACTCCAGTTTGACCACTTAAGGTTCTACTACTCTGAAATTTTACATGCTGAGGTTTAGAGTGGCCCTGAAATTCCTAAGTAGCCAGTGGAAATTGGGAGGGATACTTGAGAGTGTGATTCAACATGGTTAAATTACACACTGCCACTTCACTCTGACTACAGGCAAAGTAGTAGGAAATGTTTGATGTCTCCTTCCACTTGGGATCTTATACACCCAAATGGCCTGATAGAGTTCAGCCTCCCACACAGCCATTTCCCCAGAGCTGAAGCATTATCTATAGCAAACTTCAAGGCTTTTCTGGTCACTGACATAGCATTCAAGTGTCTGCTCACCAAAACGAAGGTAACAGGACAGCTTTTAGATGGGAGAGTGGTACTTCACAGTGTTTATCTTTGAACATGCACAGGTGAGTGAAATTAAGTGCATGTGAAGCCCTTAGGCTAAACAAAAAGATTTATTGATAATTTAAGGACCTGCAGAATGAGGTAGCCTTGCAAAACTACAGGATTAGATTGCTGCTGAAGCACCTAAAAACATATCCAAAGCAAAAAACAGGAGGGACTTAGGAAGACCGTAATCCCCCAAAAATGTTACACCACTGTCCCATGTATGAACTGAGGCAAGGTGGTGTTTATGACAGAAATTTGAACTGATATTGAAAAAAAGCAGGTACCAAGGAGTGGTTCCTAACATATACTCTTTTATAACTCTGTTGCTACCCAGGTTCTTTTCCTCGTACCCAGAGAGGCTTTTATTACAAAACATGTAAATTCATGGAATCATACAAATTAAAAGTAAATCCAGACTAGACATGAACAAACAAGAAATGAATCAAGTCAGGGAAACTACAGACATTTGATTTCAAAATAAACTTATTTCTTTTATAGCAGTACTAGAAAACTAAGAAGGAGATAAAAAACCCTGAACTTTGTTTAAACATAAATAGAAAAGGTAGCATCATTTTATTTGCATAATCCTCTTCAACATTTTAGGCATTCCAGTAACTTAAATGATCCCAATTTCTAGCAAAATCATGTGTCAAGTACTGTAATCAATATAATTAGGAATGAAGAATATGCACTTTGCTTCTTATATTTCACACCTAAGTGTAAAAAGAGTCACAATTCCCTTTCCAGCAAATAAGAAGCATTGCAACAAAAGTGCAATGAAAAATAAAACAAATTTAATTCCAATATCCAAAATCCCAGAGTTCACATTTAACTGTCTTTTTTAAAGTTGTGTATTTTTTTAAATTACTATGTTTCTTCAACGCCTCTCTGTCTGGTAAAATTAGCAGCTACCAATCAGTAAAGCTCTAAATCTTTGGCAGTATTTATGTAAAACTCTAGAGAGTAAACGTTATGCAAGCCATCTCAAAGGAGCATTTACTGAAATAAATACTTTTTTAGCACAGGAAGGGTTGTGAAGTCAAGCTGTTAGAAACTTTGTCTTTTTCAAAATATCAATGGCTAAAATCATCTTGGGGACCTGCATGAACAGCCTTAGACTGGATTCTCTGAAGAAGCTAATGGAGAGAGTATTTAGATAAAGATATTTCTTACAGGAGGAAGTCTTTAATTATTATATATTTTCCTTTCCCATTTATTTGATGCTGGAATTGCAAATCCTACTCAGCCATTATCCCTCCAGTCATATTACAGTCTCAATGAAATTATTTTTCAATAACCATGGGGAAGAGAGAGGTTGCTCTGGATGATTTTCTTACAAGCATTCAAATGAACCTAGAGATTATGCCACATACCTTTTATAAAACAATACCAACATCATTCTGCTCTCTTGAGGAAATTACACACCACAACATCAAGACTGAAAAATTCCAAAGCTCATCATGAAAATCCAATAGCAACTGCATATCTCTAAAAATATTTGCCTCTATTTCATAAAAAATATATGAACATAATGAAAACAAAACAAATAAAAACATGTAAACCAATATAGAACCTGCCATTTTTTCACAAATCCTAACAATTCTATTATATATGTGCATCAGTATGTCTGCATAAATGTTCATCTATAAGGATCTGTCAAAAAGGAGTGTATAAATACATATACACACATACTGTTCTTCCTTATGATAACATCATGTTTTAAATATCATGTTTACTCTTTTCTTTTAGCCATTTCCATAATGTAACTCATCACAGAAACACATCATTTGTAAAATAAAACAGCGTCTCATGATTGATAGAGACAACACAGAAGTGTGACAAACACTGGCACACTAGAAACACAAACCAAAGTCAGAAAAAAGACACGTAATTATGGGTTTGTGTTATGATTTTTAATAATTTTCTTTTTTTACTAGAATGCAGCAGAATTATTATTATAGTGGCATAAGGGAGATCACAGAGAAAATAATCAGAATAATGCAATTACATTGAAATTCATTAATGATACTGTATTTAACAATACACTGAGTTGATACAAAATCTATGTTACCTTTTACCCTACAGGTCCTCAGCTCCCCTAACCACGAGCACAGGGCAGTACCTTCCCTCTGCCCCTGCAGATGCCTTGTACTTGCCTTTTGAGTGCTCTTAAGGAGCAACTGCCCTATAGATTCACCTCTCCCCAGTCAGAGGAAGAAGAACCTGTCCCCTGATATTCAGGGAGTTTCCAAGCCAGTAGGATGCAGTGAAAAGGAGAATTAGCGTCAGCAATAGTTTACACAGAGCTTAACACTACAAATGTGTCTTTTAACCTATTGTGATAATGTTTAATTTTTAAAGGATGCCTGAAAGATCATTAATTTTTTAAATTAGAAATACGTGTTAGATATAAAAAAGACTCCAGTCTGCTCCCTGCTATCCAGACTAAGAAATTCTCAGCAAACTCTAAAGCAGAATTTTAAGCATTCAGGAGGCTTTCAGGGAAAGAAGTGAAGTCAGGAATTTATTTCTCAGCATACTCAAGACTTGGGTAACTTTGGACTGGGGTGTCTGTCTTTTTGCATAAGTGTCACTTTTCAGTCTGACTCCTGCTGTATAAAATTACAAAAGCCTTTGGAAACTCTTTGTTGAACAAGTCAAACCATACCTGTCAACTCAAAGTAAAGTCCAAGTACTATCTCTAAGTGAGATTTCACCACAATATACTTGAAATGTATATTGAATTTAACCTCAGTGGCACAACCTAAACCAGGAAATTACAGGAAAGCGCAAGTCACATAGATCAGAAAAAAAAAAAAAAA